>VYXC01008805.1:0-44136 GCA_013397175.1 Platysteira castanea
TGAAGCAGCAGCTGCCAGTTCTGTGTTTGGCACGAAGGTGCAGCTTTCATGATTGTTCCCAGCACATTATCTCTCTTTATGGTTTTTATATTTAATCAGTGAGAAATAAAAACAAAAAGTGACACATGCTTCACTTGAAGAAAGCAAACTATTGAGAGGGATTTCTCTGAAAATTGCAGTCGTGGCATGACTGTTTTTCCCAAAATGCAATTTTTAACTATATACTACATCGTCTTTTCAACATGTTAAAAACAAGGACCTAAAATTAAAGACAAACTGATGGAGCAGAAATAGACTGGATGATTGCAATTAACTGTACAAAAGAAGTACTAGAGAAATCCGTTACTTGGTCTAAATGAGAACTTAAATCTACTAATCTGCGTTGGAAAAATAAATGCCCTATAGGCTAAGTTTTAGGGATTTGGTTTTTTATTTCTTGTAGACATATTACACCAGACTTCCAGATGAGAGGATGAGAGGACGAAGACTATGAGTGAAGAGTGCCCTGGAGATCTCATGCAGTTCTCTTCCTGGGTCAGAACTGGATTGATCTGAGAACAGTAATTATGAGGCTGACATGTATGTTCTCCTTCATCTTGCTGTTTGGAGCAGTTGGGCTCGTTGTCTTCATTCACCTGCAGGATCCAGAAGAAATAGTTCATCAGCAGACACCAGGTTAGAATTCCTATTTCTCTTTGAATCACCTGCCCTTTCACAGTCAATATTTTGTACTTTTATTCTCAATGTGTTTTGCATATTTTGCAGAGGATGCCTCAAAAAAGTTGTGTCATTCTTAATGAAGGCTACCTTGAAAGTAATTATCAATTTCTTTAAAAAAGAAAAAAAAAGCATTTCTTGAAAAAACAGTTCCAAGAACCAATTAATTGATTGTACAGGGACCTTTGCCAGCATGCATAGGGTGCAGCTGGGTGGAATTAAGTTTCTGCTAAAGTTGAGACCAAACTTTGCTACCAACTATATCACTATAAATGTGAAAACGGGAGATTTCACCAGAAGTTGTGTTCCTGGAAATGCACGTCTCTCAATTTACCTTTGCTTGCATATGGTATTCAGTGTGTCATGAGATGCAAAATTAGAGGCATATGAATGAGTCACATCAGAAACATGAAATACTTTAGGATGCATTCATTTAATTTGCTTAACTTCTATTAAACCTTTCATAACTATTATTCATTAACTCTTCATAATATATTAACTCTTCAACAAGATATTCATAACTATTATTCATATGTATGCCATCTTCCTGCACTACTAACTCGAAACTGTGAAAAACCCCAAAGGCCACAGAGATGGGAGAACTAGAAAATTGTGGGCTGAAATAGCAGTTGCCTTTTAAAAGGAGGCACACGATGTATGAAAGGACCCAAGATCTCTTGATTTACTTAGAGTCCTTTTCTCTTTGACTGTGCTGTAATGAAGGCTGCTTTAGAGCCTAGACAAATGCCAGTGCAGTTACTGTTGTTCAGGATAATGCCACTGTGTGCTGGTCTTCAGTCCCTGTGTTTGCCCTTATATTCACTGAAATTGTCCCTTGCCTAAACCAATGTTCACAGAAAGTCTGTTCATTTGACATCTTCATCCTACAGCGAACACAACTGTGTCTGTTTAAAAGTATTACTGACATTTTTAAAGGAGCTGAACCACAACACAGAGAACTCTTAAATAATTCCATTAATTGCTAATTTCTGTCTCTAGGTTTGTTAAGTGCTTGTTTCCATGTCACTAAACAATCTGTACTTTAATATGTTGTTTATTTAGTCCAACTGCACACACACCAATTTTGAAAGCAGCCACTCAGCTGAAACCATAGAAGTAATGAATCTTCAGTGTTGTGCAAAACAGAATTAACTAGTTCCTTCAGTGCTTTTGCAATTTATTTCTGTATGCTTAGATGCAAAAGAGTTTGTAGATTAAGAACAGAAGTACTGGCCATATTCAACTGAAACTGGCTGGTAGTTTAGGCATGGGGAGAAAGATGTATGGACAGCAAATGCAGGCAGTACTCTAATGCATCTAAGATGTCTAACTTTACGTTGAAAAGTTAATTCTTTGCTCCTGAAAGAGAAGATTTTCTGGTGTGGTCTCAAAACCAGTGCAATTTCTTTTCCATTTTTTCATTGTTGGTCCCTCATCTTGACCTGTTCTCTGCCATAAACCTCTTGAATGCTGACTGCTGATTGTAGTACTTTGGGAAGTGATTTTTGAGAGCAGTATAACTGGAGAAGGGGACATCCAGGCATGTTTAAATAAAAGCAAGTTTGAACAGAGCTCCTGCCCCTGGCAGGGACACTCACTCTGTAATGTGGTCAGTTGCTGTGGACACCTAAAACACAAACATGCCGATGATGCTGTTACTGCCAAAGATGTATAATCAATTCCTCAATTCTCACATTCAGTTACTATTTATGTTAATAGAAACCAGACTGTACCCTTGAGTAAAAGGTGCTCAGTACAATTACTCTTATTTCTATTTGGCTGATTTTCATGTGTGTTAAGTGCTTTCAACTCCCAGTGGGCTGAGAAACTCCTCGTATCCACTGCATTTGAAAATGATACCAGTTATCACTAAAACATATTAGGTGGCTTAAAGAACACAGGAAAAAATATCCTTTCATTTCATTTAAAAAAAGAGGTTGTCGTATTTCCTTCCTAGACAGTCTCCTGTGAAAATCTGTCAGTCACTGGCAACATTTTTGGCATGCTGAGAAGGATCCTTCCCCTTCTCTGCTCAGAGTGTTTCTCCATAAAGGGGCCTGGTTCTAATGGAGATGGGATATTGCTATAATTTGCTTGCCTGATTGCTCTCTCGAGAGAATTGAACAAATGCACATATCATTAAGCTACTTAGGACAACAGATTCTGCATGGAAAAGCTTTGCTGGATTAGCCTTTGCTTTTGTATTTCCTGTGTAGTAAAACACATTTGCCAGACACTTGAGTCGCATCAGCAGGGCTGGAGAGAAGTTGGTAAGATTCATTTTCCACCAAAAAGCAGCATAGGAGACTTTGCATTGTCCAAAAGGACATTTTTCATTGTTAGTATGAACATTGTATGTTCAGTCATCTTTAATTTAAGATAGAACAACTTATGAAACAAGATTAATAAAAATACTTTGGTACTTTAGTTTTATCTGTCTGTTTCGGAAATTGTTCTTGATTGTTTTAATCCTAGCAAGCATGACAGTGAGACCTTGGTGTACTACTTAAACCAGTATAAAATCCACAGTCATAAAACTTTAAGTAATGCTTACATTACTTTCACTGAGCAAAGTACTCCTGACAGTAGCTGTTTGTGTTGATTTGTTACTATTCATTTATTCTTTCCCTGTGCTTCACATTGCTACCTAATTGTGATGCTGTACTGAGAAAGCAATATCAAAGTAATTTTCCACAACATTAGTTACAATTTTCTTCTGATCTTTCAAGTGAAAAAATCCCATCCTGTTGGCTTCTGTGAGCATATAAACCTTGATTACATTTATCTGTTGGAAACCAATGCTTACGGAGTTCATGTGCCCGGGATAGTGGGTGTAGGGCCCTTTTTGCTGATTGACAAACATGCTGTCTGTGTAGTTTTATTTATATAACACACATCACTCCGAGCAGATATATTTAAGACAGACAGCCCTTTTGGGTGGGCAGAACGGATTTCCCAAAGCAATATATTGAATTCGGTAGATATTCCTGTGGTCATGAAGAGACAATAACTTCACTTAGGACAGTAGTTTTCTTGGCATGTATGAGGAGTGCTCTTACAAGGGGGAACTCAGGATAAAGCAGGAGTGTGGATTGAGCAGTGGTATGAGTGATAGTATACCCCGCAGAGGAACACAATGTTATTGCAATAATTCTCCCTGTACAGTTACAGATACCCCCTGCACATGGTTNGGATCAGATACATGGAAGAAATTCTTCCCTGTGGGACATTGGCGCAGATTGCTCAGAGCATCTGTGGATACTCCACCCCTGGGAGTGTTCAAGGTCAGATTAGATGAGGCTTTGAACAACCTGAACTAGTGGAAGGCATCCCCGGCCCAGGGCAGTGGAGTTGGAACTGGATGATCTTCAAGGTTCCCTTCTAACCCAAACCATTTTTACAACTCTATGATTTCATGATAAATCTTAACTTCTGCAATAGTCATACCATTATTCTTAAACAGACACGCTGAAAGATTTGTTCTAAGTCAAGCACATTTGCTCGTGGTGCACAAGACAGATTTAATACGCATATCCCCATCCTAATCCTAATGACTCTTGAATGCATAACTCTTCTGTCTGTGACAAGATATTAAACATGGAAAGAAAACTTCACAGTAACAAAATATTTAGCCACTCCACCACTGTGTTTGTCCTGGAACCACAAAAGAGAAGGGTCCTGTCCAGCCTGTGGTAGCAGGAGGCTTCTTTGGCACGGTGTGCTCCCTCTGGGTCAGTCTGCTGTGGGAGAGTCAGCAGGGCTAGCGAGCCCTTCCTGCTCTTGGCCACGGCCACAGCAGCTCGTGAGATCACTGAGAACGTGGGCTGAGAGAGCTGCATTTGGGTGGTACAAGAGAGAGCAGCTTGGACAAACAGCAGCGCTGAGAGAGGAGTCAAAGGGCACAGCATATCCTGACAGATCTCAGGTGGATTTCAAACATCCCAAAAACCTCTGAGTACAGACCAGCCCGTCCATGGGCTGGAGACAGGACTGTGGTGGTGAATGGCAGGTGGTCAGGTGAGGCCCTGAGCACCAGGAAGGAGCACTGCTTCCACGTCGCACCAGGGACACCGTAAATACCTGTACTACAGTCCTGTAGCTGGGTAGTGAGACTGGGTGCTCTATGGACTTCAGTCAGGAGAGATAGGGTATTCCAAACTGGCTAAATATTCTAAATGGCACCAACTTTTGGTCCTCTGTGAGCTGCCACATAAAATCTACAGAAAGTATTAGTAATCTTCTACATAGGTCTGTGGGGGAAAAAAATTATCGCATTTTTGCCGTATGGTTACCAAATTCACAAACCCATTAGAGTTTTCAGCTAAAACTTTTAAGATGAATAAATATGGTCACATATATATATGGTCCTCTGTGAGCTGAAAAAAGGTGGAAAATACATCTCAGAGGATCCATATTGTAAAAGCTCCAAAAGGGTGAAAACAGGGAGTAGAGTGGAAATGGCTTTGCACTCTGACTGTATCAGAATTTGAAAGTCAAATATGAGTATAACCAAGCCTGAAACCCATCTGGCTGAGATTTTGCAGTGATTGCCATCCTTACCTCATTGACTAGTTTCTAACATTATTCTATCATCCTCCTTATTTTCTGCTTTACTAAGGGTGTGATGGGGAGGAGAGGGTGGAAGGAGAGACGCAGGCAAGGGCTGGCACGGGGATGCTGCTGTCCCTGACAGCACAAGGGAGCCACAGCAAACACTGCAGCAGCCTTGGAGCAAATACCAGTGTTAGAGCTCTACCGAGAGTTACTTACTCAGAGCACGCACACTGTGTTACTCACCAGCAACACTCCTGTGCACATCTCTGTGCTCACTGTGCATTTCCAGAACACTGTCCCAGTGCACCATGCACCCTTTGTTTGTCAGAATGGAAACTTGGTAAATACAGTTGAAAATGAACTAGCATTGATATATAATTTCAGAAGTAATTTTCCTGCAGTTTGCAACTCACTGCTCATTAGAAGCTAGAGGCCATTTAATCTGCTTCTCAACCGACAGTATCAGCAGAAATGATGAGTGAAGAGTCTGGTGACTGTAGCAGAGGTGAGGCAGCTTGCTGGTGCTCTTTTGAGGCAGAAGCAGCATCTGTTACGTGTGTGAGGTTAGTTCCACCAACTCAAGAGTGGTTGAACCTTCTGCAGTCACATACTCTGAGTCTTCTTAAGCTGAACCTCCCCAAACAAAGAATTTCCCTGCAGACTGGTTCCCAATGATGTGCGGTTATTGGGAGAAAAAGAGAAATACCTCTTTCCTTGTCTGCCAAGGCAAGGCACTTAGTAGGGACATGTGGTCTTGTGAGTATGATATTTCCTTTTCTGCTACTTGAAATGGTTGTGGTTTAGACTGTGAATGTGAACCTGGTTCTGTTTCACATTGGGAAGAAGTGCTAGCTATGACTTCATCAGCCTACTGCTACAAGGGATCAAACACTGGCCAGATGGTTTCAAAGGAAACCCACACCACACTGCCAGTGCAAATCTGTTCCAAAGAAATGTAGTCTAGTGTAGAAAGCAATCATGAATAAGCTGTTTTATCACAAGTACTATACAGAGATTGTCTCCTAAAACTTTCTCCCTGCTTTCATGACTATGCCATATTCTTGGTAGTCTTATAAAAAATAATAATTTGTTTATTACATGGTATCGAGAAGGCACCATTGTTTTACCCTTTTCTTTCTTTTTTTCCCTCTTTCTTTCTTTTTTAGTTTCTGTTAACATTCTTGAGCCTAAAGCCTAGTAAAGCAAATACAGCTCTTATGCTCTAGCATGTCAGACCAGCATTTATTTGAGCAGTGTTTCCTGACAACCATCAGCAAGCTGCTGACAGGAGTCACAGCACTGAGGTGTTAGGGCTGTGGAACTGGGATCCAAAGCTGCTCTGATTTGTTCTGTCTTGCCCCACTGCTCATAGATTGTGCTGTACTGTGTTACATCAGGCAATTCACCCAGTCAGTGTTTCCTTTTCCTGTTATAAAGGGAATTCTCTGCAGAGGATTCAAGGTACCTAAGGACTTTTAGATACCATGAAAAAGGCCAAATCATGTTGACTATGAGATTATAACCAAATCCAGTGCACTACCAGCAGCAGTTACAGTCCCACTGCAGTGGTGCACACACACATCAGATGACTGAACCAGATTTATCTGATGGCATAAAGACCATGTCACCTCATCCCAAATGTATTTATCAGCATAAAACCAGAGTGATGTAGTGCTGACTCACTCCTGTAGGGCAGCTTTCCCTTCCACAAATTTCCCCATCCTCTCTCTTTCTGTGAGCATTTCATCTCTGATACTGGCTGGTTGAAAAAAAAAAAAAAAAGAAAAGGTTTGATATTTTCTTTAAAGCTTAGTTTTAAAAACTGTCAGAGGTTGACACTTCTTTGTCGTGTCTGGCAAAATAAAAAGTGACCTGCCATCTCAGAGCTGCATTCGTTTATGGTGTTTGGCAACATATCACAGGCAAAACTCAGCTGCACTGTGTCAGAGGACTCTCAGAATGGCAGCTTTCTGAAAGTATATTCCCAGGGAATGAGCCTGCATGCTTCTAAGATTTCCTGAGAAATCTGCAGAAGCATTACAAAAATGTACAGAAGTTGATCATCAGACTTTCATTTCACCTCAAAACGTTTATTCTAAATATAAGACTGTATTTAATTTTCCATAGAAAATGTGAGAGGCACTAGAAATCCTCCTTCCATATGTCACCTATCATTCAATTTTCATGATTTTTAAAACATAGTAACATATTGAGGAGCTTAGGTCAGTTTAAAATACTTTCTGGATTTTCTGCAGTTCATGCCATTTTAAACATGTTTTATAATATGTTTCCATTTCTGAAAGTTATTAATTTTCCCTTAAAAGCTTAACCAAGTCTTCCTCTCTCCAGCAATATCATTCTTTTTCGTTTAGTAAACATTAATTTTCCTTTCATGATTCTAGTGGAGCTTGAAATTAAAGGTGGCTTTCTTCCCTAATATGGCTTTCTTTGTGTATCAGCATCAAAACTGCCAGTTTACTGCTTTAGCACCAGTCAAGAGAGCAAAAAACCAAAATAATTGATCTTATGTAGGCCCTACCCAAGATCAACTTCTTGGGGACATCTTTATCATTTTCTCCAAACAAACAATCTATCTATTTTTGAACAGGAATGACTGGTTTGAGATCAGTCACCACTTGATATACACAAGGTGGTTAACTGGTTTGAATTGTACTCTGTACAGGCCTCTCCTGTAAGACACCATCTCACAGCAATAGTGCAGTAAAGCACTTCCCTATCAACGGAGTGGCTCAGCTGCTAGCTCTGCTCCAGTGCCTCAAGGGCTCTGCTGCCCAAGGGGTAGAATATTCTGCATCTTGTCAAATAAAGTCCCATCTCTGTCCCTTTTTGGTCTCAGCCACTTCAGAAGGTCTATGTGGTGATTAAGGGTCAAAATGCTCCTGCCAGGCCCCTCCTGCGCTGCCACTTCTGCACATCAGGGCACTTCAGAGATGCTCTTTCACTCTTTTCTTCAGAATCACTACCCATATCTACAGAAATGGAGTCTTTTGGGTCTTTTGTTCCCGTGTTTGCTTGGAAACCACACATTTTCTCACCCAACTCTTTGCAGGGACTGTATGTCTGATGTTTTGCTCCTTGTGGCACATTAGCTGAGAAATCTGTGTTTACAGACTTTGGGTGTCCCTAAATGATGAAAGCAAAACCCCCTGTGGCACTGAGGATGTGCACACACAGTTATACAGGCCTGGGGGAACGCAGGGGCATCGAGTCCCTTCATGGAGCAAGCTCCTGAACAGCCTCAGGAGGGAAAAAGGCAGGGTGTGAATGGAATTCATCCTTCAAGGAGGCACCTGTGCTCCACTGCCCTGCTCCTTTTGTGTTCTAATCATTTACCTTTTGTGCCAGTGAAAGCACAATAAAGGACATGCTAGGTTCAGCAGAAAGGAGGGAAAAGAGAAACTTTATTTACACTTATCATACTTTATAGAATTCTCAATTTCACAAGGGATTGGAGGACACGTCACTTCCTCCTCAATCCCACTGGAGAAAAAGGATGCTCATCAAACTTTCTCTTATCACAAAAGGAATGAAAAACAGAAAAGACAGTTAAATAAACATTGGCCATTATTTACATGAAACTGTGTGAAAATTCTTTGACTCCAAGGTTATAACAGAAGGCTTAGCAAAAAACAGGACAACAACCTTTCTCCTTCCATTTGGCAGTGCTGAGCTTCCTGTAATGATGGCACAGATAATGCTTGGGACAAACAAAGGTGTATCGGCTTTAGAATTACTTTAGTCTGGATGGGCTGCACCCACTGCAGTCAGAGTGGCTGATGTGGAAGCAGAGGACACACACAAGTTCTTATTGTGGCCAGCAGGACAGAAAGCACAATCCTAAGCAGAGGAAACTGGGCACTGGCCAAGAGGCTGCTTGAGAGGGCTGGGAGGGGAGACTCCTTTTCTCAAGCTGTGGGTAGTGCACAAGGGCCAAGATCCTACATACCAGTTTCCAGCTTGTTGCATTTTTTTTCCGGACTTGTTTGACTTGACTTCATTTGTTAATGAAGTCCTGCACAACTTAATACCCGTAAGTCAAACCACAGGAGAAATTACAGACAGCAATCACTGCTGCTCTGTGTGAATGGAATGCAGCTTTAATTGGGCCCTCCTAATTGTGCGTGCAGCTGCTTGGGAAAACATGGTGATGCTTATCTCATACAGGAAAACAAACTCCTCTCACTACTCCGCTGTAAACAAACGAGAAGGTGTGTATTCGACAGTCACAAAAGTAAATACACCCACGTGCAGGTAGGGACCAGGAATTTTATGCCATGCCAAAGCAGTTCTGTACTAATTGAGACTTTAGTAGTCCACTGTAATTGGTTAAAACTCATCCTAAAGACTGTGTTGAGAACTTACACAGGGCTGGGATACCATTCACGTGCTCAAAACAAACATCAGCACCTCAGCAAGGAGTTCACCTGGGTGCTGTGAACAGCCAGCACTAGCAGTGGAAACCCAGCATCTGTTTTTCTCTAAGCTGTTCAATTGAAACCTGCCCCTCCCCTTCATTCAGCTCACGAGATGCTATTACCCTGTAAACAGGAGGCATCCTTAAATCACTACGTAATTAAAATTCCAATTATTCTGCATTTGTGAGCTGCTTATTCTCCTATTAGTGAAGGGAATTGAGTTGCTCGAGAGTGTACCAAGTCAGGTGTAGTTTAACCCCTCTGCACTGGTGATGGGGTGTTCAGTGCTGCATGTTAAACCAGCCACATCCCTGCCTGCTCCAGTGGAGTATTCCACCAATACCTGCAGAAAGCTTCCTGGGATGATTTCTATTTTGTAGGAGAAAAACAAAATGGGCAGACCTTACCAAACCATTGTAACAACAGTGTTAAGAACAAAAGGCACATGATCTCTCCCATATCTCTCCTACATAAGTGGAAGAGAAACAGGAAAAAAAGATGTGTGCAGCAGAAGAATGGTGGGCAAGGAGGTCTGAAAAACATCAGCTGAGACAACTTCCTTTTCTATTCTTCACATTTGAAATTATCTAATGAAAGGAGCTTTGTGGGGTTTTTGTAGGAAAACATACAGAGAGACTAGTTCTGCTAGATACTTTACTTTTCCAAAAAGGAAAATAAAAAAATATTATTAAATGAAAATGTTTATTTTAGTGAGAATATAACAGAAAATTTACTGCAGTTTTATAATGCATATTAATAGGCAATGGGTCCAGAATCAGTATGACTGAAGTTCCTGGGCTGCTACACAGGGGACAAAGGAAGTAGGAAGGAAAATGTATATTTACTACAATTACTTTACAGTAGTTAACAAATTTAGAAAGATTTAGAAAAATTTAGAAAGAACACCTGGAATTTTTAAAGCACTAAATATTTCTAAGGAACAGTAATTATATAATTATATTACACTTCCATATCCAGATCTTTGAAACATAATACATTCTTAATGTCTGCACATTTGCACACCATAGTTTTCCTCTCGCTTCTTTCCAGATATCAAATTATATGTTCAGTATATTCTGATTATTCTCTGCCTTTTCCTCTAAAGGCACTGGCTTCACTTCTTAATTGCGACCCAGTGGAGATAAGTTCACCACAACGTAATTTAATGAACTATGGAAGAGTTACCTCTTTCTGCATGAAGTATCAAGCTGCATGTCAGAGAAAGAGTATCTCCTAGGTGATGTTTCAGGAGATAATAATTAACTAAGACATTTTCTAAAATAATACCACCCACATACAAATGCAGCCCTTCCCCCCCCAAATTGGACAACACATAAAGTGAATTAATAAGCCGAGGACACGTTCCTAAAAGAAATTCAGTCGCACAATTTCTTTCCTCCATGAAATCACAGACTAGAAATCAGAAACCTACAGTACAGACATGGGAATATTCCTGTTTTTCCCTTCAGCTTCAAAGGCTGAATTGTACTTGATTTACCCTTCACATCAGTCTTGGATGTGCCATCACCACAGTCCCTTCCGAGTGTGGAGACTTTGCTTTTTGCCCTCAATGATCCTGAGCAGATCAGCAGCAGCACTCAGCACACACAGCTGCCAGCTCGGCACCTCCTGCCCCCTTTACTGGGGCCTTTGGGAAGAGATTCCTGCAGCACCAGCCTGGCTGTATTTTTCAGTTATTTATATTTTTGCGTAGGGAAGGAAACTCAGACTTTAAAACATCCCTGGTGAGGTGGCCTGGGGAGCAGGACCGACCTGGCTCCCACCTCCCTCCCAGCACACGGCCATCCTCCATCTCCCACACCTGCTGTTCCAGCCTGTCCCTGCCCTAAACAGCGGGGGCATCCTTGTGTCCCTTCATCTTTGTGTATTCCTGTTGCCATTTAATCTTAATTAGATTTCAAATTCCTCAGATTAGGGCGTGCAAGTCAAATGCTGGCTGCTACTGAGTTCAGAAGGGTGTGTGGATTTTTAGGCATTTTTACAGCATTCAGCCACTTTGATCGCAGCTTCCACGCCACCACTAACAGATGTGATTAAAATGAAAGATGTTTCACAAAGAACTGCTGAGACAGCATATCAAGAATTCTGAATATTTTAATATTCAGTAATTAAATGTTTCTGTGTTTCTGTCCTTTAGCAACCAACCACTGATCTTGTTAAAACATTCAAATGAAGGGCTAATTATTCATATTCTAAGAGAAACCCTATTTGCTACAACAGCAGCTGCACTTAACACGACAAACCATCTTCTAGTAGTCATTTGGAGGAACCAGAATCAAGCACACAATTCTGGTCTTGATAGCAGCAAAATGCTTGCTGTTTTCTTCTCCAGGAAGAAGGTGCATGGTGTTAGAGGGTCAAAGACAATTCTGCTTTCTGGCTGTGACTTTGCTCCCTGAACAGAGCATTTATTAGACCTGTTGCATGTAATGACTGTTTTTATAGCCCAGTTGCATGAACCTGTCTCTGTTTCTTTAAGTTAGCAAGCTTAACTATTCTTTCTCAGGAATTTCACAAGACTAAGATTCCTTGAATGCACAGCTGCATTTGGATTGCATGTCCATCTTCTCCACAGCTGTGTCATTGCTAAGGGGCACCTGGAAATGGGAAATGGGAACCCAGGTGCAGATGGCCAAGCAGGTTTTTTAGACAGAATGGCACAGTTCACAAGTTGTTTCACTGGTAATTTCACTGTTTCCCATTGCGAGGAGGAGCTGAAGCCAGACCCCATGGCTTGGACCTCCAAGGAGGGGTGGCCAGGTCAGGGTATGCAAAATATATGGGAACCATTCTACGCTACATTTTCAAGTTCATGGACTGCTTTTAAGGGAACTAAAAGGTCCAAACAAATGGAAGAAAAGTAAGCTTACACCTAGCAAACCTCAGTAGAAAGAGGTCTGCACGTCCACACAATAATTTTAGTAGGTCACAGACTTAATGGATGTTGAAGCTACAGTTTAAAGGGTATAGTAACCAGAAATGCATCTAAAGCTATGCATTTGGTTTGAACTATAAACCAGAAATAATCTCTCCAGAAGGAGATTGAAGTAAAGCATATAGAAGTGCTCCACACCAGATACAAATAACCACCCAGCTGGAAAGTTGCATTTCCTCACTGGGCCAGTGCAGAAGCATGGTCAGCAGTAAACGTGCCTGTGCTTAATGGCCCTTTTTGCAGCCTCCCTCAGGTTTACAGGGAAAAATCCCAGCCCCAGATTTCTTCAGAAGCCACTATTCAGAGAGCTTTTGAGGGTGAGTCTCTGAGGGTGCAGAGCTCTCTTCCCTTCCCTGTGATTCTCCATGCAGTGAGCAGTGCTGTGTACAGATCATGTCAGGTACACTCCAACTGCTCACAGCAACCACATTTTAACCTCCTGCAAACAGACATACTTCCGATCTCTTCCAACATCTCTTTCTATATCTGAAACAACAGGAAGATAGATCTGGGAAAATAACCAAAGCTCCAGAATGGTTATTTTGTTTTAAAATTCAGCTTTCCCCAAAAATGATGCAGAAGTGGTGCATGTAGCCTCTGCTACAGCTGGTGCAACCTCATCCTTTAAGCTGTCCCTCCATTCACTGTCCCTCTGCCCAGACAGCAGTGCAAACCCCTGTGGAAGTGAGTGGAACTGGAAGGGGACAGTATCCAGAAATCCTACAGGCAAGTGGGAGTGGGAAGGCCTTAAAGCAAACGTGGTCAGTCTCAGCAGGTGTCAGTGACACCTCTGCTGTCAGCCTTCTGCTGCACCAGGCACATGGATCTTCCTGGAGCTGCTTTAGCCACTCGTACACATAGACAGCTAGTTTGCTCAATGATTATGTTGGCTCCTAAAGCAGGTGGAGGTCCATGTTACTTTAAAAATAGCTTTAGAAAACCTGATTCAAAGACCCTTGGAGAGAGTAGTAACTTTTCTCTTGACTCGCTTTGGATTGTGTCCCAAGAACTGATCAGTTCCTGCAGCCCCTGTGCTGCAATAGAGTTGAACTCAGCTTACTGAACATGATACTCTGCCTTTTTCTTATTACTGGTTAAAATTCATATTCACAGAGCAGCACTTTGAATCAGAGGTTTTCCCCAGATGCCTCTGATGCTTATCCTCCTTTGTTAAAGAGAATGCTACTTCATCTTGCAGAGCTGGTGGCCTCTATTCAAAAGCTACCATGCTGCAGAGAATGATGTTGTCAGACAGGCTGATCTTTCTCCAATAGCTTTTGCAGCACTTTTGTTACAAAGATGTTAAAGATAACAGGGAAGAGAAAAGGAACAGATTTAGAGTCTTGGGATAACAAAATACAAAGCATGACAAAGAATCATAATACTGACACTTGTAATTGAAAGAGCTACTGAGTAAGTCTGTTCTGAGTTTTGGGGAAGAATAATGGAAATGAGTAATGTAGGTTGCTAAAAATAATAAATAGTTTTCTGTGAAAAGTGGTAACAACATTCTTGTTAAGGCTTGTCCATTGCTTTGTTTCATTGCTGTAACTGATATTTAATTGCGCTGACTGGAAGGAGCATCAGTCCAAGACAGCACACCTTCAGCAGCCTGAGCCTCCAACTCACAGTTCAGTTAATCCAGGAAACTACTAAGCCAGTAAAAGACCAGGAATAGCACATATATCATGGGAACAGAGAGCCACAGCACTTACTCTAGCTCAGTGAAACAGAAGTTGTAATGAACAGATTTTAAAAGGCATTGATATGGAGAGTCCTTAGTAACCTTACACAGCCTTTGGGGCTGAGCTCTGCTCACAGCTCGAGGTCTGTACACAGACTGCTGGATGGTGTTTGCTCAAACAAGAAAAAGATCTCGATCCCTCACTTACTGGTAACTCTACGTTAGCAGATTTATAGTAGTGCTAAATACTTGGCAAAACCTGATACTGAAGGGTAGGAAGTCCCATAGAGAAGAGCTGGTTAGAGGCAGAGGGGGCAAAGCACGAGGTTCATTATGCAACTGCACGTGTCCAGAGACAGCTTGTGCAAGAGTGAAAGAGATTCTTCTAATCTCCTCCTTCATGGGCATGGTTCTATTCTTCAAGTGAACAGGAAGTACAGGTCGCCCTGAACTCACCTTGCTGTGGCTAGAATTCCTATTTTGTGGAGTTAGCCCTGCTCCTGTTGGAAAGAAAGACAAAGGCCAAAGGAACAAGGAGCCCTAAGACAGTGCCTAGTGTTAACTAAAGCCTGGATCTCCTCATTGCTGAGGCCCTGCCCTGCTGCTGTGCACGCAGGGAGCTGCAGTACCTGGAGGAGGTTCTTGGAGCAGAGAGGGGCTGTCCTAGGGCCGAGGGCTCCCAGCGTGCAGCCAGCTGCTCCTGCATTCATGTTCCTCTCCCTTGGCTGCACCTGGCGAGCATCTTTTAAAGGATACAGACACCAACTGGAGAACGTACCTGGTGGGCTCTCTCCAAGTATCTTTTTCTTGCTTTCTACCTTTGTAAACAAGCTGCAAATGCAGCAAAAAGGAAAATTGCTACTGACACTTCAGACCTTGCTGCGTCTCCTACCATTAAGACTCTGAACAGCACAGAAAAGTAGTTATGCCAATTAAAAGGGTTGGAGCAATAATTTTGAAATAGCAGGTGTCTAACTTGTTATTTTTGAGTGAGGTTATCTAACACAATTCCTGAATTTTCTGGGTTTTTTGCACATAGTATTGTATCCTGCACAAGTCCTATAATTAAAAAGCCATCCTAGTGAGTAGCATGTAGTAGAGTTGAGGATTAGGTGATCTTATTGCTGTAATAGGATTTGCCTGCTAATTGTCACTGAAACGACAGCAGACTCTGTTATTAGGAGCATAGGAATTGCCATGGTGGCTCAGATCAGCAGCCCTTCTCTCCATTAAAATATCCTGTCTTTAGCACCGAGCAGTATGTAATGGTTTAGAAGACAATGCCAGGTAGTCTGCTCTGCAATAAACTGCTCTCAGGTAACAGAATATTCTTCAGTATTCTCATTAGTAAAACACAGGTGAAGCCCTAACCCAGAAGCACTGATATTTTTTACAGACCTCGTTTTATGTTGGCAAAGAAGCACAGTCTTTTAATTTCTCTTCATAAATTCCCTTTCTGTGACTCCTAAACAATTGCATAACTCAGAAGACAAACGGTGTGATGGCTCTCCTTGTTCTTCATCTGAATTTGTTGGTGGCATCGCAGTCACACCCACAGCAGCCCATGATGGTTGCGTGGTTAGAACTTCATGAGAAACAAAGACCAAAAACTGAGGGATTCACCCAAATGTGTGACCCAGTGATGCAAAAAGTGAGATGCACAGAGAAGACTCTTTCCTACAGGCTGTTGCTGAAATCATCAAGCTTCAGGATTAGTTCAAGAAATCTTGGAATTCACAAGACAACAGCAATGGTTGTGGAAATTGCAACTGAATTCAGTGGTAACTCCTACTGACTTTTGGAACACAAGTTCAGATCTTTAGGCAGGGCTGTCAGGAAAGAGGTGAACTACAGCAGCTTCCCCAGGCAGCTTCCCAGTAGCAAGGGACACAGAGCACCACAGAACCACCTTTGCTGCCTCAGCACAGGGCTGCCTGTCACCCCAGGTGTATCATGTGCAAGGAGGGAGGATGCTGAGGAGGGAGAGGAATAGAGGTGGGTAATGGGAGAAGTATGAATGTTTGTCTGAAGTCTGAATGTTTGTCTCATCAAAGCTCAAAATAATACCTGCCCATGGCTAGGTCACAGATCAGTCTGCTTCTGACTTCACTTATAAGCTGCAATCATTTAATGATTTGGGATTTTTCTTTCTTTATACTCCAAACCCAAGTGATCGTTCTTAAAACTTACACTATGACTTCTGCATTTTTGTTTCTACTGCATAAGTAAGACTAAAACAAGCTCTGGAAGCAGTACACTGCAGTATCAGTTAATTATAGCACAATACACTCAAGCTCTTTCAAATCATTCGTTAGTCAAACATCTGCTGCAGATTAATACTGGGCCAAATTTGTCTATTAGGTAATTCAGTGGGCTTCAGTACCATTTAAGCAAGGGATGATCTGTTCCAACACATGTACTGTCTGTGGATAATTTACTCTGGTTTAGAGCTTCTCCCTTGCACTGTTCTAGCTCGAAATCCTCTTGCAGTGCAGTTGCTATTTACTAGCTTGTGCTGACACATCCACTTCCTCTGACTTAATTCAAGAAAATTCAAAATGCACACACTGCCAAGGAAATGAATTTATTCAATAAGCCCAGCAATGTCTACTCTTACTAATTCTGTAATGCTGGAATAAACAAAGTCAAAAATTATGCTTGGCTTTCTAGGCATCAATAAAACCTCATAAATCTGCAAGGACTCATAAATTTCACTGTATAAAACCTGATATTAAGGCAACTCAACTTGGAGAATTCACATTACGTTTTAACCGAACAATAAATGAAGCTAATATGTATTGATTGCATTAACAATTCATAAATGCACAGAAAGAAATAAACAGTCTTTATAGCGTTGCCATGTCTTTGAGGCATTGATTAAACTCTGTGGATGCTGGTCTGGCACTCCAGCAGCTGTTCAATAAGTCCAGTGTTTGTCCATCAATGTCTTTTGTCATTGGTCTGACTGTCCTGCTCCTTCCCAGGTTGGCAGATATTTCAAAAAATGAACTGTCACCATGGGATAATCAATTAATCAAGCGTGAATTGCTGGACCGGATCTCCTAATGAATGTTAACACATAAACACTTGTCAGACACCGGCAGGCCAGAGGGTTTGTGTGGGTGTACTGGTGGCTGGGGGGCTGGCTGGCAGCACAGCCTGTGAGCACAGACCTGTCTCACTGTGTTAATAATGCACACTGCTTACAAGGATTTCTTTAAAATAGATGAGCTGCAACCAGAATGATTTCATTGATTTTACAATCTTTTCTCCTTGTATGGAAATTGAGATGAATCTTTGCAGGGAGAAGTTGGTACCTACAGGAACGAGGGGAGTTCAGGGTGTGAGTGGCTGATGCGTTCTCATGAGCCACTGCCTCCCCTCACGAGAGCAGTTTGTAGCCAGTCCCTGTAATTACAGTACTGCTTAGCAACACCCCCAAAATCCTATTGCTATCTCAGTGATAAGCCTCATTCATAGGGATTACATTTGTTAAATTAATATTAAAACTATGCAACAGTTCTCTGTGAAGATGTACTTTTTAATTGTTTTGTATAAATATGGTGGCTTAAACCACAGTGGCTGTGATTAGCAGAAGGTAACTTTCAGCAAACAGTATTAATTTTCTGCTATACTATCCAGCATCTTAAGGCACACTAAACTATCAATTTTTGTTCTCTAAACTTATTCTTGAACCTTTAAATAAATCATTTTATTATCCAAACTGGTCAACAAAATGGGTTAAAGAATTTTTTAAACAAGAGCATTTTATTTCTAAGGTTGCTGGATTTCAACTGAACTCTAGATTTTGCCCCTCAGAAGTTTAGTTTCTTTTTTTTTTCCAACAAAACTCACAGAAGAAAAAATTCAATATGTTCTTTTTCTACATTGAAACACAGCAGTTTTATATATAAATACACTTTTTTCCGGAGCACATCCCCTCCTGAACAATCCCCACTGAACACTACACTTTTTAAAGTGAGAACACTTATTCAGATGAAGGATTATGTGTTTCCTAATCCAGCTGTAGTCAGGCTGGTTGTCAATTCCGAGCCTCGAGCCACGTCTCCGCAGTGATGAGCTGCACGGTGCCCGTTCGGAGCGGGGCTGCCCCTGGTTTACCCGGGGAGGAGCGCTGGAGGCTGGCTGGGCGGTGCAGCAGTGCCGGGCTGTGTACAGGAACGATATTACAGTATGTTCTTTTTAAAACTCAAAATCGCAAGTCATGGACAGGAGCTATCTTTTAACTTCTATTTTTTTAACATTGCCTCTGCTCTGAGCAGGTTTTTGGAAACGCACGGAGCTCATTTGAACATGCAGAATGCCATTCTGTCCCCCAGGCCAGGTGTGCCTGTCGGCAGGAAAGGGCACAGGACGTGCAGGACGGGCTCCGCTGGCGCTGGCACACCAGTCTGGCAGATGGGATGTGTGCCACCCACAGCATGCACGCTAATTTGGAAGGGCTGACATTTGGGAACTTGGATTCAGCTGTTTCCCATGCCTACAGAGCCGTGTTTCTGGGTGACTTTATCGGGAGCCCCCGCGATGGAACCCTGTGGGGCTGGTTCAGGAAGCACCCAAAGTGCAGCAGCAGCCCCAGCTGGGCAGCCTCGGAGTTCTCGGAGTCTGAGTACACAACACACAGCAACCGGGCCAGGAAAATGCCATTTTAATTATAACGATTTTTATTTTGTGAATTTCATTTATGGAAGTGGCACACAGACCTGTGGAATGATGTGCATTGGCTTTTCATTCTGCAGGGAAGCAGTATGTTCTTCTACGCCCCCCAGATCACACAGGGTTATTAACCTGCTATAGAAAGCATCCAAGAATGAAACTGGCACCTGAGACAGTTCGTATCACACTGTACACATGCTTTGCAAAGCATACAAAAGCATGAACATACACCTCCAGCTGGTTTAATGCTCGTTACCCTCTACATTTCTCTCTTTCATAGAATCATTAAGGTTGGAAAAGACCTCTAAGTTCACCAAGTCCAACCATCAACTTACAAGGCCCAATCTTTGTGTCACATTATTGTATTAGACTATTTACTTAAATTTACTTCTATTATTACATTCAATGCAAACATGAGAAGTCAGTTTCCAGAAAGTGACTAAACTTATAAACCTTGGCTTTATCAACTTTCCAAAGCTTGACTATAGATCAGTCAATGAGTCCATGTGCAGCTGTACTGTTTTAATCAAAACTGATTTTTTAATGTTATTGCCACTTGCTTCTCTGGAAGCACATGCGTGATAGAGCAGAGCAGTATGTTTCATTCTTCCTACATTATAGTTTGTAATATAAGTGCTTCTTCTGAATATCCATGAAATTAGTATGTAAATGAAGTAGTGGTTATTTTCTCAAGAAAGAGACATGCCTTTGGAGGAGAGGCAAGCAAGGAAATCCCACCCAGTCTGCACAAAATATTCTCTAGCTGTGCCCTCTTGAGTGTAGTCTTCAAAACAAAAGGAAAAAGAGGAAGGCAGCGTTCAATTGT
Organism: Platysteira castanea; assembly: GCA_013397175.1. Taxonomy (NCBI): domain Eukaryota; kingdom Metazoa; phylum Chordata; class Aves; order Passeriformes; genus Platysteira; species Platysteira castanea. The sequence goes on from VYXC01008805.1 coordinate 19,851, forward strand.
AACAAAAATTTATCAGTTAATACAGTTATCAAGTTTAGTTTGCTTATCCTCGTGGAGTCTGATTCTCATTTTCCACTGTAATTTATACTCTGGGAAAGTCCAGGTAAATAGCTAGAAAGAATAGAGGAGTGTTAATGTAACTAAAAATAAGGTTCTCATAATGACTTTAGATATTTATTTATATTTATAGATAAATAAATAAAACAGCCTGCAATCGTCAGACATTACTTACAGGTTTTATTTAAGGAATGGACATTTTTGCTGCTTCCCTGGATTTAACAAAGTCAGTAGAAGGCATACATAAACATAAAGGATTGAAAAGCCATTCCCTACATTTATGAAGCCTGGACTCTCCCTGCATGGCACTCTCAATCCTTTAATATTCCACTATGGCATTTTTGGGCTGATAATGACTATTCTATGATATTGTTCAGGTTTCGTTCCCAAGCTCATTTAAGGTTGCATACCTGTGTAGCTGCAAAACCCCAAAATCCAGACGGAAAGGCACGTTGTAGCAAGTCCATAAAATCTGTGACCTCTGGAACCACACTGCTGACCATTAGGCCATAATTTAGCCACTGCCTCTGTCAGTGGCTCTGAGCAGGCATCACCACTCAGATTTCCTGTCCCATTGCAGGTTTACTCATTTCCAAATGGCCCATAGGCTGAATATATTCACAGATGAATCCAGCAAACCCTAGCACTGTGTTTTGGTGAGAGATGCCCAGATTAAGTGTGCATGAAAACGACATTGCAGTGATACCTGAGAGTCCCATCTATTTTCAGCAGTGCTCACTTTGGTTTATGGAGCAGCAGTGACATTTCTGACACATGCTCTGTGGCTGTCATAACATCTTTTCCTCACCTTTTGCCAAAAGCACCTGGGGCTGGAAGCTCCCCACAGCTCCACGGACCAGTCTGCTGCCTATCCAGCAGATGAGCAATTCCAGCATCACCTCAAAGCCTCACCCCACCAGGAGCTGCCTGGGAAGTCATTGCCTGTCAGCCTTCTGCATTCTCGTGTTCAACAGGGACTTGACTTTGGGGAATCTCTGAAGTGTATTTCATATGGCTTCAAATCCATTTCCATACCTTCTAAAGTGCTTTATCCACAGCACATCTATGATTATCTAACACCACGTTACAGGGACCTTTTTGGAAAGACTTTGCCTGAAGCACTGATTTTGCAAACGTAGTCCTACATGCTAAACCTTAATCATGTGCCTACTCCTGTGAAAACCACTGACACAGTGTGAATATTTGCTTTATACTTAATACACTATGGAGTGATATGATGACAGAAAGCTTCTCTGTGTAAACAGAGTAAGGATTGTGAGAAACTAAGCAAAGAAACAACACCTACACTCGTCCCTTCTTCCCTCATTGCAGAAGTTTTTTCTCTCTCTCAGTGGTATTACTGTATATTTCAGCTTCTACACTTCTAAAGCTGTTTTTAATTCAGTGTTTTCATTTAAAAATGCTCGCTGAAGATATAAAGAACTTATAGCATCTATATTTTGAAGGCTAATTAAACTCGCAGTATTAATTTTCAAGCTTTTAAAAATTATTTTGTATTTATTTGGTTAATCTCAACAAAGCAGAGGTTTGGGGTTTTTTTTACAGTCACCTTTAACATTTTTCTGCTAAGATGGGGGCAGAACACTTAATTCATAAAACATAAAATGAGAACTACTCACATAATCACCTGATTGCAGGAGAAAGGGATTTGGAAAAAACCTCAGGTTTTGAACAAATTTTTTAAATCATGTTTGAAATACAAGAACTAGTGATGGTGCTGGTGGTGGTGGTGGTATTAATAGTAATATTACATCCACCTTTCCCCAAGGCCAGCTGGAGTCTGTCCTGGAGCAGTTTGCTCACACCAGGAGCACAGAGAGCAGCAGCAGGTGCCTCACAGAGAGGACAGGCAGCAGTGGCAGGCTGGTTCCCACTGGGGAGGGAGCAGAAACATGACAGGCTGGGCCAGTCCTTAAAGATCTGGGGTTCTGCTGCTGCTGCAGAACACCTTGTTCTGCCCCAGGAGCAGGGGCTGGGCTCCCGGGCAGTGGAACCCGGGGTTTGTTCAGTCCAGGAGCAGGGGCTGGGCTCTCGGGCAGTGGAACCCGGGGTTTGTTCTGCCCAGGAGCAGGGGCTGGGCTCCCGGGCAGTGGAACCCGGGGTTTGTTCTGCCCCAGGAGCAGGGGCTGGGCTCCCGGGCAGTGGAACCCGGGGTTTGTTCTGCCCAGGAGCAGGGGCTGGGCTCCCGGGCAGTGGAACCCGGGGTTTGTTCAGTCCAGGAGCAGGGGCTGGGCTCCCGGGCAGAGGGAGCCCGGGGTGCCGGCAGGGGCGATGGCAGCGCTGCTGGCAGCAGCCGTGGGGCAGGGCAGCCCCAGCCCCGGGGCTCGCCAGGGCTTCCCGGGCAGCAGCAGCCTCAGACTCCAGCAGCCTTCAACGTCAACTTTCTCCTGCTGCTCTTTGAGATAAATACAGCATCCTCCTTAATCCTACCAGTGGCTTAGCTGTGTGTTTGCACTACCTACAGCTTACAGGATCAAGCCTGGAGTTGTTAAATGATCCAAGAGAAATGTATTTCAGGATTTTCCTATCTTCGAGCTTTACAAAAAGGCTACTGGTGAAAAAGACAGTGAATAATCATATTTGTTCCACTATCAAATGGTAAAATATAAAGAAAACATTATCTGAATTGGATCGGTTCAAAATGTTTATGCTGCTACTGAATGCCCCTTGCATATTGCTGGGTAGATCCACTGAAAGATGGAGTTTGCCTCTAGTTCAGAGTTGGAACACAGGCTGCACATAGTATGCACCTGGTTAATCCACAAAAACCAGCAAAATACACAGGCAAGAGGAGAGTCTGGAACCCCCCAGCAGCACCAGCTCTGATCTGAAGCTGTACTGCTCATCTCTAACAGAAATTATTTAACTTTTACTGAGAAACAATGGATGTTCTTTAAGAAATGCAAGATTCCTGCCCAGCTGGCGAGGCCCACAGCACTGCAACTACTCCTTCCCTCATGCAAGTTCATCCCCACCCTCACCCAGTGGCAAACCCTGTTAGCCAGCTGCCTTTTTCAGGTAGTGGTTTACACAAGAACATCTTTTGGCTGCTGTTTAGTGGAGCGGGCATTCCTGATGGAACATACATTCGAAGATTTCATTTAAAATTTACCTGACACATTACAGATAATAGGATTAGATCTTCAATTACTGTAATTCCATCAGAGAAGTCCTTGTGGGAAGCTAAGGAGAGATGGTTACCTGCTGGATTCCTCTGGCTAATTATGTCATCTACACCAAGTATTGTTTTGCAGACAGCATTGCACACATGCTGAAAGAGTTAATTAACCAGTAGAGCTGCTCGTGTTAAGTGTTTGTACTGCCTGTACTTTGTTAAAGAAAGTATAAATCTATCTAGAAGAGGAATCATTGCTACCCTACAGGAAATTAGCTCAAAGATAGCTTATTTGTCAGCAAAATATGTACCTGCATCTGTCTGCCCACATACAGATATAAAAGGATAAAAATAATCCCCTTTGTGGGTTTTATCTGTTTTCGCTCCAAATTAACACCTCTGTGCCTAAAGGGAATGCCTGGCACAGCTGATGAGCTACTCTGAGCTGGTCCCATCAACCTCAGAGGTGTCACAGCTTTGCCACTGCAGAAGTGCAATCCTGGCTACCCTCTCAGTCAAGGAGCAATTTCAAACGCTGCTCAGGTGATAATGTTGACTGATCTGTTTTGCTGGTTTTGTTTCAGCAGTTAAGTCCTTGCACAAATGCAATCTGAAGTACTAAACAGGCTCAACTCTTTCCTGGTCTGTGTGCTCAAGGCCCAGGGAAGAACTCCTTTGCACTTTTTATCACCTGACAGCAATGTCACTCTGACTTAAAACTTTAGATAGGAGGTGTAAGCACCAGTAATGCAGAAGGTCTATCAGTAGCATGAGGAGACCATCTAAAAGCCTAAAATTCATACAACTAAAGACCCTAATTCTTATAAATGTCCCAAGTGGCATAAAAGAAAGGCTTTCTGCTGTATTTAATGAACATCACATGTAGGCGTGCTGCCAGCCTTCACATGGGCCCAGGGACACACAGGAAATTCCTACACACAGCTTTGGTGTTTACTCCATGGCTCCTTCGAACACAACAGTGGCTCTGTTGATGGAAATCTTGCCTGAAGTCCCTGAGCAGTCATGAAACCCTTAGCCTTCTGTTCAATAGGAAATGACGTGCTCGTTCTGCATTTCTTTCACTGAGCTGCTATGGAGGAGCCATGATTCAATTGATATGCCTGGCTCAAGCCCAAAAATGATTGCCCTGCACTTTGCTGTAGCAGGCTGTCAGCTCACATTCAGAAAGCCATACAGGATGCAATTGTCTGGTCACTGAAAATAGCTTTGGTGCATATTTAAACCATTTCAATGTGGCAAGATGAGAATTAATTCCCTCTTCTCCTCCTGGAGGTTGATCGTTTGCATGGCAGTGCTGCTCAGTGCGCACGGAATCATGGCATCCCACACCATATCAATATTTTAGTTTGTTATCTCTGAAGTTATTTTTAGCAGCCAGCTGTCCCTGTGTGGAGCCCCAGACTGCAGCAGGGTGCTCAGGCATTTGTGTGTGTGGCCAAGGACGCGTTGTGCAGCTGCTCAGCAGGCTGCAGCCTTCTCCATTATTAACATCATCTCTGAACTACCACTCTAACACGTGTAATCATCAGACACGGGAGGTCTTTTCCCACCTGCTCACTATTTATTACCCTGTTAGCCTGCAAGTTTTAACAGCAACTTGTGTTTCAGCTGATAAGCACCTAGAACTGAGAATGACTATAACAAAGCGCAGCATTTTGAGATCAATGTATTTTGAGTGACTGGAGCATATTCTACTTTTCAGTAGGTATTTCTATTTTTAGCAGATTTAAGCATATTTTTAGCATTGATTTAAGAATCAAGAAATTTATAATGATCAAACAATTAAATTTCAATATTCTGGCTTTAATAATCACATTTAATAATGAGGCAAGAATCACATTTATTAAACCAAGTGGGTAATAGATTCTCTTGCTTTGTCCTTTTTTTTTTTTTTTTTGAAAATGCACAAGTTTTCTATAGGAGCTGAAATATTAGAATATCAATTTGGAAATGGATTTATGTCAAATTTTATATGCTGGAAAGATCCATGGTCCCCAACTGAAACCTTTGCTGCTTTTTTGTGACATAGTAAAGGCTCAACAAGATCTATGATGTGTTAGTTGTATATACAACATATTAATTATCTCCATTTCTCTACTCCTTCAGAGCAGAACTTTCTGCGTTTGGCAAATTAACACAGTGTATATAGGTGGTAAGGGATACATTAATTTTATTATTCCCCCCTTCCAATACAGAGAGTGAGAGTATGGGTTGTTGAAATCTTCAGCAATCATTAATGTTACGGAATGTGAATTTACTAGGCAGAAACCAAGGGAAATACCAGTGTCACTGGAGGAGCCTTGCAGGCTCGGTCTCACAGGTTTCACCTTCAGGAACCAGCCTTTCTGAAATTCTGGCTGGCTTTTGCCTGCCCTCCCCAAGTAACCACATTACACTCCAGGCCGTGTCTGCACAAAAAAAAGGAGAGAGAATCCAGTTCATATTCACCTTTACACTGAAACAGAGGAAGGGTGGAGAGCTCTCTCGTGGCTCTGCCCCACGTGTGATTCCTGCCCAGTGCTGTTCTGCAGCTGCCGCCCCTGAGCAGAGGAGCCTTCCCGGGGGTGAGGACGGGGAGCGGGAGCGGCTCTTGTGCCACGCAGCCTCTCCTGGCTCGTTCGTGCTCCGGGGCTCGGAGGGGGACACCCAGCACCTCGCACCTCCCCTGCCCCGCTGCCGCCTCCCTGCAGCCGCTGCTGGCCCGGCCCCGGCCCCGCCGAGCCCGCGGCTGGAATTCCATCCTCGGCAGCGGCTGCAATTCCATCCTCGGCAGCGGCTGCAATTCCGTCCCCGGCAGCGGCCGGCCCCGCTGCCAGCCTGGGCTGCAGCAGCAGTGAGGGGTCCCGGCCCCGCTGCCAGCCGGGGCTGCAGCAGCAGTGAGGGGTCCCGGCCCCGCTGCCAGCCTGGGCTGCAGCAGCAGCAGCAGCAGTGAGGGAGCCCGGCCCCGCTGCCAGCCCGGGCTGCAGCAGCAGCAGCAGCAGTGAGGGGTCCCGGCCCCGCTGCCAGCCGGGCTGCAGCAGCAGCAGCAGCAGTGAGGGATCCCGGCCCCGCTGCCAGCCCGGGCTGCAGCAGCAGCAGCAGCAGCAGTGAGGGGTCCCGGCCCCGCTGGGCTCCTCTCTGCCCCACACCGAGCAGATATCTGTGCATCCCCACCCAACCGGGGGCTCGGCAGTGTTTCAGCTGTCTATGTTTAAACACTGCCGGAGGGCAAGGCAGAAAACAACATTCAGGAAACGAGAAATTCCTGATTTGTGTATATCACAAACCAGCTTTATTTCACTGTAGGAAAACCAAAGTGGGGGATCCTGCAGTTGTTATTTGCTGTGGAGATTGTTATGTACAGTAGAGGTTGGGTTGATATTGTACTGCAATACTAAGGAAGTACTGCTTATTCAGCTTTTGCAATTTTTTTCCAGCCAGTTTCAGTGGGTTTTAATTTTTCTTTCTTCAGTCCCTTGCTTATAGATACATACTCGTGTTCACCCTCTCATATGGCATAAAATGTGTGAAATTTTAATGTATTTTGCAGGGAAAAAAATAGATTTTCTTATGTCTGTAGTCATTATATGATACAACAAATACTACAAAACTGGTATAAGATTTAAAATCTTAATTCATACTATGTAAATCAAATAATATGATAGCTCTTCCTGAGTAAATCATATTCTCAAGGAAAGAGACCCAGATTTGAACTATTTCTTAATAGTAATTCTACAGTCATTCCATAATAGATTATAAAAATTCAGGTGCTCAGTACCGAACTATCTGTCAGAATATAAGAGGCATATGACAGGGAGGATATGAAAAGTGTAATTAATTGCTTCATAATTTATTAATTATAGAGTAAGGAGTTGGAAGGGGTGGCTTTGTTTAAAACACCTAGACTTCACTGTAATCACATGTTAAAATCTCAGTAGGATTGCTTTTAGGAGGAAATGGGATAAAATCACATAATTAATTAACTTATAATTTATTAATGAAAAAGGAGTTGGAGGAGGCAGACTTGTTTAAAACATCTGGACTCCATTGCTAAGGAATATTGTAGTCTCAGTAAGACAAATCCTTCATTGTGCCCAGCATGTGAAGCAGGGACTGCACCAGTTCCTGTGCACACATCTGACAGCTGTGGGCTATGGGGGCTCTTGGCACATCACGCTCGGGAACAACTCTCAGGACTGTGTTTGAATGGCAGAAAGATAGCACGGCCCAGAAAATGAAGAATGTGCTGTGGTACAGTACAGCCAGGCCTCTGCTGAAATTCCCAGCAGAAATTCCCAAGGTTGTTAAAAAAAAATTTGTTAGGGATACTTGGTCATTAAGGTATCAACATATAAACTGGCCCAGGAGCCTTTGGGCTGAAAAAACTGGGATGAGCGCCTAAATGGAGATAAAAAACCACAGCATTTGGTAATTAAAGCTGATAATAGTTGACTGCAGGTCTGTATCTAGCAAAGCACTTCCATGCATGCTGAGCTTGAAGTAATTAATTAGTTTTGCTTACACACTTAAAAAAAAAATTCAGGTGAATGACTTCTGTAAGTAGCAGCAGTTCTGGGAAACTAAGCTGAGGCTTGCTTTGAACAGACAGATTTCCAAAACAACCTGCAGTTTTGTTTCTGTGTCCCTCATATTTCAGCCTCACGGTTAGGTCCTACATGACAGATAATTAGATAGTACAGCACTACGTCTGAGCACGTCCAGTCACTGCTTAAATTCACTGCATGTCCTAAACAAGCCAATAAACAAAAGGTCGCAGGTGCTCAGCAGCACTTCTCAGGATAAGGCTTGTAATGAGAAGCAACTACTCATAGGTTGTGCTTGCTTGGTAATCAGTGAGAAAAGATGAGGACTCTTGCTTAGGTCTACAGCACAAATACTCCTGGCTGCAGCCTCCAGGTAATCGTGAGCATCAGGTTTGTCGTCATGGGCAGGTAAGGAAGTGCCACAGCCCCATCTGAGAGAGCTCTCTGTCATTCCTTTCTCGTGTCTTAGAAATCAGCAGAAGCATTGCTGAGTACAGCAGGGCCCCCCAGAGTAATTCAATTTGTCTGAGCTCTCCTGTTTGAGTGTGGTTTTGGGAGCAGCTGTGCAAGCCACAGAAGATGTCCTGTAAAAAGCAGGGCTGGATTTAACATGGCTTCACAAGCAAAAGGTTCCTGAGTGCTGAGCATTATTTCACACAAGTGTTACCTGCGCCTCCATACGAGCATCTGCACGTGCCAGGGAGGTGTTGAATGCATATTTAATAGACTTGTTCTGTAAACACATCCTAATGGAAGCAGCCTTTGCTAACAAGGGCAGCCCTGTCCAAGGCTTTTAGTGGTAAGTCAGTGAGTAAAATGCCTCTGTGCTTTCCTGGGTTGGGCAGCTGCATCTCACTGCTGCCCTGCAGAACCTGTGCTGTTCACATTGGTAGAAGAAGTACACTGAGGCTTGTTTTCATATCCCACCACGAAGGTAAATGCCACAGTTAACACATCCCAGTGCAGAAAAACCCAAAAGAGCCAACAAAACCTCTGCATACGATCTCAAGGAGCTTTCCTAAGCTTCACCCTTAACCAAGTATCTATAATTATTGAAATAATTAGATGAGACTTACACAGAGGCAGTCCAAGACATCGGTCCCAGATAAATGGGTGATTCATTTAAAATGACTAATACTAAGCACAAGGAAATGATTGCAGACCAAACCAGTCACCTCACCCTGCGTGGTGCTAAACTGGAATAAGCAGCCCTGGTTTCATTCACACATTCCAGTTATTTTACTCTTTTTTTCGGTGTAGTCTGAACCAAACTCCCCAGGCCTAACTAAACACTCCTGAAACCTGGCATCCTGCTAGTGTAATTGCCCAGGCATTTATCTTTGTGGTGGAGCACAGCTTTATATCAAGTTTGACTTTCTCATGGAGATTCATTTCCACAGTGGTTTCTTTCCCGTTGGCTGTAACAATTCGCAGCCACAAGCCCTGCTGGTGGGGTGTGAGGGGCTTGCAGAGCTTTGCAGCAGGAGCTGAAGGGAGCAGCATCACCAGTGCAGGCTGGTGCAGGGCCATCGCTGGTGGTCCTCTTGAACAGCTGGATGTTAAAGTTCCTCTCCTCTGCACAGCTGTCAGACAAACTCCTCTGCTGCATAAACCACGTTGGTGGCAAGGGCTGGGCATGCAGACAGATGCTGTATTAGGAACTCTGCCTCTGAACAGCCAAGTTAAGCCCACTATTATAGGAAATCCTTACTCTTCAGAAAACCCAAACGTGGCAATAATACCTCCTAAAAAGAATATGTTTCTTTCAAAGCTAAAGGAAGCGGAAAATTTGAAGTACACTTTTAAAAACATTTAAATATTTGCTGATCTAAAGGAAGAAAGGATCCAGGTTGCCTGAGAAATGGATTATTCAGAGAATGATGTAAACTTCTTTCCTGCTGGTGGTAACAGGGGAATCAGACCCCTGTGTTTAATTTCCCCAGACAGCTGTGCAGACCCAAACAACGTCAAGGACACTGCTTCAGGGAGCGCTGCATCTGACACATGTGGCAGTTTGCTAAACCAAGTCTCTCTGCTATTTTCCACAGCAACCTGGTCCTTCCCTTTGATTTTTTGGTGAAAGTGTAACACAGGTACAGTGAGGCAAGAAAGGGTTAAGAAGAAAATGTGGTCTTCATACTTTTCTGATTTTGTGAGCATGAATCTCTTTCATGGAACAGCTGTCAAGTCAGCCAACGAAACAGGTCTGCTTAGGTCTCCTGACAATACCAACTGCTGTTGTTCATGTATCCTCAGTGACAGCAGCAAGATGAAAATCGAAATGAATCGCTCTACAAATGAGACACTTTTCTGCTTTGACTTTCCAAATGTGACAGTGTTGTTTGTTTTTTCAGTCAGCAACATTTAGAGATGTTAGAAGGCTCTGGTGTCAGGAAGTTGCTCAGGGGGCTGTTTCAAAAACTAAAAAAAAAGGGGGGAGAAATCTGCATAACAGTTGCTTGCATAGTAATGTTTGAATTTCTGTCCATTAGTACAACTGCCACAAAACAGAACAGCAAAATATTCCTAGCCAAACAAAGGACTGCAGGCTTTGAACAGCAACTGCGAACATTTCACTACGAAGTATTTATTCCTTATCCTTACTGTGCTAGGGGTGCAAAATGCAGGTTCTGGCCACAGAAGCCACCACTCAGCCCCAGCTCCCATGGAGCGGCTGCAGAGCACAGATCATTCCCTTCTGTCCTCTGCTTAGCAGAAGAATGTTTCTCAACAGATCACGGATTACAGAGAAAAAGAGATTGCTAAAAGTGTTCTTCTTCAATATGAATTAAATAGGAACATTTGCCCTCCTATCCAAACAGCTGGGAACACCCTCCAGACAAGGACCTGCAGTGTATGTGAAATAATACCTGTCCCCAGCTTGTACCAGGAGAACCTCAGGCACAAGGTAAACACTGAACCCATCAGTTCTCTCTTGTTTTGTGCAATAGGCAGCAATAAACAACACCTAAACTTGTAAAAGACTGTAAAGGACTTTAACAGTTGCATTAAAACTCATGAGCCATATCGAAACAAACACCAAAATATATTTTTGCATATCCAAATGAAACCTTCCTTTTGAAATACATCTCCATTGGGTCATTCTTCTCCTAATGTAACACCAATACCTATTACAGGAAGCACAATCCAGCTTTTAGAGTTCCCCACAATTTTGAAAAGAGAAAAAATCTAGTGCTATCCCACCCCCAAAAAAGCCCCCGAAACAACAACAACAACAAACAAAAATCCACCAAAAAAACGGAGAAGGCTTTTAAAAATGTATTATATATTTAAGTTTATTTGGCTTCAAAGGAGCATAGACCTTACAGACTCCTCTCCATGGTGGTTACAGAAATGCCTCTTAGAGCAGATCAACTCTGGGCAGTGGTGCAGCAGCACAAGGAGAAATGTCCCTGACACCAGTGTGGTTCTGGAGTGTGCTCAGGGGTTTCGTGTGTAACTGTCTCAGTTACACGGTGCTGACCCAAATCCCTAGAAACTTTTACAGGTTTTCTGTAAATCCACTGAGTGAAAATCTGTTCTTAGCCCATCAATATATCTCCAAAGCCCATCCTTGTCCAACAATCAACTTTAAAACTTCCTCTTCTGTCAAGCAAAATTTATTTTAGGGAACAGCCATCCAAAATCCCTGGGTTTGCAGGTGCCAGCTGTGAGACATCCACAGAGCCTGATTCTGGTTTAATAATTAATATCAGTACTATGTACTAACAGCACTTCCAATCTGAGAGGCTCAGAATGATTTACAAATATTAATTAAGCTTCCAAACATGCTGCAAGTGTCCCCATGTTACCAATGAAGGAAGAAAACTCTGTCATTTGGCCACTTTATACAGAAAACCTGTGGGATTTGTCAAAAGAGAGTATCAAGAACTCCACAATTCCAGTTTCGTACTGCCAGCACAAAGCCATCTTCTATTCCTAGGGTTTTGTTAATTTTTTTTTAAGTATTTTCAGATTATATGATTTTTTTCTTGAACCATATGGGTAGATAAAGCCAGAAATTCTCCATCTTGAACTGGTTATTTATGATAACCAGATTATTTTGCATCTGGTCATATCTGAAGCTGAGGAATAAGTGAAGATGAGCACCACGTGACTGCAGTTACCAGCATTGCCCTGTGAGATCTTGTCGTTTAGCTGCTCAGCTTAGAACTGTTCTTTAAAACTCTCCTTGCTCAGAATGTCTAGTTGGGCTGCTTTTTTTATTCTCTTTTGGTTTTCCCCACAAATTAAGTGATACAGCAGATTAAAAAAATAGCTGGGGGAAAGGGAAGAGGCAATTTCTTGGTTTCTTTTTAAACTTTTGGAATCAGGTGTATGTTCTGCTGAACAAGTGGCATTGCTGCTAGAGAAGGGACAGTGTTGGGGTTAGAGATTTGCCTTTTGATCTCCTTGTTGAAAGTTACTCACAGATGACCCCCTGCTCTCACTGAAGACAATTTCTTTGCATCTCTAAGTCAAAGACCTGAGAGCCAGTCCAAACTTTGGACACAGAAAAACTCAGAAACTAACAGAATAGTCAGTTATGTGAAAGCTTCATCAGCTGACTGATGATAGTGCTGACAGCATGCTTTCTCTTCTTGATTTTAGTTCTGATGCTTGTGCATCACAAACCTCCCTCTGTCCTCTGCCAAAACCCAGAAATGTTAAGTATTTTGTTTAGGTGCTCTGAATTCCTGTACAAAGAAGCACGAGGTAGCTCAGTTAACAGGACTGCCCTCCCGAAGGTGTCACAAGCAATCCTGAAGTGCAGGCAAAGCTTTCAGCACTGATCAATCATTTCCCATCCCTTCCCAAAGAAAACAGAGCTGGCACCACCTGGCACCCTGCCAGCACTCCCAGCTGGGAAATTCCAAGAGAATCTGGTTGATAAGTAATGCAACAGAATTTAATTGTGGGATTTTTGGCATCACTGAGCTAGAGGCAGAGGAGTAAGTAGGGACTGCCTTGGCTGTCAGCAGCAGAATGCTGCCCTCCTCCACAGCAAGCCCTGCCTCAGGGACAGGCTTGTCAGTGAGCCCCTAAACCACAACAGATTTCAGCCTGTTGATATCAGGCAATTGCTTCCCCCTCCTGATGTTTTCCATGTACCTTCTTCTCCTTTCTAGTCCTTCCACAGCAATAGTCTCTATTTCTTTTAAGCCTCCAGTACTCCCCACCGGTGCATCTGGTCTATTTCCACCTCACCACTCCATCTGAAAAGTAGCCCCAGCCTTGGAATATCGCTGCACTCCCCCGACAGCTCGAGCAGCAGGGCCAGAGATTATAAATTACTCTGTTGTGCCCCAAAACTGGCAGCCCAGACTGCTTGCTGATGCATTAATCTACAGAGAATGCTGCTGTCCTGGCCATCCCTGTGCCAGACTGGAGCTGAGGTGAAGGAGCAAGCCTGGCCAGAGCCAGTGTTTTACTGGGCTCAGTGTAGGCATGCCACAGGGACCACCCCGAGGACATCAGGTTTGCCAGCTTGCTCTACTCTAGGATATCAGTGGGGTTTTCATAGCATTTAAAATGTATAAAGAAGCTGCTCTGGCACAACTGAGCTGGGTTTGGGGCTGCAAAAAGCAAGAAATTTTCACATCTGTCAGATTAATTTAAATGAGGTTGGTTAGTCAGAGCAGTTCAGTGGTTTGGAAAGTAAAAATAAGCCCTTAAGAGACGAGTGGGGCCTCAGGGAAATTGATGCTGAACAGATTTACCAGCAGGCTACGCAGTTTACTGCAGCATGTTCTATCTGTGAGTGTGAAGCCGTGTGTGTGTGTGTGTATCTGTCATTTGCGTGTGCACACACATTCACAAATCAAACTCCAGAGAAAGAGCGAGAGCTTTTTTGTCCCTGAACTCATTAGAGCTGAATGGATTCAATCAGCAGGTTGGTAAATGATAACCTTCATTTGCTCAGGTGCCAGGGCACAGACTTGTGGAGTGTCCTGCACAGTGGGGCAGTGGCAGTGCCATGCCTGGCCCTACCCACGGCCAGCCAACAGGCAAGCACTGCCATTTGCTATTCTGAATTTCCTCCTTTGGTCATTGCAAGATTTCTTCTTGCTACGATGCAGCCTCTAAGTCAATCCTGCCTTAACAGTTTTCCCATCATCTTAATGTCTTGACCCAGGTATATGTTTGAAGAATTCATACAATAAATATATTTTATGTTGTATTTAGTTCTTATTTTTGACCTGCACAGAAAAATGTAACATTGACTATTTCCCAGCATTTTAGAGTATGCTTTGGAAGCCCAGGAAACCCAGGATGATTTCCTTTTCTTACTACCTGAGCATTTCTTTTTCAGCCCACGTCCTCGTTTGGCTGGCTTTTCTGAATGTGACACCATAAAGAAGCACATATTTCCAGGATTATAGAAAGTGGGTTCACTGCAGAGTTCAGGCATCAGCTGTTGATCTTTGTTCCCATACTTTGTCATAGTATTACTGCAGCCCCTAAATAACACGGGGCTGAACTGCCAGACTAAAAACACACCATTTGTACAGATCCTCTGTGACAAAAATAGTGGGACCCAAATTATCGGGTAATGCAGCTTCTAGTACTGCACAGAGTAGATCAAGCACCAGATTGTAATCTTTTTTAGACCAGTATGAATAACTGGCCATAAGCTGTTCTAACAGGGATCAGAACCTGCCCCAGTGAGTGCACACAGCTGTCCCTGTTCGTTTTCTCTGCACCAAGGGTGAGGCAGGGTCCTCTGAGGCAGCATGTGCTGCTCGGGAAGGACGTGTGCTAGGGAGGCTCAGCCTGGCTGTAGGACAGCTCCAAACGGGCCTTTCTTCACATTACCACAGTCTCTGACAAGGGCTGAAATGGCCCAGAAGGAATTAAGTTCGAAACACTTAGGAAATGTGGTTACAAATTTTGTGTGTGACAGAAAATGAATCAACGCCCAGAATCAGTGCATCCTGTGTTATTTGGAAGTAGAATGCACGAGGGTCCCAGTGCCCAGCACATGGGGACAGCCACATTTCCTAAAGCCACCGTGAGCCTCCAGTGTCCTGTGCAGCCCCTGCCTCTGTGCTCAGTGCAGGGGGAGCCTCACTGCACAGGGGAGACTCCCGTCCTACTTTTGTTAAAGACACATGGAAGACTTAGCAAATTCAGAGAGCTTCCTGAAGACATGGTCCTGTGATTTATTTCGGGTATGATTTTGGTCCTGTGATATATTTCAGGTATGATTTCATTTAAAAAATGGAGACATTAATGGTATACACAGAATATATAGTGCAAAAAGTTTCAGACAGTGCAAGAAGGGATGCTTTGAGTATTCAGAAGATCAGGAGTCATCACCTTTTTTGTTATTCTGACTTGATTTTGCTATTGTTTTACTTTGTTTTTGACATAACCATGTAACCTGAGCTGTAGTAAAAAACCTCTAAAAGAGCTCCTGCCTGGAAGCACGCTGGAATACATCTTGCTCTTAGTCCTTGCCTCCTTCACCAGGGAAGTTTTTCCATAAGTAGTTGTTTAGAAAACTGTTCTGCCAGGAGCTGACTTCTGGCCCTATGCTGCATACAGCATTTCCACACAATAAATTTGAGAGAAAGTAACCTCATTATGCAATTGTTTGTGTGAACATTAGGAAAGCTATTAAAATTTGATGTGATCGTTTATCACAAGCTCAGTTATTACAAATACTAATACAACAGATGTGATTATAGTTTACAAGTCAGTGCTACATGGGAGGGTGAGGTGTTGGCAATTGTTTGTCACACTTGGCTTAGAATTAATTTTTATTAAATAATATTATAAATGCATCATTTTGGTTTTTCCACTGTGCTCCCAGATGGATGTTTGTCTTCTAATAGCTCACTGTTTAAGTTCTCTAAATAGTTGTAACTTCTAATGTTAAAATGGATAAACTACCAAATAATGCCAAATCTTACTGCTCCACATGTCAAACCCCGTTTGCTACAAAGAATTGGTTGTGCATTTTTCAGAGTGCAGGGCACATTGTACAAGTTAACCAGCTTTATAACAAAATGTTCCTTCTGGCTTGATGCTAGAAGATATTGCTTCTGAAAGGGAATTATTTATTTATTCATAACAAAAACCCAACAGTCCTCCCATATGGTTTCATTTCAGATATGCAGTGTCAGGCATGCTCCGTTAGCCAAGGCCATTGGCCTGCCCTGTGTCATCTGTAAAAATCTCTGAGTTCTGTGTTTACCTTTTGCACCACTCCTTTTAGACATACCCATTTGCTAATATCAAAATGCTAAATAAATCAATAAAAAGTCAGACTTTGTGCAAACAGGAACAGAAGATGGAGTGTCTGAGCATCAACCTCAGACATGATTGACAGCTAATAATTTCCTACCTAGTGATCTATAGATAAGCTGATTTTTGCTTTCACCTTAATACCAGGTTATATGCAGGTTATATATCAAAAATACCTCTTCTGCAGTCCTTTATAGTGACTCTTGCACTCAGCTGATCTAATAGCCTCTTTCATCAGATACTGTCAAACAATATGCATCTAAATGAAAAAAAACTTCAAAAACTGCCAGAATTAGTTTCTAAGGCCCTAATGTTACCTTTAGTTAACTATAGAGCAGAAACATTATCACTGTCAAGTATAGACTAATCCATTAAATTTAGGATTTTGCATCCTTGGTGGTACCTGTAACTCCAGCATTTTCCTACCCTGCATCTGCTACCTGGTTTCCAAAAACAGTTGCAATGTGCAAAATGTGGAGGTTCTTGAATGATGTCCTTAAAACCAGGATAGGGATGAGCCCAAATACCAGGCAGATGGAAAATTAAATTTAAGGGTATATGAAAATACCCCTGCCTTTGAGCTGCTAGGATAAAATGGAACAGATACCTCTCAGTGTGGGGCTGTCTTTGAGAGCAGCTGAATTCATTGCACTGCTAAATCCGGGGAGAGGAGAAACAGCAATTTATCAAAAGCATGAAACAGTATTTTCATCCTGCTGCTCTCCACTCACACAGAAAAAACCGTGAGTTGCTTAGAGGAACCACAGATAGGATTGTGCTCAAGATTCCCAGGGAGAGGAGCAAAACTGGGCTCTGTCCTGGGCTGCTGCAGCCCCCGCTGCCATGGCACCAGGGCTGCCACCCTCCCTGCCCTGCCCTGCCCTGCCCTGCCAGCCCTGCCCGTCACCACCAGCCCTGCACAGAAACCCCAGAGTGGTGAATGTTAACCTGCTGAAATCCATAATGCCTCGTGAGGAAAGAGGGAATGCTGGGCCTGCCCATAGTTTATCAAGTCTATTATCAGATTTTATACCTTAGATGAGTTTAAAGTTTTTAGCCAAGTTTTTTCCTGATTTTAGTTACCACAGGAGATAGAACTGGAGTAGGTGAGCTGCTGCTTTCACTTACCACAAGCACTGGAAGACCCACTTTTTTTATTTGACCCCAAATGCCAACCTTAGATAAGACACGGCCGGACGCTCTCTGGCCCCACAGGTGTGGCATTCTCCTGGAATATAGATGATCTAAGATCCTGCCGTGGTACCAAACTGAACACAACAGGAGGTTCAGCCTGAATTTTGCACATCCCTGTCAGCCCCACATTCTGACTCAAATGGTATTTAATTCTTTCTGCAAAAAGGAAACTTGCAGCTGAGTTTGAGGGCAGCACCTACACTCATTGGACCTTGTAAGGCAAGTTCAGCCCAGCTATTCACACCCTTAGAAACCTGACAGGAGGTTGAGGAGACTGACCAATCTCTTATCAAGGTATCCTTTATCACCAAACACATTAAAATACGTTTTGTGAGCTACCTAGGGCAGAGTATACAGCACACTTCCCTAGAAAAAGCCACGAACACACATATTTGCATCATTTCCAAACCTGCCCCTGCCCGTTCTGCTCCCTGGTACTCATCCAGCACAGCTTGAGGAGAGGCTTTTGGCCACTGCCCACTGCCCACTGCCCGCTGCCCTCTCCCAGCTGCCAGCAGTCTGTGCATGGCCTGTAGCCACCCTGGGCCAGCCCTGGCCAGCCCAGCGGGGCCGGGCCCCCGCGCCCTCCCTCATTGCCGTGGCCCTGGCAGCTCAGGCAGGTCTGTCCTTGCCCTGCCCTGGCCACTGCCAGCCGTGCCTGTCTGCTTTGAAATGCACGGGCGTGGGGGCACGAGGAAGGCCAGGCTTCAGCTTTATGGAAATGTTATGAAAAGCCCTTCAAAAATTGCTTCTGGGGTAGTAAAGAAAGAAAGGGGAAGCGAGTATTGTTAACAAAACAGAGCCCCTTGGGACAAATTTTATTTGCCAAGCAATGTACACAAAAACCAGATTAATTAAAGTTACATTCATATATTTTAAACAGCCTTAAATTATTCATTTCCATTTTAAAAATATATGCAAGCACGGTTTCTTCAGCAATAAATTTTTAAGATGGTGGGACATTTTACATCATACTGTTCTCTGGAGACTTCTCCTTGCATCTGGGGTTGTTCCTGAAGCCAGGAATAGTGGAATAGGAAGGACTGGACAATATTAAGCAGGGCATTTCTGCATCTGGACTCACTGGGCACAAGCAGCAGAAGTGCAGAGAGGGAGCTGGCACACCCCCGGGAGCAGGGCCAGGGCTGAGTGCTCTTCCACAGGGATGTCCACGGCAGCTTCACTGCCACAGGCAGCTGCTGCAGGCTCCGTCTGTGCAGGGTGCAGGAGCTCAACACAAAGCTTTTTGTCAGAAGCAGAGAATTCAAATTCTCCTGCTCTGACCCCCGAGTGAGCCCTGTAAGCCCAGGTGCTGAGTTTGCTCTCAGTGCCACCCTGCAGAACAAGATGTCCCCACTGCTCCCCGAGACACTGAACCAGTGCTGGACAGAGCTTCCCTGCTTCAGCTCAGGGACAGCTCCTACATAAACACATAAACATTTCCTACCGTCTCTGTGGACAAATCAAGTCACCCTTTCACAGGACAGCATCTCTTTCCATTCTAAAATTGTCCAAAGCAAATGGTTTAATAGACCAGTAAGCCACAGATTTGCACAGAATTTTTAATTCAGTGCTTTACTTTTCAAGCAGCAATTTGAGTGAAATTTTACACGCAGGTGATATGCAGAAAAGTCTTCATAGGCTGAGATGTAAGTCACCAAATTCTTGTAATTTGTTCTCAAAAATGGGGGATGATAAAAAGCATCTAACCTGCCCCTCCCCAGCTCCACAGAGTGAGCAGAATGTGCAGTGAAGCACTGTCAGAATTGGTGCTGAATGTGAAGAACAGCCACTGAAGCTGAAGCTTGCAAGTTTTTGACAATTAAAGCTCTACCCTGCTGTCCTTCAGTGAAGCTGATGGGAGGTTTGCCTGAAATTGGTTTTGTGAAGCCAACACTGTGAGACTGCCATGAATATTTTAAAGTAAAGGAGTTGGAATACTCTAATGATCTTATGTAAATCTAGTCTAAGAATTTCATTGGTAATTTTTTTGAATGGGTCATTAAGCAGGGGAGAAAAGGTTGGAAAGCAGCCTGAAAAGGAGAACATTTTCAACAGCCAAAATACTCCCCAAATGCTTCCGAGCCATCCAATTAATCTAGCCCGGGGAAGCCAAAGGAGAACAAAGTGACAGAGCATCAAATACATGAGTAACTATAGGCAGATGCTCCAGTTTGTCAGGAGGCAGCAGGACGTCGGTGATGTGTCGTTACCATGCTCAAATGCTGAATTCGAACCTTATATACATTTAAAAACACCTGTGATTTAGCATTTTGCTCCTTATCATTAGTGCTAAAAACAGAAGTCCTGCAAGAATTCCAGATGAAGCAAGAGTCTGAAGCATGGTGGTGCCACCCTGCTGAGAGTGCCAGCACCTCGTGTTTCCCTGGCTCCCCTAAAGCTCAGCCCTGCACAGGCTGCTGCAGGACACTCCTTTGATCAACTGTTCAACTAATTCTGTTTCTGCTGTGAAACAGCACAAACATTTCTTCAGAAATTGCTTTTTTAAAAAAACCAACAAAACTGCCCTTGGCAGCTAAAGGACTTTTAGTGCCTGATTTCCTTAGTCTTTATGTGGATGCATACTGCTATTTGGAATGTGGGAAGAGCATATTTATGGATATTTTTGGTGAAGAGGTGGTTGGGGTAGGGCTGTATGTGCCCAGTAGACAAACAGTTTTACAGTCTGTCTGGCACAGCTCACTCATTAAATCCCATCAGTTTTCTGTTGACTTTCCTCTTGAAGATTTATTCCAGCAGCAGCACTACATCAGCAGGATCTACACCACTACTATTAACTGTAAATAGCAATTATTTACATGTGCTTGGGATGCTGAAATAAATACCTACTTATTCAGCTCATGGCCAGGGAGAGGACTTTCCTTCACTGCAAGGTCTGACTGAGCTGTGCTCAGACTCTGAGGTGCTGTCCAGCCCTGCTCCTCCCGTGCACTGGTGTTGGCTCTCTCTGGGGTTCTCTCTTGAGTTTTGAGCTAAGGATTGAGGGCACCTTGTGAGCAGCTTTTATTTGGATCGCCAGCATTGCTTGCTCAGGGAGACAGGATACATTTAGATCATATGCCCACAAATTCCCACAAGATAATTTTTTCTCTAATTCCTCTTGTAAAGGTTGTGTTCCTGTCTGATCCTCGTGACTGCAGTGTGCCAGTGAAAGCACAATAAAGGACACGCTCACACCTGCTGGGTTCAGCAGAAAGGAGGGAAAAGAGAAACTTTATTTACACTTATCATACTTTATAGGATTCTCAATTTCACAAGAGATTGGAGGACATGTCACTTCCTCCTCAATCCCACTGGAGAAAAAGGATGCTCATCAAACTTTCTCTTATCACAAAAGGAATGAAAAACAGAAAAGACAGTTAAATAAACATTGGCTATTGTTTACATGAAACTGTGTGAAAATTCTCTGACTCCAAGGTTACAACAGAAGACTTAGCAAAAACCAGGACACCACTGCAGCACAATGACCAAGGTCCTGGCACCCTGCAAGATGCCCTCTTTACCTGCCTGAGGTACAGCAGAGCCCTTGTCTGTGTTGGGTGGCAGGGAACTGAGGTTCTGCAGGGGTCCCCACGGAGGCTGCAGTGACAGCAGGCAGGGTGGGCACTGCACGGCCAGGCCACTCTGGGCCACTCACACAGCCACCGTAAAAGAGGCTGCAGAACAGCAGTGGGCACAGATTTAGGAAGCCTCCCTCTGTATTTCCAGGGTTTGGCAAATTTTTCAGTGAAGCAGTCATCTGAAGTACTTGGGTCATTAGAATGGGTCAGCTACTGCACATGCAAATACCTGAATTAGCTTTACAGTGGTATGTCTTTGAAAAAATGATCCTAGTATAAATACCAAATAATTTTTATGAGGAAAAAAATCGAGTTTTCATAGTTTTACCAAGAGCTGGTGTTGATGGCAGCAATTCCGGGAAAAAACAGGTTTGGATTTACGTGACAAACAGATCTTCACAAATTACTGAGGCTGCTTTGGAAGCAAATGGTGACCTACTGAAATGAGTCGTGCAATAGACAGAAAAGATCTGGGGCCATTCCAGTGATTTAATAAGACAAGGACAATGCTGAGTACAAACAGAGGTGAAGTTTGGAAAAAACTGTGACAGTGAAGCCTCCTGCAAATAGCTAATCCAGATGACTAAACCAGGAAGTCATTAAGATAGATATCATCCCTGGTAACATACTTAGTGACTTCACAAAAAACTCAAAATGTGGTGTTTATATGTGCTGGAGGAAGAATTGATACCCAAAGATGTGCTCATTGTAGACAAAAGCATTGAGATTGCTTTTAGGGAGAATTAAGAGACCTGGACCATTCAAAAAAGTGAATAAAATCTATTTTGATGATGAAGTAACTAAAATAGGTCAGAAGAATTTTACCTAAATTGCTGGTTAAAGGTCAGACACTTGGGAATGTCCTTCTCTGTGCTCCAGATCAAGGAACCCAAATTCCTCCCTGGTTTTCTCCCTGACACCGTGTGTGCTCTGGCCTCTGTTAGAGTACTCTCTCCTAAATCTGCAGGAGGCTCATAAAGCAAAATAACACTTCCCATCCAAACATCAAGAAGTGAATTTGTGATGGAGATGGCAGCTGAGTAGCAAATGGCTTGGTGTAAACACATCTCATGTGTTTCCTACATGAATGCTGTGCTTGAAAACACCACACTGCTCAGGAGGTTCAGAGTTTTGCATGCTGTGAAGCAGCAGAAGCATTTCTTCCATTCTTATTAGGAATTAAGAAGTAGAAAATAATTTTCTATATTATTGATAGGGTTGGAAAGTGCTGCCTATATTTAGACATTACAGTAATCTCCCTTTCCCAGCCCCTGAAATAGGTCAGCATTTTGGATATTTATAAACTGGTTCATTAGTGCTTCCTTCCCTGCCACGTCAAGGCATGTAAAGAATGAACAGGAGCACAAAAATTCACCTAGGGCCAGGGTATTATTGATCATAATCATAACATCCCAGTGTCAGCTGCTTACATTTACTGCTGCACTAAATATTAACAAGGACTAACTCTAAGTTATTGGCATTATTATAGAAAGAAATTGGAGATCACATTTCTGTGTAAATTCCACCTTTTCATCCTGTAAATATCAGTGCATGTTAAATATTTGAATTTTCAGTGTATTAAAGGTTCTAAAGTTCAGTGGTAATTAGTGCAATCAGGTGCCAAATGATTCAATTCCCTGGAGAGCAGTATTATAGAAGGAACTATGGCAAAACTCCAAGGCCTGAATCTGTAGTATAATTAGTATAAACCTCACATTTTTAGCATAATATAGTACTTACATCATTTGTTCTGTGGATTTTGCAAAGCACTACCCATTAAAAAAATTCGAAGCACCTTAATTTGACAAAAATAAGAGTTAAATTATCTTATAATGCTGATGTTAATGTTTGACAGAGAACACAAATTACCTTAGAAAAAGCCGAGTTAGTTGGGAAGATGTTTCTGCAGCACAAACCAGATATCAAAATTACATAAATCTAAGCGCTGTGTAATGTTCCCTAATATTTACTCTAAGTCTCATTTTGCTGCTACCAGCATCACTTCTGTTTCACAGGTTTGATCCTGAACCCACTGTCAGTGCGAGGTGGTACCTCAGAAATGAGAGCACTCATCTCTGTCAGCAAAGGAAAATAACTAAACTCTGCACAGCAATTAGCAGCCATCAATCCAGAGTGTAAGTTTAGATTCTTGATTCTGGAAAACCTGGCAGATAGTTGTGATTTCACCCCCGTGAACAGCAATAAGGGGTCACTGAGACAACCCAGTTAAGACCTTGCATATCGGGAATGATGTCTTTCTGGAGATCATTTGATTCCAAAGGTAAATTCAAAGATCCCTGGTGCTTATGTCTTATTAAAAACAAATATCTCCACAGATAATATTTTAATTAATGCAATATAATTTCCTTGAATACACAATTTCCTCTCTGTCCCTCAGTCTGTCCAGCCTTAGGTAACAGGAGCAGTTTGTAAGCACCAGCATTAATGAAACCCTTGTTTCCTGCAGATTTGTGTGTCTTCATTGGCAGAAAAACTGAGCTGTTCAGGATGAAGCTTTTCTAGCTGTTGGGGCATTTTTTAAGTCGTTTTGTCGTGCAAATTCTTGCACACTACCTGGCATGAGAGCTCCCAGTGACCCCTTCCCTGGGCAGAGGCGTGTGCTGGGCTTTCTGACCCGGGTGCCAATTCCATGAAGCTGCTGAGAGTGTAATTCTTGCTCCTTTTGCCTGATTCTGCCTAGTGGGCTCAACAGGTATGAGAGGCAGGAAAACACATGTGGACGTGTACACTTGTAAGGAAACTTGTGTTTTCCCCACACGAGGCACCTTGTTTGTAAAAGAGCTGTGTGTCCCGTGGCTGCAGGGACACAGCCGAGAGGGTGACCCGGTGAGGACAGCCCTGTGCAGTGCTTGCTCTCAGTGCTCTGGCTGGAAACACAAAACTGGCTCTTCCCCCTGCCCTACTCCCATCTTATTCAATGGCCTTCAGCCTCGCGAGGGTTGCTGCCCCTGGGAATCTGTGTGGCACCTCTGAATCTGCTCCCTGCAGAGCCGTCAGAGTTCAGCCACTCCCCCAGGTAGCCTCAAAGGGAGAACCATTACAGCTGCACAATAAACAATGCCCTGGTCAAGGCTGTCTTCATCATTTTATGTTGCTGGGACCCATTCTTCTAACCCTTCTCCAGAGAAGCCCACGTGATGTTATGTTAAATAATCCCCTGATCTGAATGACACAGCAACGTGCACATACCCGCTGCACCACGTAGGTGTTTTCCCCAGCCAAGGGCACTGACTGTCCCAGGCTGGTTAGTGCTTAAAACAAACGAGCCTGGACACGTCTGGTCTGTCAAGAGCTGCATTTTCTAGGTTTCACACAACATTCATAAAATCACAGAACAGGCTGAGTTGGGAGGGACCCACCAGAATCATCCAGTCCAGCTCCTGGCCCTGCCCAGACCCCCCAGCAGCCCCACCCTGGGCATCCCTGGCAGTGCTGTCCAAACACCCCTGGAGCTCTGGCAGCCTCGGGGCCGTGCCCATTCCCTGGGGAGCCTGGGCAGTGCC
>VYXC01008805.1:44800-95846 GCA_013397175.1 Platysteira castanea
AGCCCTGCAGAGCCCAGGCTGAGGATGGAGCCCTGCAGAGCCCCACTGGGCACAGGCCCCCAGTCTGATGCCACCCCAGTCGTGTCACCCTTCGTGCCCGCCCCGTGAGCCACTGCTCCCCATCCCATGCCGTGTCCATCCAGCTGAGCGCTGGGCACTGTGGCCAGAGGGATCCTGGGACAGATGGAAAGCTTTGCTGAAGGCCAGGAAGGTTCCATCAGCTGGCTTCCCTTGATCCACCAGGGGGGCTGCCCTGCTGCAGGAGATCAGGTTGGACAGCAGCACCTTCCCCTCCTGGAGCTGTGCTGGCTGTGACCGATGACTGCATGGTCCTCACGGAACCTCAGCACCTCCCAGAATAATCTCCATGATTTTAACAGGCACTGAAGTCAGACTGATAGTCCTGTGGTCTCTGGGGTCCTCCTTCTTGCCCTTTTTGAAAATCAGGATACATTCACCAGCTTCCAGTCAGCTGGACCTCCCCAGATTCCCAAGACTGCTCAAAAATCATCAAGAAAGGTTTTGCAATGACATCAGCAGCTCTTTGAGGATTCTTGGGGGGATCCCATCAGGCCCTGTAGATTTGTAGGGATCCAGCTGGAGCAGCAGATCCCACACAGTTTCAGGGTGGACTGGGAATTGATCACTGTCACAGTCATGGTCCCCCAGCTCAGGGCACTGAGAACCCCTTGGTCCCTGATCCCTGTTGAAGACAGAGGCAAGGAACACAATAAACACCTCTACCTTGTCCCTGTCCCTATTTGTGAGGTGACTGTCCTCACCCTGGGACCAGACAATGTTATTTCTACACTTCCTTTTGCCATTAATATATTTGAAAAAACTCTTTTTTTTAAATTGTCCCCCGCATTTCTAGCAACTTCAACTCCAACTGAGCTTTGGTTGCATGGATTTTCTCCCCATGGTGGTGAGCAGCATCTCTGTATTCTTCCCATGGCACCTGAACTTGCTTCCACTGGGGGTATACCTTCCTCTTTTGCTTAATATCCAAGAGGAGATTCCTGATCAGCCAAGCCACCCTTCTGCCTCACCTGCTTGACTTCCAGCATTTGGGAATTGCTGCTCCAGTGCCTTTAGGGGGTGATGTTTAAGAAGTGACCAGCACTGGTGGACCCAGCACCTGCCACAGCACTTTCCCTGGGGATTTTACTCACTAGTTCCCTGAGCAGCCTGAAGTCTGCTCTACTTAATAAAGTATGGTTTCTAAACTCCTATCTGTTTGATTGACAATTTAATATCTTTCCGGATCTTTTTCCCCCCCTGAAAAATGTTCACCACTTCAAATGAAGGATGCTGTGCTTTTAATCAAAAGTCAGGTTTGAACATCTCAGCTCCAGTCCTTTGGTGGAAGCATTTGGCAATACAGGACATGTCAAATTGAGTAAAGCAGTAACAGCCTGGGAGAGGAAGAGAGTTCCCAAATATGTTCTCCTGCTTCAAGGTTGTCTCTTAGCTTGAAGATTAGGTGTTCATTTGCCTTGGCTCATGTCAGGGAGGGCTGCCTTGACTTGAAGAAGAACTTCCATCCCCTCAAAATGCAGCCTATGCTATATTTAAGGCTGAACTCTTGAACAAAACTACACCTTTTATATATTGCTATACTTGAACAAAACAGATACTTTCCAGCCACTTCAGCGGAGTCTCACAGTAAAAATCCCTCATTCTCCTCCCTGAGAGGGTTTATGTAAATCTTAATTACTGCATCACAGTTCCAATATTTACTGACATGCTGTAAATCCATTGTGTACAAAGCAGACTAGAATCCAATAATACAGAGGCATTGTTTAATTATATGTTTATTAGAGCAGTAAAACTAATAATCCCCAGTAAAATCTTTGAAAATTATCCCGTCGTGATAGAGTAATCACTGTCCTTCCAGTGCAGGATGAAAGCACAGCAAACAGACTTTGCTGTACCACACAGCTGGAGCAGGCAGGGTGACAGGGCTCCCGAGCCCAGTTCCTACTGCCAGCCCCACACAATGCAGTGGGAGAGCAAGGGAATAATTCAGCTCTCAGTGAATTATATGAATTCAGCCCTCAGCCTATATAAATCATTTCATTTCAGTGGGTCTCACTCGCAGGGAATGGATGCTAAAAGCTCGTTTTATACACACAGTGATCCAAAGCCAGGAGCAGTGAGGGGGTCTTCCCTTTGGATCAGCCCTCTGTGAATGAGCCCAGCCCTGACAAGCCCTGTCTGGGGCAGTTCAGCAGGGCTCTGGCAGGATTTTTTGGTATGTACAGGGTACATTCCTGTTCAGTCAGGTAGCATGAGGGCCTTCTGCTTTTTGTGGGTTTGCTGTGCACGTGTGCAGTGTCCCATAATGCCTGGGAACGCAGGCTGGTCGTGTAACAGAAAATGTATATTTATCACCAGCTTTCCCTGTAAGTGAGTTCTAATGGGGAGAAGAACCCTTATTACAAGGTGCATGCATTTCTCCATGTGCAGACAAAGCATCACTGTCTCTTTATCCGCCTGTGAGGTGAGAAGCTGTTCTTTGGCTTGTGGGCTGTGGCTGTTGCTAAGACAACTGCGGTGCAGCCATTTACAATGTCCGTGATCATGCACCACAAGCTGTAATTTACCCACAGGTTCCTCATTTATTAGAGCAGAGAAACAGCAGGATGGTTGCTGCACCGTGTCCCTCATGATAGGAGTGCTATGAGCATGGTATGAGTGGCTGTCACCACCTGCTCTGGCTCTAAACAGATGCTGCATTTGAAAGGAAACCCAGCGCTTGGTAAGTGCTTTACCAAAGGAAAGTGTAACCTCTGAGCCTGGGAAAGGAAATAAGGAAAACCCTTCCACTTTGTAATTGCCTGAAATGAAACACAACTGTCCACATTATAGACTTCTGAAGGACTTCCTCAATTTTGGTGTGCACCTGTAATGAGATATAAACGTAAGAGTCCTTCAGAGGCTGGGGAAACAAGCAAGAAACAGCACAGTCTGGGGCTTTGCATTTTGTCACTCCATTGCCTGGCAAGGAATAGAGCAGTAATTCGGATTCTCATGCAGAGCCAGCAGTACTTCCTGGAGTGTGTTCTACCACTTGGGAGGATGAGCTAACAGCGCAAGTTCCTGGCTCTGTAAATGGTCTGTACCATGTTGTTCATCTTCTGGGAACACCTTTAGGATCAGTCACCAACGTTGGAGTGTCCAACCTTGCCAGGAGGAGCACTCCTACAGTACAGCCTTCCCTACTGCCAGCAGGGCTCTGCAGAGCAGAGTTAATCTGGCCAGCAGAGTTAATCTGGCCAGCAGAGTCTCACATCCCTGTACTGGCTGAAGCACAAAATCACTGCGGGGCTTCTCTAAAACTGGTTTGTTGTAATCCTGTGACCATGCAAAAGTAAGCAGTGAGTCACTGAAGGTTGATGAGACAGGGATGAGGAGAGGTACGTGCCATGGGGGAGCAGTCCCTGCTTGCACAGAGGCAGCTCTGGAACACATGGAGGTCTTGGGCACGAGGGAGAGAAGAGCCCCCGCACACTCAGGGTGCTGGAGGAGCTATGAGGGCAGCAGCACCCTGACGGAATTCAGTAAGGCACTCTGATATTTCTGAATTATCTTCCCAGCACAATGGTGTCATTGTTGCTGCAGCGACACTGAGACATCAGCAAAAGCCTCTGCTTGTTTTGTTTTGTACATCCAGTGTTCACAGACAGGCACCTTGTGTTCGGGGGCTTGTCAGCACCCAGCAGCCGTGGCTGCAGTGCTGCTGATAACAAGCATTAGTGAGGAGAGCAATGAAAGACAACTACAGAAGGGAACTACGAAATGCGTGTCAAATATTCATTTTCTTGTAATCCAGTACTTCCCTTTCTCTGGGAGTCCCACACATCCCCAAGACATTTGTAACTACAGGTGCCCACTCAGATTTTCTCGTGGACGTCAACCAAGCCAGTCTCATTACCTGAAGAACGTTTCACACTCTACAGTGTACAGGTCTTTAAAATTCCTCTTCTGCCTCCTTGTTTTGTCATGTATTTATTTTGTGCGTAACTATTTTAGTTTACTGCAATAAAATCCATTCTCCTTAAGGCACAATCTATAATGAACAAATAAAAAACGTTATTTTGTTCAGAATGCGTTATGAACAGCTTAGTATCAATTTTAAGGAAGTGTGACTAGCTTCCTAATGGCTTCTTATTTCAGTTATTTGTAGCTGCAACTAAGCCAGACAAATGCTTTAAAATCATTCCTATTAAAGCACTTGAGAGGTTTTTAGCAATGCTTAGATGTGCCATCAGTAAGGCATTTTGCATAACACACCTAAAAATAGAACTGTTTCTAGAGATCGTACAGAAAACATGCCATAAGGGAAATATGCTTATGATAAAATAGATTTCCTATACATATTCTTAGCTTCATAAAGCCATTTGAGAATCCCATTTTAGAGACAGGAAATTTATGTACCTTAATCCTTATTTATGTTGCTTTAAAATCAAACTATCTTCCAAGCTGCTCATGTCTGAATGCTCCAGTTACGTCCTAAAGGCTCAGCACGCTGGGAAAATTTCTGCCTTGCAGGACCTTGATTTCAGGTTTAGGTTTGGAGTATTATTTTCCATACTTGGGAGTCACGGTGAGATCCAACATATCTGAACTCAAGAAACTAGCCCAAATTTTCCTGCAGCCATTCACATCTCCCAGGCTTCAACACGTACTTTGATCAATCTGTTCA
Source organism: Platysteira castanea (assembly GCA_013397175.1). Taxonomy (NCBI): domain Eukaryota; kingdom Metazoa; phylum Chordata; class Aves; order Passeriformes; genus Platysteira; species Platysteira castanea. Next base: position 49,509 of record VYXC01008805.1, read on the forward strand.
TTCCCTGATTTCAGCTTCGTAATGGAGTTCTCCAAATTCCATGGAACTCTGTGGGACTGCTGAGCATGAAAGAAATGCCAGAGCAGCGGGTGAGGTGCACATGTACATCCCACTGGAAGAGTTTGTCCCAGTTTGAGACAAAATTCAGAGGAACATCTGAATGTGCACATCCCCTCTCAGAGGGCCGCTTACAGCCCTCTGCCACCAGGTTGGGGAAGAAATTCCTTGGAGGAAAGTGAAGGACAAAACTACTTATTTAACGAACACACAGGAAAAGAATAAAAATGCTGAATAATAAAACCCCTCGCTGTGGAGAGAAACCTGGGAAGATTTTGAAGTCCTTTCTGGGTGTGGTCTCTCTCCTCCCCAGAGCTGGAGTTCAGCATGGGGGCTCCCTTCCAGGCCAGTGTAAGGTCTCCTGGTGATTTCTGATGTTCTGGGGTTCTGAACAGTTCCAGAAGAGAAGAAGAAGAAACCAAACTCCCAAGAAAACAAAGGAGTTTAATTCTCCATCTCTCTCTTCCCAGAAAAGGAGCCAAGAGCTGAGAAGAGCTGGAAGGTGCTTTCCTCCCGTCTGCAGCAGCAGCAGCTCTCTCCGTGTCCTTGGAGCACAAACTGCTTTGAAAAGTTCACCTGGCTTTTTTCTTTCTCTTGCACCCAGTTTTAAAGGCACAGAAAGGCACGGGCTCATGCCTGGGCATCGGGCAGGCAATGTGGGATACAACATCATGAAGTCACACCAGGACAGTCTTTCTCCTGGTGCTCCTTCCTGCAGTCCTTGCCTTTTTCCCAAGAAACACACTGACAGCATGAACATTACAATCAACTCCTAAAACACTACAGATATTCAAATGAGGACGGGTTCCTGTTGTTCTCCATGTTCTTTTCAAACAGGTCTGTAATACAGCCATCCAGTTACTCACTCTTACATTTCCCTGTCATCACTGGGGCTGAGCAGCTTCCACCACCAACAGCCCAGTCCTTTGGGCTCCGTGCATTATTTGGATCTCGGTTTTCATAGTGTGACAGAACCAAGTTCCAGAGAGAAATTCTATTTTTAGGTAGAGGAGGGGGAGTGTTTGGCCCTGTTTGAGCTGTTCTGGAGCACCCAGGAAACACCTCCCTGAGTAATGGCTGGGGGCAGATGCCCTGGTGCAGGCACGGCCCCAGGGGCTGTGTTCCTTCCTCCCCAGGGCACGGGGGGACCCATCCTGACCCCTGAGTCTGCCCAGCACTGTCCCCAAGGCTTCAAACCACAGCCACCACCCAGAGCCTGCAGCTGCAGGGAGCCTGGGCAGGAGCTGGACATCACCCAGCACACCTGGCAGGTCCTTATTCTCCTCATAAGGGTACCTGTGAATGAGCAAAACAAAAATTCTTGTGCAAGTAGTATAAAAGGAGCACGAGAATGTTTTACATGTCCCCTAACTGTGGGAGTGGTTCTCAGAAGAATGAACTGCTCTCTCTGCTCCCTGGCTGGACAGCTGCTGCTGCTGAATTTTGGCATGGATAGTATTAATGACAGTCACTCATGTGGAGAGACAAAACCCCAGTCTTCTCTTCACCTATCTTTTGAGATAATGGTGGAGATTGCTGTCCTATTCCTGAAGGAAAAACAAGCAGCTAAAGTCTATAAATTCACTTTGATGTGTGTATTCAGCTTTCTACACATTACTCTCTATTTTTAATTTTTACCACATTGTCATTCCTATTTATCAACAACTTGACTTCCCTTCTAATGCATTACATTTAAAAATCCACTCAAGAGTATGATAAACAATTCAGTGTGACACAAAACATGAGGCATTAAGATATTCCACTAAATCCTTAGCAGCCCCTTGTCTGTCAGTTAAAAATCCCAAACTGTAATGCAGGTGCCTCCTCACTTCCCATCATCCTGTACTTAGCCAAAAAGGAAAGAGTTAATTCCAGTACAGAAGAGCAAGGCCCACTAATTTAATTCCCTTCTTATCGACTCATTTCTCTTAAATCAGTTTAAAGAGCAGATACTTTGTTTTAGAAATTGAATCACAGTTCCCCTTTGGAAAGGCAACCCCTGTCAATATTACAGATATGAAAGGGGTCATGGAAATTCATTTCTGCTTGGATCCCTGTAGGGTGGTATTTATCTCTGCTGGGGCAACTGCAAAAGCACTCAATTCAAAAGTAAAAGAATGTTTAAAATGTCATAAAGGCTGGACCAGGAGTGATTAGAAATAAAAGAGATGGAATGGAGTAAACTCCAAAAATGTAAGATTCCTTTTCATTATTATACAGGAAAAAATTGTGTATATACAAATCTGCATTTGAAGGGAATTATGTTATGTATTAAGTCAATAATTGAAGGAGAAGAGAGGAAGCAGTGGATCACTCAAAAACCAGAGACAGCAGTGACTGAAAGATCTGCTGGGCTGCATTTTTCAGTGATGGAAGCATTTGCATTTTCCAGCAAAACAAAACAAAACAAAACAAAAACCAAAAAAACAAAACAAAACAAAACAAAAAAAACAAACAAACAAAAAAAAACACACACACAAAAAAAAAACCACACCAAACAAACAAACAAAACCAAACCAAAAAACCCACAAAAACAAAACAGAACAAAACCACCCCAAAAAGCCCAACAAAAAACCAAACCAAACCACCACAAAAAACCAAAAGTAGATTTCCTAAAGAGAATTGACTTTTTAAACTTATCCAAAAGAACAAAGGATTTTCACTTCTCTAGAGAATGAAGCTTGATGGTACAAAAAGCAGCTTTTTTATTAGGTGGGGTTGAGATTCTCCATTCTCTCACTGTTTCTCCCCATTGCCCAGGCCCAGCAGCTTTCAGCCCTTCCATGGCACCTTGGCCTGGAGCCTCTCTGCCAAAGCAGCTCCTGACTGCAGCAAGAGGAGAAGAGAATTCAGAGAAAAGGGAAATTTGACATAAATATTCCCTGAGTAAAAGGGTTTGGCAGCAAGATAATGCTCTGGTATCACAGTGACAGGACATGGCAAGCAGCAAAAGTGTGTCAGAAGGAAAGGATGGAGAGGAGCTGCTCAAAGAGAGTCCGGGCAGCTGGGAGCCAGCGAGGAAAATCCATCTCCCAGGACAAACCTCAAACTTCCAAAGGCATGCAAATTCCCAAAACTAGGCATCTGTATTCGTTTCAGTCTCCTGTGAAATATAAAAACCTATTTAGTGATAGAGGTAGTTCTTTAAATGCACTTTTTATTGTAAGTTAACTTCATGGCATTTGAAAAGAACATTGGGGGTTCCTCCAGAGGTAACCTGGGTGCACCTGGGTAGAAGGAAGGAATAAGGGACTATGAAGGTCTTTTTCTTAGACCTTTTCTTTCAGACATGAAAACATCTATGGTAAAACTATCACTTGCAAAATCCAGATGATCAAAGAGCTTGCAGTAAGTCTGAAATGTCCCAAATAAAAACAGATTATTTAAATTGCAAATCCCTGAACACAGTGAAGCATCTCCACAGTTTGGCGAATTACCCAGCTAAATGGAGGAAATATAACAAAACTGGCCTAAATAGCTATTCGATAAGTGCCACCAGTGAACCTTCAAAAGGAACTAATTTTTTAAATGTCTTGATTAAAAACAAATATAAAGTATTCCTACAGAGGAATTACAGGATTCTTTATGTCTGACATGGCTTCACTAATGAGGAAAGATACTGAAGTTAATTTTTATGAAAGTTCTTGTCATCTAATATTATTAAACTGGACTGGCCTTCAAGGGGCTCATAAGCAATTTGTTGATACTGAATTAAAAGGTTCCTGTACTGAATTACAAGTAGCATAAAATTTTGGAACAGAGGCACGGAGAATTTTTTTGGCTTCCATAATTGTTTACCCTGCAAAGTATGCACCTTGTGGTACTCATTTGTATATTACCAAGTTGTACTTGAAAGAAAATTGATTCCTCTGTAAGAAATGAAATGGAGGAAAACCACAAGGACTGAACAAGTCCATCTGATGGATTGGTGAGAAGGACAGGGACATTGGAGTCTGGTGCTTGAGGAACACTTACAAGTCTGTGCTTATAACATTAAAAGAAGTTTACTTCTTCCATTTAGCAAACCAGAAAAGACTAAATATTTGTTCAAATAAAGGACAATAGCTTTAATAGTTATTTTTCTATATCAGTTTTTAAAAATATTTATTATCAGTAGTATGGGAACTTGCTAGTATGCTGAAATAAAAGAACTGTTCTTGGATTTAGTTCTGAAATACTGACCAAATAAACAAATGAAATGCAAATAGGTTAGGTATTCTCAGCACAGACTGCCTGTAATGATTTAGACATATAAAGAAGCAGCTACATGGTGTGAGAGCCATTTCTGAAATGACTGTTCGGTCCTATTTCTGAATTTTACATGCAGCTGATGAAAAGGTTCAACTCCCTTTGCTGGTGAAGTGTGTTTGTTACCCCAGCACCCGGGCAAGCGTTTGAGCAGCACCACACTGCATTTCTGTGCAGGGCAATCCCCTGGCAGAGGAGGGAGCAGGCAGGGGGATCCCTCCGGAGCAGGGAAACGGGAACCCAGCAGTGGGGCCGGGGGTGGGTTTATTGCAGGATCAGGAGATGGCTGCTGTGTCCACAGGGACTCAGGGCGAGGTCCTGGCACTGGCCAGACCCTCTCCTCTCCTGCCAGACCCTTGGCACTGGCCAGACGACCTCTGCTGCCAGATCCTGGCACTGGCCAGACCCTCTCCTCTCCTGCCAGATCCTGGCCTTGGCCAGACCCTCTCCTCTGCTGCCAGACCCTTGGCGCTGGCCAGACCCTCTCCCCTCCTGCCCCAGAAGCAGCTGGCACAAACAGGTTTGCCAGGCCTCCCCCACCTGCAAACTGCCCAGCCTCCCTCCTGTGTCTGGGAAGACACAATAAAGACGCTCTCACACCTGCCAGGGTCAGCAGAAAGGAGGGGAAAGACTTTTATTATTGACATATCTCACATTCTTATAAAATTCCCAACTGCACAAGGGATTGGAGGACATGTCACTTCCTTCTCAATCCCACTGGAGAAGAAAGATGCTCATCAAAGTTCTCTTATCACAAAGGGAATGAAAAACAGAAAATACCGTTAAGTAAACACTGGCTATTATTTACATGAAACTGTGTGAGAAAGAATCTGACTCCAAGGTTACAACAGAAGGCTTACAAAAACCAGGGCAACACCCTCCCTTGGGATCTGCCCCACACAGACTTTACACTGCATCCAGCCAGGCTCAGCAATCCCACAAAAGCTACAACCAGGACAGTCATGTACAAAATTGGGGTTTGTTATTAATGCTTTGTGCAGCTGCAAGAGCATAAAACAACCGTAATACACACACAGCTTTATAATTTTTTTAAACTGTTTTAAAACCCGCTGGCTTTCCTCAGCTGTATATTGTCATTTTATCCTGCTCTCATCTTGGGAGTACTTTGATTACTTTTTTTTGTAATGAATTCTGTGCCCTTGATTAATATTTTAATTTCTTCCCTATCCAACTCTTTTTCTTCTTCCCCTCCCCAAAAAAGAGGTTTGCATTGTAATTTGTTTAAAACAGTAGGAAGAAAAACCAACCAAATGGAATCCTATGAGGTTTTTAATTTTGGCCCTTTTTTTATTATTGCCCAAGAGGATCAGTTATTAAACCTTGCTACCTTTATATTGTCACTAACTTAAGTCCTATAAGCAAAGGGGTTGCCTTGCAAGCAGCACACATGGAGCATTTAAAACAAGAATTGACACGGTCAGCAAACACACCTGACTGAAAGGCAAACAGCCTCTGAAAAGCACTCGTTGTGGAAGGAGCATTTGGACAGTGGGGGTGAGGAGAGAGGGTGCTGGGAAGGGCCCTGCAAATAGGGGGGTCTCTGTGACATTCCTTGGGTGAAGGCCTGCATCCCACTGCTCCTGGGGGAAATTCCAGCTCTGGAGTAGAGGCCTGGCATGCAGGCCACTTTCAGAAATGACAACAGTAGTTTTCAAGGAAGGTGATTAAAGAGCAGAGCTAACCTAGCACTGACCAGCTTGGTTTGACCTGAAAGGTCTGCACTGCACTGCAAAGCATCCCCCAGCACCACTGCCCGGGCTGCAGCACTGGCACACAAACATCTGTATAAACATCTGTATAAACATCTGTATAAACATCTGTATAAACATCTGCCCACCTGCTGGAGCCAGCCCAGGGCAGGCACCAGGGGAGCAGAGGGATGGAGCAGCTCTGCTGGGAGCAAAGGCTGCCACAGCTGGGATTGCTCAGCCTGGAGAGGAGAAGCTCTGGGGGGACCTCAGGGTGGCCTTGCAGGGCCTGAAGGAGCTGCAGGAAAGATGGAGAGAGACAATTGCCAAGGGCTGCAGGGCCAGGAGCCAGGGAATGGCTTCGCAGGGCCAGAGGGCAGGGCTGGATGGGATCTTGGGCAGGAATTGTTCCCTGGGAGGGTGGGCAGGCCCTGGCCCAGGGTGCCCAGAGCAGCTGTGGCTGCCCCTGGATCCCTGGCAGTGCCCAAGGCCAGGCTGGACACTGGGGCTGGGAGCAGCCTGGGGCAGTGGGAGGTGTCCCTGCCATGGCAGGGGTGGCACTGGGTGGGCTTTAAGGTCCCTTCCCAGGCATTTCTGTGACTCTGTGATCTGGGTACCTTTTTTTGCAAAGACGTTGGGAAGGAAAGCCGTGGTCAGATGCTGATTAAACCCTTTCTGATGACTTGATAGGCAATAAAAATGGTGCAGGAGAGACACTGAGAACTGATTAAATAAAAAGGTGTCAGATGCAGCACTGAGGGTATGAGAGAATCAGGAGTTCAAACATTTGGATAAGCATTTTAACTCTCCCCACACACACTTCTCTGTCAAAACAGTCTGCAGCGTGACTCCCCACAATTTAGCCTATAGATCAACCTCAAAGCAAATTGGCTCACAGTGCGCTAAAAAAGAAATGGAAATTACTTTCTTCCGTGCTCTAGAAGTGATAAAATTCACCCGTAATATGAATCATTTGACTGATTCCAAATCTCTTAGTCAGACACTTCTACTGATAGGATAAGAATAAGCGTTCCTATTTCAGGAATGATTTTATAACCTGTTATCAAAACTATAATTTTTTTTTTTTTATATAAGCAAACAAACAGCACTCTGAAAGAGATATTTTGTACCAGTCTGGCAAGCACTGTGCTTTGTTAAGGTAGGAGAGACCAAGGTAGTGAGAGTGCTGGGAAGGTCAGCTGAGCAGCATCAGGTGCCAGGGAGAGGCGCAGCCAAGCCATGCTCCCTGGGCAGGGCCCTGTGCTTGCCCTCTCCCAAACACCTGCACGGGCACAGCTCCAGAGGTGAAACAAGCTTCTTGGGCACCACAGAAAATGCAGAGAACTGCAGCTCAGATAGAAAACTCCAGGCCATCGCCAGCCCTGCTTTGCTCCGATTTTCCTGCAAGCTGAAACCAATGCCCCAAAGGAAACACGGCCCCAGGAGTGACAAACCACACAGCCACGGGCTTCACCTGAGACACAAACCTTGTTTGTAGCATCTCTTTACCAAGTCAGATGTGATTTAGACTGCAAACGTATGTGGTTTTCCAAAACGATGCTTTCAGGATGTCTCATTCTTCATCCTCCAAGAGGGAGGTGAGAGCAGAGACAGCAGGGGCCAGGGGCTGTGGGCTGGGTCCATCTGTGCACAGACACTGAGAATTTACAGCCTAAACCAACCAGGCAGACTAACCTTGTGTCCGAGGAGCTGAGTTTGTCCTCATTCTGTGCAGGGAACTGGGCCACAAGGAAGTCACATCACTTGTTCCTTCCACCAAGGAGTGGGCTCAGAGCTGTGAAAGGAAGTCAAATCTACCAAATCCTTCACTTCAGATTTTATCTGCAGAAGTTTCTTTCCGAATCCCTTGGACAGGGAAGGCATTTTTCCCTACCTTACTAGCTTTTCTTTACACTAGAGAATTTCCAAACAATTAAGTGTCTCAATTAGAGATAAAGTTTTAACCCAAGTGAAGTATTCCCCAGGGCGTCATGCCAAGCCTGCGGGCCAGCAGCACCTGTGGCTCTCACCCAGGGCACCCCAGACAAGCACCCCACAGCCCTTCCTAGTGTGGGAGAGCTCTGGAGAGCCACAGGGGAGGTGAGCACAGAGAGCCCCTGGGCAGGGTTTTGGAAGCCAGAGGAGCAGTGCAGAGGTCACTGATGTTCTGAGCACGAGCCCCCTCTGAGCTGTGCCCACGTGCCCAGCCCCGCTCAGCCAGGCCCAGGTGCCAGCCCCTGCTCTGCCCAGGGCAGTGGCAGAATCAGACCCCGGGCAGAGCTCCTGAGCCTGCACAAAAATACAGCAGCCAGCTGTGCAAACCAACAGGAGCACGTTTCCCGTGCTGCCAGGGCCTGTCTGTGTGAGGTGAATCTGCAGGTACAGCCTGCTCCTGCAGAGGGGCTGGCAGTGGGCTTCAACAGCCAGAAATGCCAGGCTTTGCCCCTGCCCTCTGAAAAGCTGAGCTGCTTTTGAAAGCGTTCCACGTAGACTTTCCCTACTATTTCTAAAATAATTTTTCTTCTTTCCCAAGATGCTACGTGGTCATACACAGGCCAAGTTTTGAAACTTAATCTGAAAAATGCTTGAGTCTGCACTAGATATATTTACAAAGAAAAATCTGAAACCTGCCAAGATTTGTAACACTGCAAGATTAAAAACACCTGGGTATTTAAAAAAATAAATGATTGTATACTTGATACTCCAAAAGAATCAGCTTCTACTGCAAAGCAAACTGAAGCCGGAGGAAAGACTTCTGCTAGCTTTTGTGGGCTTTATGCCAGATTTTGTACGTCTGCAGCATTTGGTGCCAAGATATAGATGGGACAGAAATCATTAACCAGCGTTACATTGTTTTGTTGGCTATATTTTATGTTTTACTTTAATTTTAACATGGTATTATATTTCCCATTTAAGAGTGGTGTGTTCTTACCTTTCTTCCATAGGTTATTTCAAAGAGCATTCAGCTATTTGTTGTATTACTGGCACTGATTTCACCAATTCAGACTTCTTTAGGAAAGGCTGGTTTTCATTTCAGGTAGAATGCAAATTAGGATAGATATTGGACTACAGAAAGCTCAAAGGCTTTCACAATAGTCATGAAAGGTGCCAGGCTGATAAAACTGGGAACTGATATTTTGTACTTACCTGCATAGAAGATGCAGCTGAGAAAGCAAATTTCAACAGCTCCCTATGCCACAAAGCACAGGCCACTGCAGAGCTGGGGAAGGGGAGCAGCTTAAGTCTCCTCTGCCCTCTCAAAACTGCACCCCTGTCACAAGGACTACTCCTTGATTGCAAAACAAAACAGAAAATGCCAGACTTCCATCCTCCTAGCATTGCTTTAAATCGGTGCCCACTTAGGAACATTTTGAGAGACAGTGACAAAGCAGCTGGGACCCCCATCCCTCAGAAATGCTCCCAAAATGAGGAGATCTTCATTTGGGTGTACACGGTCAGTTTGGAATGCCATGAGTCTTTTCACTGTAGCACTGATAAATTAACTCAGAGGCATTACAAATCTGATCTGGGGAAGAAATTAATTTGCACCTTCTGAGGCAATTTATGTTGCTCAGTTTTTGTCGAGGTGAAAACTGCACAAATGCTCATTTGGAGGAGGGAACCTGATCTCTCTCGTGTGCCAGGGGCTGTGAGGGCATTTCAGACCAGAGCAGGCACCCCCAGCAGATGGCCAGCCCCTGACAGCTTTAGATGCTCTGAATTAAACGAATCAAGATGCCACTTGTTCCAGGTGAGTGGGTGTTTAATCACATTCACCCTTCCTGGTGCTGAGTGAGGATGTGGATTTTGGTAATAAAAAACAGGAGAATTGTGCAGAAAATGGGGATGTGTTTTAAATTCAGAACAAAAGGTCAATTTTCCACTCACAATCAACTCCTCCATTCTCCTATCAAATCACATTTGAAATAAAAGAATTTTTGAAGGTAGAAAAACGTGGCAGTTTCCACGGTGAAAGTAAATAAATTGTTATAAGGCTGTGTGCAGCTGATCCTTTCTGTTACTCAGAAATGCAGCACAGATAATCATCTCTGATCTTAAACCTTTGGGCTTGCCAATCCTTGTGCCTAAATTCAGGTGAAAACGTGAATCATTTCCATGTTAATTGTCATATGAAACATCATGGCACTGATTTCTACACATCTATTTCATTCATCTCATGTTAATTACAGATATTTGAACATTATTCCTTCATATTTTAGCTTGCATAATAGGCCTTCATGTGCAGAATATGAACCCAAAGTCTGAATAAGCAGTTATAAACCCAAAATGAAAAATTAATTATTTCCTTTTTCATATGTTTTCCATACATGGAAAATTGAGCTGTCTTCACAGAAGTGTTTGGCCTGGGTTAGGGCCTTGAACAGCCATCAAAGGGATCCCCTGCCTGATCAGTAGCACTGGGAGCACAGCAGACTTCTCACTGTTACTCAGAGTTCTCTTAATTGGGTTTTCCTCAAGGAAATTCTGTTTAAGGACATAAATTGACAATAGCTGCTGCTGGAGCATGACAGCAATATCAAATATTCTGCTTAATGGCAACATTTGGTCAGTATTGAGAAGCAAAGTGGTTTTACCAGGTGTGGTTTAGGCATGAGACCGTCATCTCTTGTCTTGGATCAAATAAGCTATCCCAAAAAGAGTAAAAAATAGAAGACAAAAAAAAAAAGAGATGCAGTGAATATTTTATAACTTTAATTGATACTTCATTTTGCCTTTTTAGACTTACCTGCCTGAATTCTTCCTACCACATGTGGACGTTCTGCATTCACAGCTCTACAGAATAAATTACTTTTCCTTTAAAGGAGATAATGGGATCCACCGTGGTGTCCCAGTTCAGAGAATTCACATTACTGATTTTATGCTGTCTAATTAAGGCTCATTTATGGCTCTAGGAGGCTGGCCTGGGCTGGTGGTGAACAGCAAAGGCTTTGAGCCCCCAAGGCTGGGGATGTCACCCTGCTGGGTCAGAAGCTGTCCCCCAGCTGTGCCGGGGTGGGGCAGAGGCAGGGCAGATGTGCAGCACCCCAAGACTGCCCCACACCCCCTGCCAAGCTCTCAGCTCCAGCTCTCAGCTGAGCCCAGCTCAGCTCCCTGGCACAGGTCCTGGCACCTGGAGTTAAACCTGATGAGTTAAACCTGATGAGTTAAACCTGATGAGTTAAACCTGATGAGTTAAACCTGGCTCAGCCCTTTGCGATGGGCTCCAGAGGGAGGTGAAATAAATCTCTTACAAAGACCAAGCACCCGGGGAGGCAAAAGCTCCCTCTTTGTCAGGGATACTTTCTAGAAACAAACCATTCTGAGATAAAAGACCAGAAACAAATGCAGCATACTCGGGAGAAAGAGAAAACCCAAGTACCCAGTTTGCTGTCACTTTATAGCAGAATGCCCTGAGCACTGCACCTTGCTGAGGGGCTGCCCCAGAGCTCTGCAGTAGGAACAGGAACAGGTATTTATGATGTGTCTGTGCTGGAGACAAGGACAGATGCTGAAGTAAACAAACCTTGCAGGACTGCACTGGTTTGGAAATGAGTCCCAGGGTGCCAGGTACCTGCAGCCAGCCCTGCCCCTGGCAGAACAGAAGGGAATGTTTTCAAAAGCATGAACTGCTCCTGAACAAACTCCCCGGTGGATTAAGGCACAAGTAAGCACTGATTCAAAATCAGCCACAAGTGTCTTCAGCCTCAAACTCTTTTCACCAAGTGGAGAAATGTGTGGGAGCCAGCAGTGTCCCTGAGCACAGCTGGGAGCTCTCCCTGTGGGAGCAGCAGCAGGGAGTTATTGCTGGAGGATGTGTGCACACACACCGAGGGTGTGGAGCCTTTGATTCGGACAGTTCTCACTTTCTGTCTGAATCAAGAGCCAAAATCCGGCTTGTGGCACATTTGGTGTTGGGGAGGCGCAGAGCAGAGCACCCAGCCCCCCTGGGTGTCACCTTCCCAGCCCCAGCAGAGGCATTCCCTGCTCTGGGCCGTGCTGAGCAGAGCCCCAGGGCTGGGATCGCCTCCTCCCCAGCCCTCTGCAGGTCCCCGGCCCTCTGCAGGTCCCCAGCCTTCTGCAGGTCCCCAGCCCTCCAGGGCCTCTGCAGCTGCCACCAGAGCCACCATCCCCGAATTGCTAAATTTCAGTTGCCCCCACCAAACTCATCACCTCCTCTGCACAGGCATCTCAGCAAAGGGCACAAAATACTACAGGACTAGAGAAAGAAAAATGAGAGCTGGTAGACTTACAAAGATTAGATGGGTTTGTTAGACCAGGAACAAAATCAGGTTTCTTGTAAGGAAAGGAAGAAAGAAGAGGCACAGTTCCAACCTTAATTTTAGCCCCTTCTGGAAAGGCTGTAATGGGTTTGGAGGAAAATGCTCTCCTCGACAAGTTTTCTACGGCTTCAGTTGAAATTCCACTGGCTAGTCCAGAAGCATGCCACAGAGACCTGACACATTAATTTTTATTTTATGTTATAAATAAATAATATTATGAAATAAGAGCAAAATGCAAACTGAGATGTCTGTGTTTACAGTGCACAAAGAAGAATTCATGGGCAGAAATGGAGAAGCTGTCAAAGCACAGCAACACAGATGCAATTGTCTTGCTGTGACACTTCCTGCATTTTTCCAGCATGATAGCAGGGAAGGAGAGGATAGATAGGGAAGGAAAGGCAGCCCAGGGAGAGGAAACACACCAGCTATTACAGCTACATTTCCAATAAGAATTAAATACAATAAAACTTAAGTATCCCGGGACAGTGAATCTCCTCTTTCTCCATTTGGTATAACATTAAAATGAGTCCAAACTGCATCAGCATCATGTAATTATAAACCTTGTGTCTGCTGAGAGATTCAGGGGTAGCTCGCCTTCCAGCACTCCTGTTACCTGGGAATATGCTTTTCTCAGTGCTGACTCTGAGTCTCTACTTAGGAAAAAATGTAATTCCACTACTGAAAGATGGCCCTGCCTCTGCTGTTGTTGCTGTGCTTTGTTATACTGTGAATCCAGAGGAAGGTTCACACCTTGAGATATTTCCCTTCCTTCTTCCTCGAATACATGGAAAGCTACAGAAAATACCCAAATTGGCTGCCTAAAGAGAGACCAAATGAGCCCTCACAAAACCACCAGCAATAAAACTCAGCACAACTCATAAGTAACTCTGTTGGTATTTATGTCTGAGAGCAGCACAGAAATATCCAGAGGCAAAGGAGCAATACAACTCCAGTCTATAAATAACCAATGTAGATTTTCCTCCAAATCCCCGTGCCTGTGCAAGCTCTTTTTGTGTTCTAGATATTTTCTAAGATTTCAAACCTGCTGGAAGAGACCTTTCCTTGGTGCCCCGTGGTGCTGCTAAAGGCACGACCTCCAATGGTTCTGTGCAAGAAGCTCCAGCTGAAGGTGAGGATGCAATTTGGTGAGGGCAGTCAGGAACTGCAGCTTTTGCTTGCCTTTGCTGCAGAATTTACATGTTACAAAATAACTGACTGGATTCTCAAAAACATCTTACTGACTTTCAAGTCAATGGTACTCATGGTCCTAAACCACTTAAGTGCTTTCAGAAATCCAGCCCTGGTCTGTAAATCAGATTTGTTCTGTCCAGTTTGCCCAAGAGGCAGAACTTTCAAGTTTTCTTCCAAGTCCCAGAATCAGCAGTCACCTCAAGTAGCTCCTTTCTTAGAGACAGAGAGTGAAAACTGCCTGAATCAACAAACCTGTAACACTCAGAACTTCTGAGACTTCTGTTTCAGGTATGACATGTGACTACTTTAAATGTTCTTGCTGAAAATAAAAATGAGAAACAATTCTTTGTGAATTAGAGAAACAAATTGCTAAATTTCAGTTCAAAGCTTTCCCTTGCTAAAAGAGAAACCATGACTAAATAGGAGAGAGGGTAATATTGCCATCCTTGCTCTGAACCCCAATGATTCTGTGATTCTGTAATGACCACTGTGCCAAGGACAGCAACAACCCACACAGGGGCTGAGCCCCCTGCCCTGCTGCTCCCCAGACACCTGAGGCAAATCTGCTCTTACTCATCTCAGAGGTCAGGAATCCACACGAGCTGTGCCAGGAGCACGTCAAATTTCAGCCTGTGCCTTTAAAAATGCCAATATTTTCCATCAACTTCCAAGGGAGACAAAGTACAGTCAGAACTCATCCAAAGCTTTGAACTTCTGTAGCATCAAAAGTAACAGAGAAATAATACAAAGAACTGCAATTCTTACCAGCTTTTGTCAGTCACAAGTACTGGACATGAAATGTAACTGGCAGGATGAGAGAATTTCAGATAAATTCGGAGATTGCTGAGAAAGGTGACTAAATAAAAGCCAAGGGAGTGCCTGCTGCAGCCCTGTCTTATCCTCTACTCCCAGGGTGTTTCCTGAGGCTGCCACCCCTCTGCACAAAGCTCTGCTTACCAAAGCTTGTCTGGTTTAATCATGTGCAGCTATTGGAAAACATAAGTGCAAAATCCCTTAAAAGAATCAGGCATCCAAATGCCTTTTTAAAATTGGGCCAAAACATATAAAATTAAGTCTTCCTTCAGAATTCCTACTGCTTCTAAAAAACACAGGAATTACATTCACTAAGTGAATTACAGGATTATAAATGGAAACTGATAACTGCAATTACATATGACAGAAAACAAGCTTGAAAACTCATAGGGATATTATATGAGGCTTTTTTTGTATTTCCTCCCCTCCTTTTCCTCATAATGAAGAAGCTGTTAGTGGCAGATGGAATTAACCACGAGCTGCTTGGAATGCTTTTAGAGTGTCACTTGGCTTTACACTCAGGAGCTGACACTGAAAGTAAGTCCCTTCTAATAACCTCCCAACATCTTTTCTGAGTGCTCTGCTCTCTAATCACAACCACGGGCACTTTGCAGATGAAGTCTGACAGAGCTTAGCTTGGCACTGGCACTGTAAATGCCAGCTGAACACAGTCTCCCTATTGCATGTGAGCTCTGGGGAGGGAGAAACTTGGGTTTTCTTCAGTTAGAGTTTGTGCACATCCAGAGGATTGACGAGATTCTCCCACTCTGCCCTGCCCTCCCAAGGCCATCCCCTGGGTCCAGACCTGCAGCACATCCCAGTCCTGGGCCTGAGGAGCCCCCCAAGGGCACCACAGGGCTGGGGCAGCTCTGCTGGGGAGCCAGGCTGGGAGAGCTGGGCTGGTCCAGGCTGGGAGAGCTGGGCTGGTCCAGGCTGGAGAACAGAGGGCTCCAAGAAACCCTCATTGCCTCTTTCCAGCACTTAAAGGGAGCTTAGAAAAGAGGGAGAGGGACTTCCCAAATGGGCAGAGAGTGGTAGGACCAAGGGGAATGTTTTTAAACAGAAAGAGCAGAGATTTGTATCAGATGTATGGAAGAAATTCTTTGCTCTGAGGGCGGGGAGGCCCTGGCACAGGCTGCCAGAGAAGTTGTGGCTGCCTCATCTCTGTTCAAGGCCAGGTTGGATGGGAGCCTGCCCATGGCAGGGGGGATTGGAACTAGAGGAACACTTCTGCCCTAGTGCATACTGAAGTTCTCAGAAGGCTGAATTAAAGTGAACAGTGCTGGCTGCATCCCACAAGAAATACTTGGAAGGAGTAGGAATAGATCTGGAAGTTCTGACTCTCGGAACCTGCCAGTCTGTCCTCCCTTATGGTTATCTGTATTTAATCCTTTAACCTGGTATGAACTAACTCAGCCACGCTGTGCTGAGAGTTACCCAGGTGTTGGGAAGGGCATGAGACATTCTCGGGGTGGACCTAAATCCCTGCGTAACAACTTACACACAGCCTGAACCTGCAGAGTCAGAGTCTCTGCTGTGTCAAACCCACCCCCAGAGGAATGGATGAGCCAGGCAGGGTCCTGGAGCCAGGCAGCCCGAAGGCTGACACTGCAATTTTCAGCAGCTGCCACTGGCACACAACATTTCTCCCTCTGTTATGAAACTCACTTTAAAACAGGGGTCACAATTTATATCTGGAATAAGTCAGGAGTGTAACTGAGCACTGTTCACGGCAGGGACAGGCTGCTGTGTGTGCCTGCCTGTGCCTGGCATCAAACTGCTGTGGCCCACGTGGTGGCATTTCCTCCTGCCCTGCTGGCTCCATGCTCTGGTGGAAAACCGACGCAGAACTTATGCTCACCATAAATCCTCAAACACTGCTTTATTATTGTTGTGCTAGGGAGATGTTCCCCCTTACCGAGGCCATCCGAGGAGGGATCCTGGGTGAGTCTTTCTGACAGCAGCCGATAAAAACGTTCACAGCCGTGGCTGCAGAGATAAATCTGCACAAGAGGCACGGCAGCTGCTAAATGAGGAGTGTCCTGGCTTGTCCACAAACTGCTCGAAGAAAGGAAGGAGAGCAGGGATAAGCCCATTAAAGACACAGCACTGATACCACCAGAGCTGCACACAGAGATGTTCTAACCCAAACTTGGCTTCCAAAACCCTGCTGGCTCCCTTCCCACACATATCTGACAAGCTGCCTTTCCTAGCATGTACAAGGAAATTGCTTATCAGTTATATTTAATCTTAAAATAATATTAGGAAATATCATGTATCGAGCCCGCAGCAAAGAGATGAGATCACCTGAAAATTCCTCAATATAAAATGACATTTCTGGAGGTAACAAAGTGCAGTGTCACCTATTTCAAGCTTCATGGTACAGAATATAAAAAATCAGAGACTGTGGTCATTGGCTAAGATTGGAAAGGGTTTTAGCCCTTTACAGATCTGTGAACTGTTATCCTAAGGTTTTAGACATTTGCATTCAAAATATGTTTTATCCTTTAAAATGAAAAAACAACCAACCGAACAACCAAAAATTAAATAACAAGTATTTCCCCAGGCAGCCAAATGTAGGGTGTGGAGTCTCTGGTGGCTAATAGGGTGCAAATACTGTCTGAAGGTTTTCTTGTGGCTTGTGGTGTTGATAACGTTGTGAGAGCCCTTGTGGGGCTGAAAAACCCCATCATCCACAGCTGGCAGCAGTGGGGGATGCACAGCCCCTAGAAACACAGCTCATAACTTCGGAGAGCAGCTGGAGCTCCAAAATCCAAAATAAAATGAAACTCCCCCTCTTCTATTTCTTTCGAAATGGTCCATTTCTTTTGTTGGCTTTTACCAAAGCCAGCACCTGGAGAGCTGTCCCTGGGCAGCTGGCACACTGCGCTCGCCCTCAGAGGCTTCCCCTTCCTGAGGACACCAGCACGCACTGCTGGCAGCAGGCAGGAGTTCCCCAGAGATAACCTTGCTAAACGAGAGAACTCCAATTCCACTTCTCCTCCTCTGCACCCTGCCAGGCCCAGTGCAGAGGGCAAAGCCCTCGATGCTGCAGCCACCACGCCGTGGGCATTGCCCCGAAATCCAGAGGGTGCTCAGCAAAGCAGAGCCTGGTTCTGAGCCGAGGGCACCCCATCTGTGTCTGCGGAGACACAATAAAGAGGCTCTTACCCCTGCCAGGTTCAGCAGAAAGGAAAGAAAAGACCTTTATTGTTTACATTATCTCATTCTTATACACGTCCCAACTCCACAAGGGGTGGGAGGACATGTCACTTCCTTCTCAATCCCACTGGAGAAGAAAGGTGCTCATCAATGTTCTCTTATCACAAAAGGAATGAAAAACAGAAAATACCGTTAAGTAAACACTGGCTATTATTTACATGAATCTGTGTGAAAGAATCTGACTCCAAGGTTAAAAACAGAAGGCTTACAAACCAGGGCAACACCCATCCCCACTGCTCAGGGAGCAGCCAGGCTGGGCTCAGAGGACATCACTTGCATCCCTTCAGTTTGTCCTGCACATTGGTGGTTCCAGAAAGGCACCTGCCATGAATCTCATCTCACCACAGCTGTGTTCTAGCTGGTGCATTTGACACATTAATAAAACACGTGCAACAGGCACTGTCAAATTCATCAGCGTTCAGGAAAATAAATAAAATTCACCAGCGTGTTTCCTTTCATTTTGACTATTTCACACACCTCTCACCTGGTGTGTTCATCAGCCTTGCAGCAGCTGCAGGGCTCTGCAGGCTCCAGAGCAGTCCTGCTGGTACCAAAGGTGCAGTTTGTGCTGCAAGTGTTTAACACCCTGACCTCTGCTTGGAGAAATCTGAGCATCCACACCCACCTCAATACTGGAGGTGTCCTGGTGAACGTGAAGCTGGAAGAGAATTATTTGTTTTCACTTATAACTGTTTTCTTTTCTCTGAAGTTTCACATTAACAATCCAGAGATCTTCCTGCTAATCACTGAATTTTGTGAGAAATTTTCTTGCCACTGAACAAGGCTGGAGATTTTCAGGCTTGCTGGCAGACTGGGCTGGGGCAGCCTGCCCGGGCAGCACCAGCCTGGAGTGCTCTCTGCAAGACTGGGGTTTCTTCTGCTCCTCTGGTGACCAGCAATATAAATTAACCCAGTTAATGACATTTCACAACATCAAAGATCTCTTGAAATTCACAAAAAGAAGACCTGCAAGGTTGCCTAAGCTATCATCCTCAAAATTCTGGGCTGCTCTTTGCAGCAGTATTTTTTTCCCAAAACAAGTTTTAAAAAGATGAAGTGATGGGTTTTTACAGCCCTTTCCTTGCAGCAAGCAGGGGCAGGAGCTCAGAGTCCGAATTTTCTGTGGCAAAGGGCACAGAAGTAGCCAGGGCCCCTCTCAGTGAGTGGATGCAGAGCTCAGAGCTCTCACCAGGGCTGCTCCAGAGCACAGCAAACCTGGCACCACGGGGCTCTGATCAGGGTTTTCCACAGCTCCAGGGACATTTGTGCCAATGGAAATCCAAACGTGCTGCATTAATTGTCATCCCATTAGGACTTTTGATGGCTTCTGAGTGGATAATAAAGAGAAGAGGAAAATAT
Organism: Platysteira castanea; assembly: GCA_013397175.1. Taxonomy (NCBI): domain Eukaryota; kingdom Metazoa; phylum Chordata; class Aves; order Passeriformes; genus Platysteira; species Platysteira castanea. The sequence continues at coordinate 68,389 of VYXC01008805.1, forward strand.
GCATATAATGGGAATTTTACTGCAGAAAATCTTGTAATATGGTCACTGCTAACCTGTCACCACCTTCTTTCTGTGATATTTTTCAGCCAAATGCAAAGCAAACACAAATGCTGCTCTTGTTTAGAGCCTTTCTAGAGTACCATGGGTACCCTAAGATAACAGAATAAAATTAATTTACTAGAATTTTCAGCCACTTAAGGCTCTCCTGAAAGGAAAACGGGGAAAAAAAGAATTACAGATGCAGGTGCTTTTCAGGCTAGAATGCCCAATTCTCTCCTTTTAGTTTTGGCACCTTTCAAGTCAAGCCTTTACCTTTTTCTGAAGGTGTGAGAGGCAGCCTTTGATCCCTGCCCGCTCGCCACGTTCCTTTGTGCAGTCACAGAATTGTTCTCTCCTGCAAATACAGGAGAAATTGCAGCTTAAGAATAAATGAACATTGTGCAGCATGGGGAGCTGATGTCAAAGCAGACTGAATAGGTTTTTATTTAATACTGAAGTCTGTGCTTCCTAAAGCTCCTGGCTCAAAGCATGGCCATTCAATGGCAAATTAAAACAAAGCAGCCTCATGGAGTAACTTTGAAAATTAGCATTAATACGCCTTCTACCACACAGAAAAAAGAAATATCTTGCTGTAATAGATGAGATTTTTCCAGATCTGATACCCTGGTGATAACTAAAAGAATCCTGACATACACACCCACCAAGCAGTATCACAGCTCAGGCATGGCACACATGAGCCTGAACAAAACAAATACCTCAGGCAGGGGGAGGCTTCAGGAAAAAATGAGCAGGAGGAACTCGGAGTGGAATAACTCAGAGCAGAGGAAATGTATTGGTAATTCAGCAATGTAAACCCCCAAAGAGGAGCGTGGCACGGGTGCAGCAACCTGACTGGGAACCCAGGAAACCCTTTAAGGGATGCCCTGGTTGAGAGAACCTGGAGCTCAAGAGACTTTAAAAACTGACTTAGCAGGAGAAAGAGCCACCAAGGGAAAACCATGTCTTCCACCTCTAGAGATGACCAACAGTGGTTCTGCAGTATGACATTTATTTAATGTAATTTAATATAATTAAATTACCAGGCACTACAGTCTGGTCTCCTTTCAAACCCTTTATCTATGTCTGCTCACAGATCCAAAAACTCTTACCAAGCCCTTGGATTCTGATCTCAAAGCAAACTCCTGATTTGGAATCCAGGCTTTTCCACAGCTGCCTTTTGGAGCTGTTTTCCCACCCAGCCCCATTTGGGAGCCAGCCCAGGGGCCCAGCCCAGCCCCTCTGTGCTGCTTTAGGGCAGCCCCAGGGGCACCTCCTGCCCACCCAGGCTGGGCCCCCCTGCTGCTCCTCCAGCCCTCCCAAGGGACCTGCAGCCACAGCACAAAGCCATGTTTGACCCCAAAAGTGCAAAACCAGGCAGGCTGTGCTATTGGTTCTATATTTTAATCGATTCTAGATGAGATCTTGCAGCCTGCAGTGAGCTGCTCCTTCCACACACCTCATTAATCCACAGAAGGTGCAGGGCTAAGCCAGGACTGACCTCTGAAGAACATTATTAGTAATTGCCAGTGGATAATATCCCTTTCCCAGATCCACAGGATCTCTGGCAACTTCCCCTTTGGTTAGTTCCCCACAATCCTTACACTGATTGGTTTGGATCGTCAAAAAGGAGAAACTACATGAGCAGGTATCACATTATCAGCAAATAGATGCTTATCTCTCCTGCTTCTGTTAACTGACTGGCAGTCTTGTTAACTGACCATAAAATTACAGGAGATAGAATTAAAAGCATAATCTTACTCCTTATTTGTTTGTAAAATCTGCAAAACCGTTTTGTTGCTCATAATTTTGAAGATGGCTGCTCTCGAAGATGGCTGCTGCCACTCACTTGGCCAGCTTTATTTCTAATTTAAAGTTATTCCGGAATCTCTAATCCCTTATTTGAAATTTCCATTAGTGGGGGCTCTAATCACAATTGCCTTGGCAAGAAACATATTTACACAGCTCCAGTCTGTTGGTGCCAGCCTGGGCAGACACTCCATCAGGAATTCCTGCCTTCAGGACAGGAGCTGCCCAGATGTGCACTCACCCACAGTCAAACCATCATTAGTTACAGTGGCCCTTGAACCAGGGGCTTTTTCCTGACAATATTGAAAAACTGGGATTTTTTGGGAGTTACAAGACATTAAAGGTAAAGCCAAAATATTTTGTTGTTCTTTCTTCTTTTTCACCTGGCATGTTCTTTTTGATGAGTAAAAGAAAAAACAAATAGATCTCTATTATGCCATATAAACAGCTCGAACTCCCTCCTTTCAAGCAGAAATACCAGGATGTAACTCATTTATTGAACACTTGAGCACTTGGTGCAGCTTTGGACACCACAAAGGCATGAAGTTATTGGAGAATATCCAGAGGAGGCCAGGAGGATGGGAAGGGTCTGGAGGGAAGGTCCCCTAAGGAGCAGCTGAGGGCACTTGGTGTGTTCAGGCTGGAGGAGGCTGGGGTCAGACCCCACCCGGCTCTGCCACGTTCTCCTGAGGGCAGCACGGGGACAAGGACAGAGCTCTGCCCTGGGACTGGGACNTCTGCTTCCCCCCGAGGGTGCTGGCACTGCCCAGGCTCCCCAGGGAATGGGCACAGGCCCCAGAGCTCCCAGAGCTCCAGGGGCATTGGGACACCACTCCCAGGGATGCCCAGGGTGGGATTTTGGGGTGTCTGTGCAGTGCCCGGAGCTGGACTTTGATGATCTCAGTGGGTCCCTTCCAGCCCAGCATATTCTGTGATTCTGTGTGTTTGGGTGTGATTTAGCAAGTTCTAAGAGGATCTCCTGTAGAGATCTCACTTTTTCCCTTTCTTCACACCCCAGGACTTCCACTCGGGCTGCTCACCCATTCATTACCACCTTCTCTCCAGGATCACAGGCTCAGCTGGATACAAAAGACATTGCATCTTTTCCAAACTGCTCCATGCACTTATTTTTAAAACTGTTGATTAATTCCAACTCTTATGCTGGAAATAATAGAAAACATCCTTCTTGAACAAGATGACAAATACATAAGTTATAACAAACGAATTATCTCTAATTTCATGCTTGCTCTTTCCATGAAGCTCATTAAGCCACTCTACAGAACCTCAGGTTTTCTTGGATTAACAGATCACATCACACTGCTCCAGGTAAAGGCAATTTTACAGGATTGTGTCAAAGGAGCTTTTGCTCATGGCTGCTTCACCTTACTCTTAAAACCCAAAATGCACAGCCTGGATTTTTCTTTGGCCTGTTTTCCTCTTTGGCATAATTTTCAAAGCATTTCCCTACTGAACTCCTCGTCAGAACTACTTTTAGCATCTGCAGGAGTTCTCCAGGGGCAAGAGCAGGGTCAAATCTTTTAATCCTCTTCCTCTCGGCCACTGCAGCAGACATCCAAGATATAAAATGTTTGTGCACGTAGATAATACTGTTAACATGTGTGTTGCAAATATTACATCTATCTGATGCCTGCCCTCTTCTCCAGTGGCACAGCACTGGCATTTGGGTCAGTAATTCATGCTGGGGCTCTGTTCCACTCGCTGGCTCTTTCTGCCAGGACACTCAGCCCTGCAGGTGCCTGTGGAGCACACCCTGAAAACTCTCCTCAGCCTGTGGCACATTCAGTAAATGCCTTAAAGCAGAATCTTGGGAGTAACCTATCCTGTAATAAATACACGGCTTGCATGACAAACACTGCCCTGATTTCTGAAAATGCTCTCTAGAAAGAGCTGAATATTTACTGTTGGTGCTCCATCAGATCCGAGTACGGTGCTGGTGTCATTTCCATCCTGAAGATGAGAATCCACATTTTCAGTGTGGTTCTATTCAGCTGGCAAAGTGACCAGAAATGTTGTAACAATCAGGGGGGAAGAGAGTGAGCTGAAGAGTGCAGTCCATGCACAGAGACATTCCAAGGGAGTGTTTCTGCCCCTGCAGGAAGGGCTTGGATTGGATTGCTGAAGGTTTGGGCTGGGGGAGTTCAAAACCAAAAAGGCAGACACACCTGAGTTTGGCACAAGAACACATTTCCAGTGAACAGTCAGAGACCTGGGAGATGCAGAGCAGAGTTTTTACACTTGAACAGACTCCAAGCATCAAATGGGGTGTTTTAGTTAAGTACTTTCAAATAATTGATCCACTACATCATGTACTTCAAACCTTCATAATGCAGCACACGGGCTGTATTTTATTGTATAATGCTGAAGGTCAAAAAAAGGGAAAGGAAGATGCTGGAGAATTTGTTTTCCCATTTAAACAAAACATTTCTTCATACTGGAAGGGAGATACATCACATGGCAAATATACATAAGCAATTAATTTGCTAAGAATATTTATACTTCCCATCTAAATATATTTCTAGATGGGGAGCAGAGAGAAAGGTCAACATTCATTAGGCAAAACTGGGGGGGAGAATTCATCTGATTAAAACATTAGCACTTATATATGATAGGAACCTTGAACCTCAATGCATTCCCAGCCACAAGTTCTTAGGGGTGCAGGTCATCCCTGCCAGACAAAACTGCAGCAACCAAAGTGCCAGAGGGCCACTGTTGGAAGGAAATAGCACCAACTCTGAGAAAAAGGACAGCTTCACATAAATCTTTCCTAAAACTTTGTAACACACTATGGTAATGCATCATAAATTCCAGAGGCTGTTAAACATACAGCCTGGGAAGGAGACTGTAAAAACACACGACTGAAGTACAATTGGATTCCAAAAGCTTTGTAAGTGACTGCCCTTCCTCTCGGCCACTGCAGCTGGGGCAGGCTTTTAGCCTGCTCTGGTGCCCCGTGAGCTCAGGAGGGATTTGTGCAGTAAAGAAATTCCAGTTCCCCACTGCCACAACACAGAGTTTGTCCAAAGGCAGTGGCAGCAGCTGGGCTGAAAATGGCAATGCAGGAGAAGATGTGTGACCACAGCCCGGTCACATGGAACTGCCAGCTCACTTCCTGGGGGGGTTGGTATCAGGGAAAGGCAAAAATATTCCAAATCCTCCTGATATTAGACAGAATTTTATAAAAAATATCTTCCCTTACCCAAATCCATCTTTACTTTATATCTAGTTGGGATCAACAGACCTAGCTGAAAACACAGGATGTAATGGGTATATACAGTACAGAATCTTGGTATTATATAATCTCAATATTCCTTTGTTTCATGACGGTAAATTTACTGTTGCTAAAGGAAGCTGGAATTACATCATAATATTTTCACAAAGTGTTCAGAAACATACCCAGTTTCAGCCTTTATTATCTTACAGTGAGCAAACTCACCCCCAGACTTGTGAATTCTGCTTCTCCAGAAGAGACCAGGCATCCTAACAATCCTCACATGCAGAAAAAAATGGTATTAATTTCTTTATCCACACTTCTCCAGCTTTCAGAATCCAGCAACAAAACAAACAAAAATTTCCATCTAACTAAATCTCTCCATAAATCCAACCACACAATTGCCTTAATTTAGAGAAAAAAAAAAAAAAAAAACTGCATTGCAGTTTATGATCACAGATCCAGAGATTAAAATGAACTCGATAAATAAACAAGCTGAAGTTTGCTGCATACTGCAAACCAGACTCAGCTTCTGCTCAAGGTATTAGCAGGGATATTGTCTATCATAAACTGCATAAACTGTCAGCACAGGGGAAGTTCTCCATCCTGCAGCTTACAGAGGAAACCAGGAACAGAAATGCACTGGTTAAGGACACTGCCAGGACAATAAAATGAATTAGAGGAACTGGGCTGGTGATACTGGAAACAAAGCAGAGGGGTGGGAGGGCAATGGGCAGGAGCACTGAGTCACAAATTCGGTGTGACTGCTCAGACAGCACTGCTAAAACTCCAAATTAAATCCAGGCAACTGAAATTGAGGTGCAGAATTCTTTTCATTTGGTGATTTGCTGGCTTTGTTCCGTGTCCCACCCAGAGCTCGGCCTGCACAGAGCCCGGGGCCGAGGGGAGCTGCAGAGCCCTGCAGGGGCTGGGGCTGGGGAAGAGGCTGGGGCAGGGGCTGGCCAGGGACCCTCCACAGGGACAGCAAAAACCGAGGCTGGCTTTGAGGGCATGGCACAAAAGAGGCTGAGCAGCAGAAACCCAGCTCCAAATTCCCTGGGTTCTCCAGGCACAAAAGGGGGAAGCAGCCCAGTCCATCTGTCCATCCAGTNCCCATCCATCCATCCAGTCCGTCTGTCCATCCAGCCTGCACGTCCTGCAGGGCTCTGCCCCCTACCAGGTTTAACTCCTACCCCATCCCTGAGTATCAGACCCTTCCTTTGCTCTGTGTTGTTTGAGGTGCACCCAGAGCTCGAGCAGACACAGAAAGCCCCTCTGCCCAGCGTGGGCTGGGGTTCAGAGCGTGCCCAGGGGGACAGGAACCCTTCCTGCTGACCAGCAGGGCACGAAGCCTCCTCAGCACCTTGTCCAGCTCAGAGCTCAGTGCCTGGATCCAGGTTCAACTTCATCCCCACTGAGCTCTCTGCCACTTCAAAGCAGCTCTTGCAGATTAAATTATTGTGTAAAAAACGAGGTCCACTGTCCTGTTAGAATTTAAAAGTTTAATAAAAAGACAATCAGATAAACAGAAATANTAATTGGTAATGTTTTTCTTCAGCAATTAAATTTGTGTTTAAATTATTTCTTCAAATATTAGAAGCTGGACTTCCTCTGCAATTTAGATATTTTTATTTAAAATATTTGATAGAACTGGGACAAAGCCAGAAAAAACATTTACTCTAACTTTCAAGACTTCTTGCAACTATCCATCTTGCAACTTACAGAGGAGACCAGTAACAAACACACTGCCTTGGCTGACACTGGTGAAGGACACTGCCAAGACAATAAAGTGAATTAGAGACACTGGACTGCTTCAAGACTTCAGCTCAAAGGTCTTCAAAGTCTTCTCTATTTNCAGTGCCTGGATCCAGGTTCAACTTCATCCCCACTAAGCTCTCTGCCACTTCAAAGCAGCTCTTGCAGATTAAATTATTGCAAAATACCAGAGTAAGTTTCCTTCCTGCATAAAAAATAAGCCCTATTTAATTTACCTCTTCTTTACATAATTGGTAATGTTTTTCTTCAGCAATTAAATTTGTGTTTAAATTATTTCTTCAAATATTAGAAGCTGGACTTCCTCTGCAATTTAGATATTTTTATTTAAAATATTTGATAGAACTGGGACAAAGCCAGAAAAAACATTTACTCTAACTTTCAAGACTTCTTGCAACTATCCATCTTGCAACTTACAGAGGAGACCAGTAACAGAAAGGCACTGCCTTGGCTGACACTGGTGAAGGACACTGCCAAGACAATAAAGTGAATTAGAGACACTGGACTGCTTCAAGACTTCAGCTCAAAGGTCTTCAAAGTCTTCTCTATTTATTTTCTTTTTTTGCATTTGTCATTTATGAAGCATCTTTCAAAAACACAGTCATGTGGATACTTCAAATTTCTGATAATTACACTTCAAGTATCCCATTACAGCTATGCACAAGTATAAGCACGAAGCCAAATTTTGCCTTTAGTTTGGAAAGGACTTTGGCTCTCACCAGCACTGGTCTAGAAAGCTGCAGTCTCAAGTGACCTCACTCCCACAGTGAATTCCCATCCTGTGTGGTGGGATTTTACATATTTAACAGAATCTGCCCCATCACATAAAGTTGTTCTCTTCAAGTAACTCTCTATCTCCATGATTTACACATTATGTCAGAGCACAAAGAACAGTTCAGTCCGTTGGGAATTACAGCAAGCCAGCATCACTAAAGGTGATTAATATCCTAAATGCAAAAATTGAGTGCTTTTATACAGCCCCAATGTTAACAAAAGACTGTCAGTCAAAATGGGGGTCACAACAACTGTGAAAACATAAAACATGCTTTAAAATATTTATTTCAGCATTAGTTGACACATAACTACTGAGTGGAGTAGTAACTGCAAGAGCAGGCACCTGCTGTCGTGGCTGGAAATGTCATCATTTCAGTACTGCCAGCTTCAGGACTTGATGACCTTGCAGAACATCTCCACAGCACACAGGACACGGAGCCTCCCACCCGCTCCTGAATGCCAGGGACAAAAACAGGCTGTGACAGAAAACAAGAACATTCTCTGAGCAAAACTGTGCTTTTGGGGAGCCTCCTTTGTGCCCCACAGTGCTCCTGTAAGGTGGCTGGAAAGGGATCGTGCTCATGGATCTTCCCAGACACAGGAGACTCACAAGGTCCTTGTTTAAATCACTGGGCAGGCACCCTGGAGATCTGGGGAGAGAAGAGAAATTTGGCTTTTTGGCTCCTGGGCACAGCCCCTCAGAGCAGCAGATCAGAACAGGGAGTCTCAAGGAAGTTCCCAAGAACACTAAAAGCTTTGGGAAAAATCAAAGATTCAGCTTTTTTCTTTTTAATGTAGAAAAGAGAACAGGAGAGGACAGAAAATGAATTGTCTTAATGTAAAACACTAAGAGGGAGCTCGATGAATGATTTTCTGTGTCTGCTCAGGAGACCACAAGACAAAATTGGCCTAATTTTCAGTGAAAAGGGCTTAGATTGGGATGAATTCCGTACATCAAAAGGCAATTATAACAGAGCAGGCAGCTGCCAGAGGTTGTGCAAACCCTGTCATTCTTTATAGGCCCAGGTTGGGTAAGACATCTGTCAGGCAGAGTGCAGGTACAACCTCCTCCTCTCCAGAGCTGCTGTTCCTAAACGTTTTAAGCCTAGAAAAACTCTTCATACACACCAGATTTCAGCTTGCCTCCAGGCCTGCCATGTGATCCTTTTTAAAGCATGGTGAAATAAAGACATTTTCAGAGGGGTGACCTCACGGCCTGGCTCCCTGGGCTCTGCAGGCCTTTTTTTGCAATCCTCATGTACTGGGGAAGGAAAAAAAAAGAAAAAATGGTAAGTTCCCTCAGCTTTTAAAATAGCCTCTGATGAATTCTGCTGGTGGCCTTGGCTCCCTTGCATTTCCCCTCAGTCTGGGCAGGGCTGCCCATCCCTGTGGGCAGCACAGCCCCCAGCCCTGGCACCCTGCACGGGGCTGTGCCCGGGCTCCCCCTGCTCCTCACCCCCAGGACAGGGCAGGGATGGGTGAGGCAGGACCCTGTGCTGTGGTCACCTCAGGTCCCCTGCTCGCCCCACTGACACACCCCAAACTGCTTCTCAATGTGTGTCTGCTCTCCCAGCCCTGAGTTCCCCTGGGTTCCCTTTGGAGCCTCCCCCAGCCACAGCCAACATTTGCTCCATGTCCCTCTTTCTGTCCTGCTCAGCCACACTAAAATAAGGTGCTTAGCTCTGTCAGGAGAAGAAATGCCATGGAGCAAAGGAATCCACAGGATTTCCTCCCTGCTAATGAGTGGATGAGCATTTAATCGTTCTAAGTCAATTTAAACTGTCTGGTGGTTCTTCCAAAGCTTAACTCCTGCTATTCCTTCTTAACTGAACCCCACAGGGAGAATGTTTCTCTGTCACACCTCCTGGTGTCCCAGTATCACACTGCATGGGCCACTGGTGAGCTCCAGCACAACAGGAACTTCTTGTTCACCTGTAACTGGTGGAGTTTAACAAATACCTTCAGGGACTGGATTAAGTGCGTGTGAACTGTGGTGCTAAACAACCCAGCAATGTACGGGGGCCTTGGAGGTGCACAGGTCAGTCCAAACTGAAAGGAAAGGAACAGTTTCATTTCCTTGGCATCCACAGATTTAAAAAGCAAAACAAAAAACCCAAACAAAAAACATGAAGCTTCCATCCAGCTAGGAACTCAAGGTTAAATGGGCAAGCAACAAATCATCTTGATATTCAAGGGTAGATATTAAAAAAAAAAAAGCATTTAAGTGTCAGCCCCGAGGGTAATGACATACAGAGGAGTGTAAAGTGATGGCATGCAGTGATAGTAAAATATTTTTAAGTCATATTTTTTAATTTAGGTGCTACACTCTACATATACTGCTAAAACTGTATAAAAAGGGATTGCAGTTTTTCTTCCCTAGATGAAAATGACTAAAATTTACTTTACTCTCTATCCATTGTCTGAAGAGGGCCGTGCTTATGATGCTGATTTAGAGCTATTTATAAGAACTGGGATTTGCACTTGGTGGTTGGTAATAATTATAGCCACGTACTTACCCTGCCACACATAATCTGTCATCTGATTATTACTGTCCACCCACTTGATTTCAGTGAGGCCAAATGCCTCTCATTAGCAGGGACCTGGGACTGGGAGGCACTGGAAAAGCAGGAGACAGCACTATCATAAACACAACAACTATAGGAGGTTATTTGATAGGTCTTGCTCCCAACCCTGGTATCTCTCATGAATTGCTTTCATTAAGGATCTCAGAATCCTGAGGTTATTTGGGAATTTGTAACTGCCAGGTCAGACGTTGTGGCAGAGCAGCCTTGGGAGGTGGGTGCAGGAGCAGGGAGGGGACAGTGGCACCCACCCTCTGCAGGGCAGGGCAGCAGCACTTCTGCTCCCCTTGGCACTCTCTGCTCGCTCCCCTGGGCACTCTCTGCTCGCTCCCCTGGGCACTCTCTGCTCGCTCCCCTGGGCACTCTCTGCTCCCCCACGAGGAGCCCCCCAGCCCAGCCCCGGCCCCAGCCCAGCTCCCATCCCCTGCTCAGCTCTCACAGACCTGTCCAGCCTGTGGGAAGCAGGGGAGCTCTGTACAAACCCCCGTGCTGGGGCTGCTGAGGCAGCAGCGGGGTTTAACCGGGAGGGGATCGCTGCTGTGCCCAGGGGCAGCTCAGGCACCCACTGAGGAACTGCAGAGGGGATTCTGCCACTCAGAGCTGAGCTTGTGTCAGTCACCGCGGGTTTCTCTCCACTCGCTGTGCCGTGGGTCTGGGCCCCAGGGTCTCAGCAATGGCTGGGGTCTTCAGCTCAGGTGGAGACTCTGAGCCCAGCTCTTCTGACAGTGACCAGCTCAGGCCCACGCCAAGGCCTCCTGGAGCTGCAGCAGAGCTGCCACAAATATCCTGGGTGGCACATCACTCAGTTTGGAACAAGGTTTCCAAGCCCTGCCACCACTACCAGGCTTCTAAATGCTCTTCATTTCTAAGAGAAAGCAGAAGTAGAACTTGATCAGAAACCAAGTAGAAAATACAAACTAGGCCCATATGAATTCTGGTGGTCAGCACTTCTTTTCCCTCACCTTGGAGCAGGTCCCAGGGCTTCCCTCCCGTGCTCTGCTGTGCAGCCCTCTGTCCCTCTGTCCCTCTGTCCCTCTGTCCCTCTGCCCTGTGAATCCCCGTGACCACAGCCAGCCCACAACCCCTGACCCCCAGGCTCTCCCTGGGGCTCCGTGCTCGCTCCTTGTCAAGCCAAGGTGTGATCCTACACACTGCAGCACTCCAAGGAAACCAGCTTTACCAGCTGGGTATTTGAGAGACCAGCCCAGGAGAGGGGTGAGAAAACCACAGGGTAAGAAAAAGCAGAGCTATTGCATCTTCAGAGCCGAGTGCACAGACTGGCAGGGATGTGCTCAAATTGCCTCAGTGTCAAACAACATCCACGAGCTGTGCATTTCCTAAAGCACTGCAAGCAGCCTCTTGTAAAAAACGAACAGGACAATTAACAAATCTACTGAGAACAGTTCTTCAAAACACATTTAATGTAAGCCAAGTCTGTTTTAAGCATATCTAGCACTGCCATAACAGATAGCACACAGAGATGCAAAACTGAAACTCTGCTGTCCTTGTGCAAGAGGTGTTTTCACACGCAGCCAGAACACAAACCCAGCACTCCAGGGGATGGCCCACGCCTCAGAGCCCCGGGTTCTCCTCTCATCTAGAGATTCTGGAGAAAAGGAAATGCAGCCCACACACCCCTTCTCAGTACAACGGAGGAAGATAACAATTCTTGCTCACCCGATTTTACTAAATTACAATTAGCATTAACTGTGCCATTGAAGCCATTTTTGAGGTCAGCAGGAGTCAAGAGGTGCCAGCACCTCCTGAGCAGCAGAGCAAGGGTCAAATGCTTGGAACAGAACTGCTGCCAAGGCAGTGGATTAGGAGCTATCTGCATATTTCTGTATCGTTTATTAAAGCTCCTTTCTGTTGCTATTTTAAACATACCCACAAGTGCCAATCTGGGGAAACAACTGAAGTCTTAGGAATCTTGCATTCTATTTGCTTCTAAATACCTACAAAAATCCAGGGGATAGGAAAAATCCCTGCCAATCTTTCCCTTCTCTAGGTGGCTCTGTCCTCACCCCTCCAACATCTGAATCAGTATTTTCCTGAATCAGAAATCTGCTTTTGGATTAATCTTTCTTAGCTTTATCTGGGTTGCTTCTTAGTAACCCACAGTCTACGAAATCCAGTGGAATAATTTCTCTTTTGTCTGTTGCAGTGGTGTTCTGCTGCTTTTGTCAAGGATTCAGGTTATGGTTCAGCATTTCACTCACTCCTGGAGAATTCTTTGCTGTCATCTTCAGTGACAAGTGGGTGCAGTTTTCATAATCACAAGCAAAAACTGTAGCTCAGAAAATAGATGTGTGACTTGAAACCTTCACAAGGAACATCTTGACATTTAAATCCAATTACCCTTTCTCCTTCCTGATGAAAATATGATACCAACTAGAGGAAAATTCTCCCAGACAAATATATCATATTCCCCACCTCCTGTAAACTTTTTGGCACCGCTTCTGGTATTACACGTTGCATTCTTTATCAGTCATTTTACAAAATAAAGGGTTAGAAAGTGTGTAGTAATTGATAGGTGATGCCAAGAAGCCTATAAAAAAATTATTTGGAAAGTCATCATAGAATGATGATATTCTCCCCAGCTGAAATCATTAATTGCAAAACTGGAATGAACTCCAAGGTAAGACAGACTACTGCTCTTTGTAATAAATTAAACTGTCAGTCACTCAAAGCACCTTTAATAACACACTGGTTCCCCGAGCTCTTAAATTACGGGCTGAATTTCATTTATCAGTCTGCTCTATGTGAAAAAGGATTAATTAAACTCATTCCAGTATTAAAGTAAGGCTCTATTTCTCTTAGTACTACAGAATAATTGACTGCAAATGAATTGAAAAGTGAGTAAGTAATTGTAGTTATTATTCTGATGTAAATATTAGTTCTCTTTTGACATTTCAAAAGATTTAGTAGAGGCACTTTAGTGATAAGACAGATCATTACCCCGGCTAGGAAGAAGAGATAGCATAGAGAAAGTGAAATTACAATCATTAGTTTAGAGACCTAAAAATACTCCCATTATTTGCTTTTCCATACAGTTATGTACCTTGAAGTACATTTCCATTACCCCTTGCTCCTGCCATTGTATGCAGTATGCTGCAGTGGAGGCAAGGCGTTGGATCCTGGTGTTGTCCTGGTTTTTGCTAAGCCTTTTGTTTTAGCCTTGGAGTCAGAAATTTTCACACACTTCCATGTAAACAATAGCCAATGTTTACTTAACAGTATTTTCTGGTTTTCATGCCTTTTGTGATAAGAGAAACTTTGATGAGCATCCTTTTTCTGCAGTGGGATTGAGGAGGAAGTGACATGTCCTCCAATCCCTTGTGAAATAAAAACCCTGTGAAGTATCAAAAATGTAAATAAAGTCTCTCTTTTCCCTCTTTCTGCTAAACCCAGCAGGTGTGAGAGTTTCCTTTATTGTGCCTTTACCAGCACATCCTGGTGCTTTGGAGAGAACTCAGAGGGAATGTGAGTTCTCACAGAGGAATGAGTGAGAGTTTGTCTGAGAGAGTCACAACACTGCCAGGGCTCTAAAATTCAAATCAACCAATTGCCATTGTGAATCACTAATTTTCATGGAAAAATTATACCAGCAGGCACATTGAAAAGAAATCCCCTTTTAACTGGACAGCAGACTAGCTCAGACAAGAAACTGCAGCATCTCCAGAGTGAGCAGAAGATTTGCTGTTCAGAATTGTGGGTAGCAGATCACTGAAGCCATTTTCTAAATTCAGCATCTCCTATAGCATCATCTCTCTAGAGATCAGGGCCACATACAGAAAATCAGCAGCCCAAAATTTAGCTTCTAAGTCTCTGTTTTCATTTTGGGGGTAGCTCGACTGATTCCAGCAATTCTTTGACCCCTGACGATTGTTTTTTACACCATTCCTGTAAAGCAAAACCTGGGGGAAAAAACCCTGCAGCCTCTGAATCTGTTGTTTTTTTTTTTTTTCCCAGGTTTTGCTTCTTTTCTCTTTTTGCTCCTTACCTTCTCTGCAGTTTTGGTTCTCAGCTCTCAGTATAGGATCCCAAGGAAACTCCAAAGCAGTTTCAGCAGCCCAGCCTCCCCCACAGTGAACAACTGGAGCATTTCATCCCCAGCCTGCCCTGGACCTGGCTGCTTTGGCTGAACTGCCAGCACAGCCCTGCACATCTCAGTTTTCACCGTGAAGCCACAGTTTAGACAGACTTTGCTTGTTATTGTTTATTTCCTGCTCCTCTTTTCTCAGGCTAGAACAGGCTGTTTACCTCACAGGACTTTATATAAATGTTTCTTCCTCAAGTGCACAACACACAAACCTGCCAAGGAATGCAGATGGTATCTAATTTCTCTGAGAATTTATCTGTTCTTTAAAGATATCCTGTTTTCTTTCCTTTTTTCCTCCTTTAATTTAAGAAAACTCTTCAGCAGTTTGGACTAATGTTTATTTTGCACATCTTTGAGAGCAGAGCATCATAACCCAGATATTTAGGACATATTTAGGCTTTCCTGTAGGTTACATGTAATAGGAACAGGTGGATAAATGCAAGTCAGTTTTGAATTATCATAAGGATACCTGAGGGTAAATGGAACCAGAAAAGCATTTAAATCAGTTAATTCATGGAACCAGAAAAGCATTTAAATCAGTTAATTCAGGGAGTCAATTAGCACATTGAGACTGGGCAAAAGAAGGATCCTGTGCAATCATTGGTAAAGGAACTTCAACAAGAACATTCTTCATCACTGAAATGTAAATAGAAACCCAGTGTTTACCAACAGCTCAAAATAGGCAAGACATTCTTGAGAATAAATATCTAAACCACAATTAATACCTTGAAGTGGATAATGAAGTCCTTTCCAGTATACTTTGAAGACCATTAATGTCAGAGATTTTTGTGTTTTCTCCTACAGGTTTGTTAGGAAGTATTGCATTTTATAGATAATGAAAACATTCTGCAACTAGATAATTAACTTTGCTCATAATTGGTTGTACATTAAGGTAGCAAATCAATGTGGCCACTGAAGCAAAGTGATTCTATAAATTAAAAACAAATGTATCTGCAATTTGGGGTTTGCCACGACTCTCTCTGCCTGACTTGTCACCAGTTCTTTGTTTCAAACAAGCACTCAGAGCAGTCATCAGACAATTTAAAAGCCTGGCTGAGGAAAATTAAAATAACTCTATTTTCTTTACTTAGTTCCCCCAAAATATGGAAGTAGGCAAAACAAGGAATAAAAATAGATTACAAGAAAAAGGAATCAGGTTATTGATAAAACTGCTGTAAGACAAATAAGCTGTAACATTAAGGAGTGATTGTTTACACTCCATGGGAATTTCAATACCTTAAGTAAACCTTTCAAAGGGTCATTTAAAACCCTGTAAAAATCCTCTTATTTGGCAAAACACAAGTATCTACCTGGAAGTACAAACCAGAGGATCAGATTAATTTCACAGACTTGTATATAGGATCATGAGTTTTATAGAAATCTCTGTTGGAAATTAGGCATATTTCTGGTGAAGAACAAGGGGGCAGGGGAGAAGTAAATGCATGGCAGTCCCCGAGAAAAATACATCAAAGATGGGCTGAAAAATAACATGAGCCAAATAAAGTTACACTCATCATGCAGAAGAACATAGATCAGTGGAAGGGCAGCACTCCAGATAAACCAGCCATCACTCCATCAAAACCTCTGGGAAAGATGGGGAAGGAGATGTTCAATTTAGTTGAATAGCTAGGTGCCAAAATTCGGCTGATAAAATAAAAATGAGCTTCATGTTTTGCCTGAATCTTTGCAGGCAGGTGGTACAGTAGGAAATAAGGGTCAAAGGCTTTGATCCACTGGCCCTGGAACATCCTCCTGTCTTGCAAAGGAGGAACTCCTGCACCAAGCTCTGCAAAACTCCCACAGCATCGTGTCTGCCTTTTCCCAGCACTTCAATTGGTGATATCATGCAGCTCCACAAAGCCATAATGCCCACTGCAGGAACCATTCAAAGTAAGAATCACAGCCTTTCACCAAATCCTGAGATTTGTTTTTGATGAAATCATTCAATCCAGTAAGAACAGGCACACTTCATAGAATATGTAAGATTTAAGACCCAGGTTTCTCAAACATTGGGCAATATTGGCTAACAAATGGAATTAAGGCACTAAAATGGTAAAATAAGGTTGGAATACAGTTGCTGAGGTCTGTTGCAGAAGCAGGAGACAGGACTGTCACATTCTCCACCTGGCTAAGCACAGCTGTAAATTGGGGGTTTCAGGTAAAACCTGTATCCTTATGTCTCAGCTTTCCAACAGTGAAGCTTGAGGAAAATCCTTCCCTTTGAGACACCAAGATTTCTGCCACAGTGCTGTTTGATTGCAGAGTGTGTTTGCATCTTCCCGGGCTCCCTGCATCGTTAGCCCCGGCTGAGCAGGCACCAGCAGACACAGAGACCTGGATTTCATTTGAAAACTGCAGCTGAGGAAATGCTTTGAGGCACTCCCAGCGTAGTGACTTCAGGCAAATATCCAGCATGAAATGATGAGGAAATATGTAGGCAAGGTTCTTGCTGACCCAGAAAGGCTCAGGCGTTTATTCAAAGGGAGGAGGTGTAAGAGCATTCTGGTTATTGAAATAGTTACCATAAAAATAAAGCAATGTTTGCATCCAGTGCTGATTCAAATTGAATCAGTAGAAAAGCACTCATTAACTTGAGTAGAATTAATACCCAGCCAGTTTGATTAAACCTCTATGGACAGTTACAGGCTTGGTTAGGTGTAACACAGTAGCAGTATTGATTATCCATGAAATATTATCCATGAAATTCAAACTGTGAACCATCCCAAACTTCCAAATTTTAGTGAACCTGAATTTTAGCCTGACAGGGAGCAACAGCTGGAATCTGTGTCTGTTCCCCCTCCTCCCCCGTGTGTTTGAAGGTGAGAATGTGCCTGTGGCAGGAGTGGCTTTGGCCTGGGCAGGTGCAGGTGGCCCCAGCTGACCCAGGGCATCCCCGTGCCCACTGCTGCAGCACAGGGCAGCTCCAAACACCAGGGCACAGCCAGGGCACAGCCAGGGCTGCACAGGGCACTCCACTCCAGACTTACATTCATGCATAGTTTAAAATTTTCACTGCATAAAGGATTTAGAAGAGTCTTTAGACTGCAGTCGAAAGCAGAGCTTTAACAATGCCTGGCAGGCTTCTCTCTTTTGGAGTTACATTTTGTGCCCGTTGCTCTAGTGACACCTCGTTAGCCAGACAGGCACTACTGCCTCCTTGGAGTCTCACCAAGCTCATGGTTGTGGGGGTTTTGCATCTCCTGTGTACATGCACAGGAGAGAGGAGAGTTCTCTCATATCCAGGTTCCAGTTTTTTCTCTCATCTCCCTTCTTGTGCTGCAGTTGAGTGACACACTCTTGACTCTGTCCCCAAAGTAGCCCATCACACCCTTCTCATTTAATATTACACCCTTCTCCTACTGTCTCTACTAACACAGCAATATTATAAGCTGTTTAGTTCAAACCAAAAAGAAAGCACCCTTTTTTCCTTTAGCCTTCGAAAAAATGTGACTCACATTTCTGGGACAATGACTCATTTAGATTCTACCTTCAAAGTTCAGTCTTGTATGTGCCTTTTAAAAATTGAATGCCAGGATCCTGCCAGGATGTAAAGGGCATCATTTCCTAGGGTTCAGGAAGGCAAATCTCCCTTTACAGAAATCATTTTGTCATTCCCCAGCACATACCTGAACTGTTCAGGTCAGGATTTCAATGAGTTTCCAGCTCAGCATGCACCACTCGCTCTCAGGAAATGTCCAGGCAGAGGCACCTAATCCCAGCCCTGCTGTCCCTGGGGTCCCAGCCCTGCTGTCCCCGGGGTCCCAGCCCCGCTGTACCCGGGGTCCCAGCCCCGCTGTCCCCGGGGTCCCAGCCCTGTGGGGAACATTCCCAGCACAGAGCACTCTGCCTGCTGGTGTGCTGAGTCCACTGCTCTCTAAACCAGCAAAGCCCATGTCGAGTTCATTCCAATCACATTCCCTTTTTCACTGTGCTTTTTAAAGTTCCCTAACATTTTAATGTTGCTCCATATTCCAGGGAACATCAGTGCCTGCCATTGTAGTGGCAGGTGGCAGAGTAGGTGGTAAAGACACAAACCCTGCAGTGAGCTGCTCTGCTGTTCCACCAATAAAGGGGCAAAGTGAGTGAGTGTTCTCTTCTATTCTCCTATATATCCTAGATTATTTCCTCCTCTTTCCAATTGTGCAACAGTCCAAATATTGAACTAATATTCTTTAATTATGGTCCTGTTGCTGGACGCTACATCAAATTATGAACATATTGAAATCCTGCTGTTCTGCCTACTCTGACACACGAAACCAAATTTATTTTCTCAGAACTCCAAGCATCACGATGCACTCAAGTCATCCACAAGCACAAAAGATGTCTTGATTCATTTGCTTTCTAGTTATTCTTAGAAAAAAACTTTATATTATAATGATGCATGCCTAATTGCCATGAAAAAAATCCTTTCAACAACTTCCGGAAGGCAACATACAAAGTTTTTGTCTGTGCTCAAGAATCTACTTGAAAACAGAAAATAAATAAACACCAAAAAAAAATCTTAAAATTGTATTTCACAGTCATGCTTTAAAGATCTGGAATACTACTGCTGATGAAAATGGGCTGCAAAACTTGTTAGCAGATAGAATTAAAAATTCTAATTAGAATGGAACATCACATTAGTTGAGTCATTTCAGTCTCCAAGCGGTGTCTATGAAGTGTTGCTGTAAGAAGCTGTACCCAGCCCTCAGGGCCTCTGGAGATGCAGCTCTGAGTGCCAGCAAGGCCACAACACAATTCAAATGTCACCTGCTGTCTCCAGCTCCACACAGACATCATAAAACTGATTTGTTTTAACCGAAACCACATTTGCTGAGAAGCAACTGGCAAAACGGGTATCAAATGCAGTACAAACCTCAGTACACACCTAATTATTTATAGGTGTGAACAAATCTGTTAGCAAGGCATCTAAATCTCCTTTCCTCCCTCCTCACAATAAATGGCACACAAGAGGCAGATATGCAGTAACTGTTCACTCAAAATCAGGCCCTACAAACCCACTGGCATGTTTTAAAATTCAGAAGCTAAATCCTGCTCCTTGCACATCGAGTTTTGTTTGCCCATTATTATTGGCCAGGTATTTCCTCCTCCGGCACGGCTGAGGTACACCCAGTGAGTTCTGCCAAAGAGAGGAGTCTGAGCAGCTGCTTCTCAGATCTGGGGAGATGAAGACAGGTTTCACAGCGTTGTTTCAGCACTTCTGAAAATGTAATTCAACGTTTTGACTGCTAATACACATACGTGAAATCTGATATCCAGGTGACAGAAAAGCTTCTTAATATATCACATTGCAGGGCTGGGGTTTGGGGTTTTTTAAACTCCACATGAAAAGGAAACACAACCTTCTTTCACGGGTTTAACATTAATTAAATGTACACAGATCACTGTGCTGACTGCAGAATGCTACATGGTCATTTCTTTTAGCACGTAACTCTAATTTCCTCTGAGTCCATTTAGAAGTCTATTACATTAAGGGAGGGAAATGCATCACTTTGGTAATTATTCTGTTTACACTCACACTAAACCACACAGCCCTAACCACAAGAATAAAGATTATTTCCCAGGTTAATGAGGGTTAAATTCATGACAAAAAACCATGTGCAGTGTGACAGAGTTACAAAATGCCTTCAGGAAACTCTGTGCATGTCTGCTGCTGCAGCCAGGAATTGCAGTGCTGGCCGTGCAACAGAGTGACACTGCCCAGTGCCACGTGCAGCACTCACCCGTGTCTGCCTCACTCAAGTTTGTGTCATCCACTGCTGGTTCTGATGCAGCCCAAGAGGGAAAATTGCGTCCTGTGACTTATTTGGATTTTTAATGAACATCCTTAAAAAGGTTTGTGCTCGTCTACACAAGTTAGGTTTTAAACTGTGAGGGCAATACAAAGTGAAGGGACTCACCTCAGTTTTAACTAATCATCTTTTCATTAAGAGACATTAAGGATTTAGCTGTACAGGACATTTAAAGACCACCAGATACCTTTCTCCAGGACCTCTCTATTTTATTATTTCTTGTAGTTAATTATGGGGGAGATTGTCTGTCCTCTCCAGGCTGATATGGAAAACTGCAGAAGGTGCTGAAAGGCTGTCAGCAATAATCTGAATCCTCATAAATGCCCAGAGTGGTAATTAGCCAAGTTGAATTAATTTCAGATTCAAGGCATTGAAGTTAAAAGCACTGTTTGAGTGAGTTTACAGGAGTGTTTATGTGACTGGGACTCTGGTTAGGGATAAAAACAGTTATGACTTCAACTATTTTTTTCCCATGAACTTACAAGAATTACACATAGTTCTTTCACAGAAATCCTCCCGAATAACTATTTTTAAACATTGACCTTTGCTGTTTCTTATGCTTTTTCTAAAAGCCATTCTCTGAATTGCTAGGAGGAGAAACTGGAGAACCCAAAACTGAAGGATGATGACCTTGTTAGCGAGATACTGACATTGCAAAGTTCAAACCCTCATTCTGAACTCCCCCAAACTAGCGAAGGGCTATCGGAGGTCCAGGGGATCCATCAGAGAAGGGAGGTGCTCGCTGAGGGTCCCTGTGCGGGTGCGATGCTCTGGGCGCGGGGCAGAATCGCGCTCCAGCCGCGGGGCTGCGGGCACCCCGGGCTCCCGGGGGAAACCCGGCCAGCTCCCAGCCGGCTGGAGCTGCTGCTGCCTTCTTCCTCAGAGCCGAGGCCCTCACACTCGCAGCCTTCCATAAATAAAGCAAAGGCTTTCAAAAGGAAGATTCTCTCAATACTTTGTAGGTTTCGTGGTCGGTCTGTGGATGCCGCCGGTGCTCGGACGCGCTCCCCGGGCAGGCTGTGCTGCGCTCCCGGCCCGGCTGCTCCTTGTCCTTGTCCTTCCCTTCCCGTGCCGCCCGGAGCCGGCCGGGCTCTCGGCACCCCGGGGAGCTGGCTGGAAGCAGCACCGAGCAGCGCTGCCGGGCTGTCCCGGGCTGTCCCTGGCTGTCCCGGGCTCGGCTCTGCGGCACCGCTGCCGGCCCGCCTGTGCCTCTGTGCCCAGGCCGGGACACGGCCCCGGGAGGGGCAGGTCTGTGACGGGAACCCTCTAACATCGGCGGGGCTCCTTCAGATGGCACGGGAAATAGAACAAAGTTAATTAGAGAGAAGAGAATCTAGCCTGAAATATGCCTAGTACAGAGAGATGAAAGAGGACAGAATAATGCAAACATTAAATGGTGAACAAAATAAGGGAGGCGTGCTGATAAAGGGGTCAGGAACCGTGTGAAGGAGGGCATGAAGACCAGAGGGCAAAAAGCTGATTAGCTGTTAATACACAAGCATATCTGAAATGGTGAGCTAATTGTTTTAAGAAGCAAGAGGAACTTAAAACAGACACACAATAATGATACCAAGTACAGAAGACCCTTTGAAATTTTTTTCTTAAGAGAGCTTTATACAATAAAAAGAACTAAAAGGGGAATGAGGCTGTGATGGGAAAAATAATTCAGAAATTGCAAAAGGTATAGAAGCAAGAAGAAAGACACAGGAAAAGATCTAAACGTGCAGTGCATTGAACATCAGCTGCCCAGCATCTGCAATGTCACCATATTGATGTTTGGTGTCCTGGAGCTTTCCCTTTAAACTCAAAGGGAAATCAATTGAACCTCAAATAGCAAAGTTTTGGCTCTGTGAAACACGGTATCAGGCACCACTTTTTGGTAAAATTCTTGTAGAAAAGGAACAGCAGGCAGGTAATTTAAATTATGATCACACTGAAATGAGCAAGGAAAAACAGGCTCAGAACAATCCCCTCCTAAATACTAGGATTCAACTTACATTTTTCTTTAGAATGCTCTTCTGTATTCACCTGTTCCTTTAAGCCTAGCTGGGTCTTACAGTTCTGCTCAAAAGTACTGTTGAATGTAATTCTTAAAATCCCGTTTAATTCTTTGGGGAATCATTGAAAGTGCTACAGATTCCTTCACGTTTCCTAAGGCAGGTAAAGTGTTTTACTGTGCAGCTGTGAAAAGCAGCATTAAGCAGTACAAAATATGAACACAATAGGAATGTGATGACCTGCTAAACTCAAGGGTGTCATAGAATCACAATAAAAATCAGGTTGCAGGGCACTTCTGGAGGTCTCCAGTGCAACCTCCTGCTCCAAGCAGAGCAGGCTTCGAAGTTAGGTCAGGTTGCCGCGGTCTCTGGCACCTCTATGAGAAATTACCACAGAGATTAAGCACAAGCAGATATTTCCAGGAGCCAGTTTTCTTCTGTTGTCTCTGTCCAGCCAGAAGTAAGAGTCTCTGAACTCTGCAAAGCAGCCTCACACATCAGAGAGCAATCAGACTTCGCTGTGAGTGGGGCAGATGCATTCATCCCGAGAGCAGGTGATGCTTCACTGGACAAAGCAACAGCCCTGCTCTGGTCAGGGCCCCTGGATGAAGACCAGTGTGGGCTGCGAGCACAGTGGATGCAGGCTGTTACAGCACTGCCTCTCAGGAACCCACCCAAAGCCATGCCCTAGGCCAGGAGAACTGAAAATTGCCTTCTCTGACATTTCTGTTTGGAAGGAGAAAGTGAAGGGCTTCTGACCCCAATAGTCAGGTTTTTTAGAAGCTCATTCTCTCACAGATAATGGATTCATTCCTGCTGCATAAAGCAATATCCTCCTAACTAACAGGATTTCAGGGGAAGAAAAACATGCTTCATCCCCAGTACCCTCAAAATCCCAGTGACATTAACACACTTCTCAAACCACAGCCAAGACTGACCTCAGTGCCTGAACACACCAGGGAGCTGCACAGACACTCCAGGAACCAACATTTCAGCCCAGCACCAGGCTCCCAGGAGCACAGAAACTGCACAGGGTGCTGCTAACACACCTGAGGGCTGGGGGAGGAAGGAGAACAGTGGCTTTGGTGAACACCCCTGCTCCCCACACTACATACAGGCAGCGTGCTACACTGAAGAAAAACACACACACACCAAAGGAGAACTTTTACAAAACAATGACTAGTCCCTTGGTTAAAAACCAGATTTATTGAACACAGTAAAAGCTGTAAGAGCACTCTTTTGCTTCCAGTTTCATCAAAACTTCAATTAAATGATGCTGACATGCAATTACTCTACTGTTAAATACCAGGCCACTGCTGAGCTTTGACTAAAGGCCACTAATGCATGTGCTGGCAAAGAGGCACTGGATCACTGTCTGTGCTGGAGAAGGCAAAGAGAACTACAGGCTTAGTCAAAACTGCAGTAAATTTCTATTTACCATTGTTTTGGTAAGCAATAAAAGTCTGATACAGAACTAAAGTGGCTTCTACCTCATAGTCAGAACACTTGGCAATCCAAAGTGGTGTTTTATGAGTAAGTTTGAAAAACCAGGGTTCAGTGGTTGCAAGAGGAACCTGAACATTTCTCTGAACTTGCTTCACAACAAGTGACTGACACAGTTGGACAGAGAATCACAAATTACAGCCTGGTCTCGGTGTCTCAGTGACATTTTGACACGGGTGGTCCCTCCACCACCAGAGTTTGTTGTCCTAGTGCCAGTCCTCTGCCCTGAGTCCTGTGCCTCACCCAGGGCGTTAGCCCAGCTCCCGCAGGGTCCGGCTGCCACAGCCTGGGAGCAGCTCCCTCCCCACTGCCCGCACCTCGGGCGGGCTGGAGGGGCTTGCACAGCACCCTCTGGGTTGGGAAAGGAGCTGGCAGCTGGCCTTGGGCACACGGGAGCCTTGGGCACACGGGAGCTGGGCATGCGGCTGTGACAGCCTCACAAGGGGTTCTCCCCATCAGTGAAAGACCCTTAGGAAAAACGGGTGAGGAAAAAAGCAAAGAGGGGCTGAGGGAGGTGAACAGCTCAGGAAAGAGTTTTTAAACAGAGACAAGTGTCCCCTGCAGCCAAAGAGCAGGGTCGGGCAGCCAGAGGCTCTGCCTGGAGGCCCACATGGTACTGGCTGCAGGTGTCCATCAGGATGGACACAGCCACACCCAGGGCCCACCTGCACCTCCTGCGGGTCCACCCGGCAGCCCGGGGTGGGGCAGACACCACGGAACAGCAGCAGGGAGCACCCTGCACCCAAGGGGGAGGCACCAACCGAGGTTTTGTTCTCAGGCTACTGTGCTGTATCAGTTCTCTTAGAATTAAAATGGTTTTGATCAGATAAAGCAGCACTACAAGGAACTGTTGCTCAATCACTGGTGCCTCTGAAAGGAGACATCACAAATAAGCACAATTTAGGCTGTTAGAACTTCACTTTCCTGCATTTTATGTAATGCAGATTTATTAATCCACATTTACAGCACAGTAGAAACCTTTTGTTATAGTGAGAAGAAGGGAAGGGATACTTCAAACCTTTCAAGTGCTTAGAAGACTACTAAACATAGGAGAGTACTATTAAAATCCTTATTTCATAAACCCTGGAAAGAATTAAGCTGTTTCTAACGTGAAAAACATTAAACTCTTTCATTATTCAAAATTCAATGTGAAAAAAAATATGCCTAGGGTAAAATTCTATAAACAGAGACACCTAAAAACATTTTAACACGAATCCATGACTCTCTTGACAGAAGTATTTGCATAATGAGCCCAGCCCTGTTCCCTGCACCTGAGGAAGGTGGCCACGGGCTGTGCAGGGGCACTGCAGAGGCTCTGCTGGTGCTCAGCCTCTGCCACCTCCCCAGCTTGGCTCTCTTGTTTCCAAATTCCAGCTCTGCAAGAGGCCGACCAGGAGCAGAGCACTAAATGTCTCCTGCATCCCACCTTCCTCTGGAAACCCCTCAGAGGCCCCCAACCCTTCCGAGCAGCTGTGGGGGACGCGGGGCTGTGCAGCCCCCATGGTTTCAGCCCTCCCGGGGCACACCAGGGGTCTGCTGCCATCAGAGGGGCTGCTTGTCCTGGGGAACCTTCATTGTCAGAGCATCTTTCTTGACTGAGATTCAAGGCTTAGACTACTTCAACTTGGGCAAAACGACCCTGATAAGTTACACGGTGTAACAGAACAGCACAAATTGCTTTGTTGGGCTCGCAAACATTGACAAACACTAAATTTCACTCAAGTCTCTCATAATCCCTGAGAGTCATTGAAATCTTCCCAAACACACCACTGCTTTCAATCACACCCATGCAGTGAGACACTTCAGCTTCTTTATAACCCTCCTGTTGACTGGCAGAGGCTTCTCTTCCACTGAATTAATTCCCTGTGTTGTTGGAGCTGCAAAACAAGCCCCTCACAGCAGCCCAGTGTTGTGAGAACCTGACCCTCCCCATCTTCCTCACAAACACCAGCTCTCAGTGTCCTGACGTGCAGCAGGAAAATGCCAGAAATGCACAGTGCTGCAGGAAACCAGGGTGGCCTCGCTGTTCCAGGTTGTCACTGAAAGGCAAACCTGCCAGGAGCAGGGCTGCCTGCTGCCCTGAGCCTCAGCACTCCTCTCTGTCTGTGCCGAGGAGGTATCAAACCATCCCCACCTCCTTCTCAGAGCACCCGGGGTCTCTGCACTGGCAGGATCATCGTGAAAACAGAGACAGGGAGTCAAGCCCAGAAAACTGCTGCTGAAATTGTCCTTTGACAGGAGACTTGACAAAGGCCAAGAACACTTTTTGGAGAAAACCAAGACCTTCAGCTGTTCAGAAGACAAGGAAGGCAGAGTGTCATTGCTTATCTCGTGTCCCAGAGCAGAGAGAGAGACGAGGAGCAGGGAGATGCAGCAGCAGAAGTCATTTCTTTAATTATTTACAGATCTTTAACAGGATAATTTTCCCATGGTTCAATTGGTCAATTCCTCAACCACCCCTTGGGGTGATTGGTTAACCATATTGAAAATATTTTCTTTACTAGTAATATAAACAATATGCAGGTGTAAATAGTTTACAAAAACTGTACAGATAGCTTCTGTGAGAAAGAGAACTTTCTCACAGGATTAGAGAAAAGCAGAAAAGTTCCTGCAAGCAGCAATTTTCATATCCACAGTGGAGAGTTTTCCACGTGAGCTGCTGAAGCTTTAGGTTTGTCCTGCCCCATTCCTGCTCTCAGAGCAGCCTGCGAAGCTGCGTTCCTGAGCTGGGTCAGGAGACAGGAGGCTGTCCAAAGCCAGGTCAAGAATCCTTTCGTTAAGGCAGGAATAAAATCCCAACCATGGATGAGCCTCCTGGTTTAAGACCACACTTGGAAGTCAAAGGCACGATGTACTTCTGAATTTCAGTGCTATGAACTCCAACCCATTGTACTTTTCGTGATCAGCCTACATATCTTGAAAAAAAAATTGAACTTTTGAGTACTTTTTTCCAGTAAAGCACAGACAATAAAATAAACTACAAGTCTACATTTTTAACCTTCTTGATATGGCACAGAAATCAAAATAATTAAGTTACAGGAACTGGGTTTAATTCTGCAGCAGCTGCAAGGTGCAGCTATATTGTAAAATACATTCTTTTATTTGTTTTTGGAGTCTAATAATGATCTACCATTCCCCATTTCAGTGGTATTTGGCTATTACTATGTTTCTGTAATATTAATAACATCATAATTTTCATTAGTATGCAAATCTATACCATCTGACAAGCTCCTGTTCTCTTCCATGAGCTCCTTTGTTGTTGCAGCCTCATGAATTTCATTATGACACTAGATTATTATCAGGCAGTGGGAAGTAGGGGTGGGGAATAAAATGACGTGGAAATTATAATCTCTTGTTTTAATAATGAATCCAGTTTCATATTTCAGTTTGGTTTTGCACAAGCTGCTTCTGAGAGAAGAGGGAGCAAAAGGGAGGAAATTCTTCCAAAAGTGCTTCTGTAGAGTAACCTTTCGAGCAGATGCCACTGGAGGGGTGCACTGGAGGGAGATGTTCCCCAGCCCCGTGTCTCATTTACACTTCAGAAAACAACAATGATTCTATCCATATGTTTTTTCTATTCATAGCTTTACAGATGGCAAAAGAAAACAAGAGAATTCAAAAACTCGTGGCCATTTCCCCTCCAATTAAGCTGATACCAATTATCAGTCTTCGGCTGTGGTTGTAAAAATAAGCCCCGTTTGACAGGCTAGCAAAAAGCTTGTGGGAGTGCAGGCATTCCTTCCAGCATGGAAATTCCTTCCAGCATGGAAACAGGGCCCCGTGTCCAGGCAGGCTCCAGTTCCACGGCCACGGCTGCAGCAGCCGGGGCGGTGTCCCCTCAGTTCCATCAGTTCCCCTCAG
>VYXC01008805.1:98572-125086 GCA_013397175.1 Platysteira castanea
CCCCTGAGCCTCCTTTTTCCCAGGCTAAACAACCGCAGCTCCCTCACAGGACTTGTGTTCCAGGCCCTGTTGCCCTGGTTTTTGCTAAGCCTTCTGTTTTAACCTTGGAGTCGGAATTCTTTCTCACACAGTTTCATGTAAACAATAGCCGATGTTTATTTAATCATCTATTCTGTTTTTCATTCCTTTTGTGATAAGAGAACTTTGATGAGCATCTTTTTTCTCCAGCGGAATTGAGAAGGAAGTGCCATGTCCTTCAATCCCTTGTGGAGTTCAGAATTCTATAAGAATGTGACATATGTAAATAAAGTTGCCTTTTCCCTCCTTTCTGCTGAACCTGGCAGGTGTGAGAGCGTCTTTATTGTGTTTTCCCAGACAAAAGGCCCTTCACCAGCCTTGCTGCCCTTCTCCAGCCTTGACTCAGCATCCATCCCCAGCGGGGAGGCCCAGAGCTGGGCACAGCACTCCAGTGAACGCTGCTGCTCTCCTGCCAGTGCTGAGAAAGGGACAGGCAGCTGCAGTTTGGTGCTGCTGTGGTGATCTGCTGCCTTCCACTCACACAAGATCAGCACATCCAGCAGTACCTGGCGCTGCCAAATGCCAGTGGCACCACGTAGAAGTACTCAGCAACAGCTCTCTGACCAGCTAGCAATGGTGCCTTCATCAACAGGCTTCATTTCAAAAATAAATCGCTTCGTGGATTCTTCTCCTTTTGGCTTTTACCTTTCCAAGATGGTCCATGCTCTTCTTCCAGACATAACCACCCCCAGTTAAATCCATTGGTAAGTCAGTCCAGCACCAGCTTTTTCACCTGTGCTGGTTTAAGGTGTTGGAAGATTCAGTCATGAAATCATAGAAATCAAGAGATATAAACACAAACAGAAAGTCTCCCAGCCCAGCTGTATTCTAACAGTTTTACTGGATTCCGACACTTTTGTGAGCCACCCACATTGACATTCCCAACATTGCTGCAAGGGCCTGAGTGTCCGAGAAGCAAGAACTGGCACAAAGTCTGACGAGAAGCTCACCCAGGAACTGCAAAACACATTAGACAGTACAGCCTCTCAAAGTTCATGATTTAAACAGCATAAACAGTTCAGCCTTACACTTCAGCAACAAGCCCTTTTCAACATGCTCTCTTCTGCATGTTCTCTTCTTAGCTCATCTTGATATTTAGTAAGAGAGACTCATTTCTTGCTGACTCCAGAACTGGAGCATGTCAGCCTATTATGATCATTCTTCTAAATACTAACAAATTATTGTTTTCCTCTATGCTTTAATTAAGGGTTATGTCTACCCTTGTGATAGATATTTAACAACTGGCAAGTTTTTTGAGATCTAACACACTAAGGTAGTCTTGCAGTGACTACACATTAATAGATATTAAAGATCGCAGTGCTTTGGTAGGTAGAATTATAAATAACAATATGAAAGAATACGGAAAAATCCTTGGAAGAAAGTATTTAGTAAGAGAGAGAAAAAATACTGTTTGACAGGTATCGAAACTAAAGAGTTTTTAAATTTAAAAGGTTTTCCTTCAAGAACTGTCTCAACATACAAACCCCAAGACTCAGTACTCACAGTGATGAGCACAGTGCATGGCAATTGCACAGAAAGTCCCACCTTTTTTTGACTTTTGACCACTTAAATGTTCCTGCAGCCCAGCATGTTTGTTCGTAGTTGGTACTGACACCATCCTACATAAACAAAAACTTACAAGAGACAAGAAAAGCCATAGAAAACTAGGGTCAGTGGGAAGCCAACAAGCTAAATGTCTGCTGAATCTGTCCCTTTTTTATACATGAATTTGCTTGGCTAGAGTTCTGTCCAGTGGGGGATAAATATCATCTCTAACTAAAGCTCTAACCAGCTTCAGTGGAAGACAACAACTGAGCTCTGTGTCTTACGTTGCTCCCCCTAAAATCCACAGAGGCCAGAGCAGGGGAGCCAGCCTGGAGCCATGGTCCTGGGCAGGGGAAGGCTGAGAAACCTCACCCAAAGCTATTTTGCCCTGCAAATAGTAACGAGAAGCAAATACACGTCTGCCACAAGGTTAAGAAAATCTCTTCTCTGCTCTGAAATCTCTTGAGTAGACTCTGAATTTACAGGTAAAACATGCAGTGTTTTAGCCACGGAAATTAATCACAATTTAGCACTTAAAAATCACAATTACTACCCCAATTGTGCTGTAATTCAGACTTTGGCCACTCGACAAAAGGCAGAGGCTGGAACCCAGCAGGGCAGAAGTGCCTGAGTGGGAAATCCCAGGGCCTGAGGGCCCCGTGGCTGAGCTGGGCTCTCGGGGCTGCACGATGGAATGGCACAGTTCAAGCTGACATTTCACTGTACTGGTATGTTAGATACTGAGGTATAGATTGCATTTTAACTCTTAAAAACAAAAAATTAAAACCCAAATCACCTTGCATCTATCAACTTCATTAAGCTGGACCATGGTGCCTACAAGCATGGTGTATTTGCAACCAGCAGAAGCAGAGGAAGGAACAGAAATGATATTTTATTATTCAGACACAAGTACCACCATGTCTGTCCATACAAACTTTTCATAGCCCATCTCATCCCATCTATTTCAATATGAATTTTTCACTAAACAATTGGAAAAACAATGCCTAGTGAAGAGTGAAATTATTCAAATTGTTTCTGTCTTGCTAGAAAAAATTCAGGCAAAAACATCAAAATGTCCTTCTCAGTCTTAAAATAAAGGTTTCACTTTTCCCTGATAAAAATAATTCTTAATTTCAAAAGCCTGTAATGATGAATTGTGCAAATACTTGGGGAAAAATTTAACATTTTGAATTTATAAAAATATCGCACTTATACCAAAACAATATTTACATAATTCTTGTAAAATTACAATCTCTCTAAGAAGAAAAGTCTCTCTTCAGCTCTAATTATTTCAAATATGCAAAAGCAACCACATTTGGTACTTGATTCTGTGACTGCAACCTTTGTTCTTGTAATTGTTCCTAAACCAGGGAAATAACAGTATTTGTTTAAAATAATAATAAGGCATAACAGTAATCATACTTTGTTTAGTAAAAACAACTGTTATTATCCAAATCATTAAAAAATTCTATCTAATCCCTGGGAAAATCTTGTGTTAATTTGGATAAACCAAAATTAACATCATTACATTTACAGAAGGCCTTTTATCCCATTTTTATATCCAGCACATTTTAATTCACAGTTAGAAGAGATGCAATGGATGTTTCAAATGAAAACAATTCAGTAAAACGTGAAATACGTTTAATTTTTCCTGTGAACAAGTGGACCCAGTCAGAGTGCAGACAGTCAGTGACACGTGCCCTGGTAACACCCACAGTTAGTGATGGTGTTGCAGCTCTCAGACCAGGAGCGTTTTAGCCTCGTCATCTCTGCTTCCTGAGAACACTTTGTGAGATTTTGACAGCTGCAGGATGTGTTATGCTCCGAAGGAGGGAGGGCAGCAGCCTGGGATGTTTTTTGGATTGCAGCCCTTTGTGCCCTCCTGCCATCCCCACAGCTCCCTGTGAACCAGGGCTGGCTCCGTGGCTGCCGGCCTCCCTCTCCTCTTCCACTGGGCATTCCTGGGGGTGCCACGGGGCAAGGCAATGAGAAATATCAGCCTTCAGCAGAACAGCTCAAGCCTCACCAACACCGCCAAGCTTCGTCATCAATTCATTCCTCTTCGGTTTGGGAACTAAAAGCAACTCAGTGAACGCTTTCCAGCCCTTTGTTGTTTCCATTGTCTCCGAGTTTCCTCTTAGACAGCAAAGGTTGTAGAGAGTGGCCCCATATTTGATTGTGTCTGGAAACCCCAGTGTTATCCTGGTTTTTCCTAAAGCCTTCTGTTTTAACCTTGGAGTCAGATTCTTTCTCACACAGTTTCCTGTAAATAATGGCCAATGTTTACTTAACGGTATTTTCTGTTTTTCATTCCTTTTGTGATANCTCCAAGGTTAAAAACAGAAGGCTTACAAACCAGGGCAACAATCATCAATTAATTCCTCTTTGGTTTGGGAACTAAAAGCAACTCAGTGAACGTTTTCCAGCCCTTTGTTTCCATTGTCTCTGAGTTTCCTCTTAGACAGCAAAGGTTGTAGAGAGTGGCCCCGTATTTGATTGTGTCTGGAAACCCCAGTGTTCTAGAAATAACATCAGCAGCATTGAAAGGAGTTGCTGGTATTAAAACAAATGTAAATAATTGCCGTACAAAAGTTCACCTCTGCAAAAGGCAGAAGCAATGGAGTGCACCTGGAGCCATTTCCAACAGCTCTTGAAAATGACCTAAAAAACTACCATGGGCTTTGGGAATGGAAGGATCCAGAAAATTTGCTGGAAAATCACTACATCTGCTCCGGGTTGAACATCAGCATGTCTGAAGGACAGAGCTGGCTGGATTTGGAAAACATATTCCTTCCAGTCAAACAAGGAACTGTTTACTTGGGGAATTTAAATCTACAATTTGGCTTGGGATTTTTCACTTAATTTTTGCACATTTCTAATTAAAAAATAATCTCTCAGCAGTATTTAGGGTGTTTCAATAAACCAACTTTTAAATATTTTTTTAAGTATTTCTTTTTTCCGAAAGACCATTTACTATAGGATATCAGCAGGAAATAAACTGCATTTCAAGTCCAAGGTGATATATACTGTAAAGAGAAAATCCTTAGACTTGCTTATAGTTAACACCATTATCCAACAGCTCTCCTGTAAACACTCATCCTACTACAGCACGTTTGCTTTCAGATTTTTGTCTTTTGTTAGCTTTGTTCCCTTTTCTCTCCTACTTCCATAAAACACAACACAAGACTCATAACTACATATCAAAAAAGTAATTCTACATTAGGGCTAACTGGCTAATTACACTCGTTCCAAATCTTCAGGTACCTTTTATTCTGTTTAAGGCAGACATAAATCTACTCTTTTTTTCAAACAATGGCTCACTTTATCAAGAGCATGTGAAATTTGGAGAAAAATGTTGTTAGCAGAAATCACTTCCAATGCCCAAAACACCAACTTAATCAACAAATTCAAAAATATTGCTGCTCCTTGACTCATCATAAGTAACAGCAAATGAAAATCTTTTCAATTGTGTAATATTAGCTCTTCTAAATAGAACTTAAAATCTTTAATGTCCATTAATTTTTCCATGTTCCTTGGAAAGGTAGAATTTTTCTGAGATTGCTATGTCAGGGATGGCCATTGTGACCATCTCTAAAGCTAATAAGGAAGTTATATGTGAAAAAAATGTAGCAGATGTTGTTACTATAGGACACAAAATGACTGGATTTGCACACAGAGCTGAGATGGGCAAAAAGAGGGATTTCCTGACATTTGTCTTTCCTGACATTTATACACTTCTCAGTTGGACAAGGGATTGGAAGGATGGTGTCAATTCCTCTCCAATCTCACTGGACAAAAAAGATGTTCATCAAAAGTTCTCTCACAGTACAGGAATGAAAACAAAAAAGAACAGTTAAGTAAACACTGGCTATTATTTACATAAAGACTGTGAGAATTGTGACCCAAATATGCAAACTATCAGAAGGCTGAGAAAACCAGGGCAGCAGGATGTCCCCTTTCCAAAGCCTGTTCCTGTCTCCTCTGATGTAGGCTCTTCCTCTGTGAGCTCACGGCAGCACTGGGGATTGTTTCTGCCACTCGTGCACCTCAGGAGAAATCATCTGGCAATTAGTGAGAGCTGATGGATACCTCAGAACTGTTCCCCCTACTGCAAAAGCTGCACACAGTATATTCTGTAAAATTATGGACCTTCAGCATTTCGTTGTGGTTGATTGCTCCCCATGTTCTGCAGTGCACAGGGCATCCTCACAACCATTCCTATTCTGAGTCAGGGAAATCAGTTGTTAATATCCTTCTTTGTCCTCATCTCTGTTTCATAGGCAATGAAAAAAAAANCACAGCTGGCCGGGGAGCGGGGCACAGCTGGCTGACCCTTGGCCGTGCGGGCACCCCTGGCCGCAGCCCCGGTGCCCGGCCGGGCTCTGCCTCGCCGTCCTCAGCGCAGCAGCAGCAGCAGGCAGAGGGAACATAGCCAAGGGCACTCCTGTACTTGCAGCTGGGAACTGAAAAGTGCATTTTGCTGATGCTCCAGGGAAGAAATGGCAGCACTGGGCTGCCCTGCTAAGCACATAAAACTCCTTTTGCCGTAAAATGTGGCCAACAGAGCTACAATGGTCATGGCTGGTACACAGGGGATTTTCCACTGGGGGCTTGTCTTTGTAGACATTTCCGTATAACCAGATACTCAAACTGGATCCTTCTCTATTCATAAATGAGCTGATTTTCACAGGCTCGGGTGCAGTTATGGCTCAGACAGAAATTAAAATGGTGACAATGAACGAGATTTGGTTCAGGTCCCTCGGCAGCCCTTCCCAGCTGGAATACAGCTCAGGTCTCAGTCAGTAGCAGTGGGTTAAACAGCTCGAAAAAATATATCTGGCCCAAAGATTTTCTGCCTGGGGCNCGTTACTCTTGCTATTTTTTATGACTATAATTCATTCCATCAGGCTTTCTGACATGTATCCATAAAGTGATTCAGACAACAGAAATTATCTCAGTAAATACAGAGTTGGTTTTCATTTTGTGCCTGGAACAACCAGGCTTGCTGATATGAAATTTCAGTAATTACATTTAACATGGAAAACTATGGTTTTTCAAAGAGATGAAGTTACATTAATCTCCACCAAATGGGGCTTTGGCTCTCGCTCAGGGTAAGCTGTAATGCAGTGCTGCTTCCATGATGGCTTTCATTAAATCTGCTCCGTCTCTGGTGGGGTTGGGGAGCGGGGCAGGGCAGGACAGAGCACAGCTGGCCGGGGAGCGGGGCACAGCTGGCCGGGCAGGGTAGGGCACAGCTGGCCGGGGAGCGGGGCAGGGCAGGGCACAGCTGGCCGGGGAGCGGGGTAGGGCACAGCACAGCCGGCCGGGGAGCGGGGCGGGGCGGGGCACAGCTGGCCGGGGAGCGGGGCACAGCTGGCTGACCCTTGGCCGTGCGGGCACCCCTGGCCGCAGCCCCGGTGCCCGGCCGGGCTCTGCCTCGCCGTCCTCAGCGCAGCAGCAGCAGCAGGCAGAGGGAACATAGCCAAGGGCACTCCTGTACTTGCAGCTGGGAACTGAAAAGTGCATTTTGCTGATGCTCCAGGGAAGAAATGGCAGCACTGGGCTGCCCTGCTAAGCACATAAAACTCCTTTTGCCGTAAAATGTGGCCAACAGAGCTACAATGGTCATGGCTGGTACACAGGGGATTTTCCACTGGGGGCTTGTCTTTGTAGACATTTCCGTATAACCAGATACTCAAACTGGATCCTTCTCTATTCATAAATGAGCTGATTTTCACAGGCTCGGGTGCAGTTATGGCTCAGACAGAAATTAAAATGGTGACAATGAACGAGATTTGGTTCAGGTCCCTCGGCAGCCCTTCCCAGCTGGAATACAGCTCAGGTCTCAGTCAGTAGCAGTGGGTTAAACAGCTCGAAAAAATATATCTGGCCCAAAGATTTTCTGCCTGGGGCAGAAGCAGAGCCAAACAGCAAAGCAATCATTATTCCCATTTGCAGGAAAGAATGACTTGCCTAACACCCCACAGGGAACCTGGAGTAGAACTAAACCTCAAAGCTGGGAAGCCCAGCCTGCTCCAGCATCTGCCTGAAAAACATGGAGCAGACAAGATACTGCTGTTTAGGACTCTTTGAAATTAAAAGGATTTTGACCTCGTGTGGGCTCACAGGTACTCAGCGCCCATGAAAAATAAAAAGCTACATAAGAAGGTTAAGAAAGACAGAAAGAAAATGCATCTGTGTTTTATGGAGGTTGCTGAAATGGATTTCCCTTTTTTAACTACGCTGTGGAGCTCAGTAGGAAAGCTGATTTATCCTGTGAGTGCACAGCAGTTGCTCCCTGCTAGAGCTGCTGTTTAAGTTTAATTGGAATACACAGCATTTGTGTAATGTTTATATCATGGAGAACATTTAAGAAAAGCAGAGAGGCCCTTTCGGTTCAACACACTTATTTCTGCTGTGATCCTGATCACTGAACCCAAGTGGAAATATGAGCCACCAAGTGATTTCTTTGCTGCCTGCTTCAGTCAGTGACTCCAGAGCAGAAGTGGCTGCTTGCAGAAGAGAAGCAGAACAGGCCAGGCCTGGCTGGCTCGGGGGGCTGGCACTGGGATCTGGGGCCTTTCATCTGCAGGTCGCTGGATCCAGCACAGGGCTGCACCAACCAAAAACTTATTACCAGCAAATGGAGGTTTGGTGGCCTAAGAGAAATCATTTAAATGGTTTCTGCTTCATACAGGCACTCGCAGCAGAGAAGTTATTGCTACAATTAGCAGCACTGCACAGTCATCAGTGATGGGGAAGCTTTTGGTGGTTTTTTACATTCCCAGAAACAGAATGGTGTCCCTGAAAAAATCCTGTAATGAGTATTTTGACCAAGAACATTTATCATAAATGTAAAGATGGGGGGGGGTGTATTTTTATCATTATTTTAGCTTTATTTAGGCCCCTTTGATAGTTTTCTTTGCCTTTCCTCATGCTATAGACCCAAAAATAAAAATTATTTTTCCTAGAAAGTAATTTACACAAATACNTGCTATAGACCCGAAAATAAAAGTCTCCCACAAATGACTTTTCCTAGAAAGTAATTTACACAAATACTGTGAGGTGAAAAACTGCATCCTGTCCAAATCAGAGCCTTCCACTGTTAATATATTTGCATTTGGCTCAAACATTAAACACAAAGTATTTTTAACTTAACACTACCCATTTCCCAGGGAACTGGGTGGCGTTTTTATCTTAGGGTATCTATAATCTATAAAGTCCACAGGATTTCAAGAGAACTTTCAGCAAATGTTACCACAGACTAACTCCAATATTTGAGCAAAAGGACCACGAGTGACTGGTTCAGCACCTGCAGGGCACCTGGAAGGGATTTCCCACCCAGCTGCCCACAGGAGTCAGGAGCTGGGGTCAGGGGTTTGTGCCCAGTGTCCACTTGTGCCCAGTGCCCACTCATGCCCAGTGCCCACTCACCTGCCCCACACCTTGGTGCTTTTGTTTGCCACAGAATCAGAGAGGGGCTTGAATCAAAAAGGACATTTAAGGGCCACTGAGTCCGACCCCCCTGCAATGAGCAGGGACATCTTCAATGGGATCAGGCTTCTCAGAGCCCTGTCCCACTGACCTGGAATGGTTCCAGGGATGGGGCATCCACCCCCTCCCCAGGCAGCCTGTTCTGCTGTTTCCCCACCTTCACCCTGAAAAATTTCTTCCCTACTTAGTTTGAATCTACCTGCTTCTAGTCTGAAACCATGACCCCCTGTCCTATTGCCACAGGCCCTACAAAGTGCCTGTCCCTTTCTGGTTTAAGTTCTCACTTGCTGTGACTGGCACTGAGCCCAGGGGAGTGGCTCTCCTGTGGCAGCAGCCCCCTCCAGGAGCCCCAAACAGCACTGACATCCCCCCTAAACTGAGGAGCCATGAACCCCACCCTGACACCCAGCACTCCAGAGGGCTACAGCAAACACTGGGTTCAGGCAGGTGCATTCCTGCTGCATTTTGTATTCCAGTTAACATTTCTGGCTTTATCAATCTCATCATGCCAGTGCAAGTGTTACAGCAGAGGTCACACACTTACTCACAGTTTAACAGTTAAAGAGATGCTTGTGCTAAATAAATTTGTGCAGTTCCATTGTGAAAATTCTACGTTCAATAGGTCTCATCAAATGTTGCTTCCCAGATTGGTTTAATAGCATGTTCAGCTGTAGAACAAAACATGCAAGGGCAGCAGTTCAAGAGCCTTTTCTACTCTGGTGGTACATGCAGTGATTCTGCAGTTAGAAAACTCATCTATACACACACACATGCTCACTGGGTTTCTTTATTGACTAAAAAAAGGTCTCTGCATATTTATGGTAACAGTTCTGCAAAGTACTCTGAACATTATGCAATTTAAGGCCTTATGACTACCCAAATGGAAGATTATTTTTTAAAAATTACTGCACACACTCAGAAGATGCAAAGAGATTGTTGAAAAGCTAGTAGCATATGACAATAAAAATGCAATTATGTCTGTGAAACTTCATATGCTTCACACGACAGATTGTTACACAACAGCACTAAAGATACGTTACACAGATAGTTAGAATTTAATTTGGGGGTATAACAGATTCCTGAATCCATAACAGTCACTCCAGCAAGCATTCCATTTAGGAGCATCCACAATAATGCCTTTCCTATCCTGAAATAAGATAGTGATCACAAAAGAGACAAGCTCTAGTGCAGTACATGAATGGAAACCCAAGGTTTCTTTCTAGAAGATGTAGAACTATGAAAGCAAGCTGGGATTTTGTAAAGGTTGGGCTTCACAATTCTGCCTCTTGATTATCTTGCAATCAATGGCCCGTTTATTTGAACTTTTGGGGGGTTTTTGACATTAGTCAGGTGCACAATGTAGTTTGACCTATAATTCTCAGCTCAGCAGCCAGGCATGTCTCACCCAGCCAGAGTTCCTCACGTTTGGCTCTGGCTGTAGAGCAACAGCCAGCTCCACTGGATGAGCCAGTCAAAGCACTGTGGACAAAAATCTGGCTTCAGAAAAACAGACATTATACCATATATCATGTAATTGTGCTCCTGTAGTGAGGAACAAACAGAAAGTAACTCAGGGAACTATAGAGGCAATTAAGTTAATTGCTATCCTATAACGTTTTAAGAGAACGCTATCCTCTCCCAAACCCATCACAGCAATCATTCTTTTTCTGTTCCAAGCTTTGTAGGATGACTGCAAAAATCTACAGGAAATCACTGACTTTGATAGAGAAGACAGACTGAGGGCCTTGACTAAAGTAGAGACTTTTCTTTATTAAGTTAATATCTGCAGCAATTTACACAACTATCCAACATATCCCTTCAGTCCAGCTTTTGCCCTCCTGGTATGAGGGTCCACCACAAAGAAAGGATGGGAAGAGATCGACCTCAGCAATGAGCACTGAGAGAAGCCACAGCAACCCACCACACCACACTTCTGCCAGTCCTAACAGCCAGGCTGAGCAGCCAAGCCCAGCTCAGTAACCCCCCATCCTACCAGGCAAAGGCAGGGGTTTGGGTGGTGTCTGACCACCCCACCCAGGGAAGCAGAGCCTGAGCTGCCCCCGTGCAGGAGCTCAGGACTTCTGAACCTCAAATCAATATGATCTTGCAGAAGCCCAGACTTACTGGTGAACTCTTAGTCCAGCGTTACAAAGCAGGCTGCTGTCTCCTAAAGCTGTTTCAGTCCAGTTCTCTTTCTTCCCCAGTAACTCCATTAAGTTCTGTCTGATAATTCATGAGCCTTTGTTCCAAGTCCTTCCTTTCAGTCTTTAGTGCACCTTTTAGTGCTGTTAGTCTGACCAGGTTGTTCTAGGTTTTTTGGAGTCCTCCTCTGAGGAGTCTCTAGACAGAGAGCAGGCGGGGCCCCGGAGCTGTCTGTGTTTATTCCATGTTTGTTACTGCTCTGATCTCGAAGTTACAGCCACTTACCACACCTGCACACAGTCCCCAGCTCTTCCCTGGCCAGCACCTTTGGTGAACGAATTCTGTAGCTCAGCGAGCTGCTCTTTTTCCAAGATTACAACAGGGTGGTGTGCCTCAAGCTGCTTGTTTGCCTTCTCAGCCGCACTCCTCTCTCTTCGGTCCTCTCTGCTCTCCCGTGTGTTGTCCCCCCGAGGCTCAGTCCGTTTTTTGGTGTTCCCTTCTCCCCCTTTTGAGGCACCTCCCCGAGGGTCAGCTGGCCTCTGGTCCTTAGCAGAAACACCTGGCTGGACACAGCTGTGACCCCTCAGGACCAAGCCTGCCCACAGCCCATTCCCGTGTTCCCGCTATGGGGCTTCTGCAGACAAGACAGCGAGCACAAATAAACACCTTTAACCTCAGAGTCCTGAATCCATGGAAGTGTTGCTTGAAAAGGTTTTTCTGGGGCACGCTGTTGCCTTCCAAGCACATTACAGCACTAATTACAGCCCTGCATTACAGCAATGCATTACAGCAATGCATTACAGCATGCATCACAGCCCTGCATTACAGCCCTGCATCACAGCATGCATTACTGCACTGCATTACAGCATGCATTACAGCAATGCATTACAGGCCTGCATCACAGCCCTGCATCACAGCCCTGCATTACAGCATGCATTACTGCACTGCATTACAGCCCTGCATTACAGCCCTGCATCACAGCCCTGCATTACAGCAATGCATTACAGCAGCCCTGCTCAGCTGCAGCCTCCTGCAGAGCCCTGCCCTGCTGGGACACAGAGCTGCCCCACTCCAGAGGAACCCCGGAACAGAAACTGAGAAGTGCCACCTGTGCCAGGGTCACCCAGGGTGACCCCACTCCCAACTGTAGGACACAAAGCTGAGCCTGGACTGAGCTGCTTCCAGAAGTTTCTAGGCAGGGATGGCGGGATAGGGATGAACACCAGTAGCTGCTTTTCAAAATGGAATTTAAATAACCTGGGACGTAAAGGAAAGTTTTGGGAAGGCAAAACATGGTTGAAGAGGAGTGAGTGCTTTGCTGTGTTTCTAACATGATCAGCAAGGAAGCAGCAGAGGAAAAGCAGAGGAAGGTCATCTCCCAGGAGAGTAATGAGCACCCAACCCCACACCCCACGCACTTTTCTGCTCCCAGAACTGTATCTAGCTGAAAATTCTCTGCAGCCACCATGACTGTAACATGCCCTGAAGCTCCTCAGACCTCAGCCAATTTCTCAGAGATTTTCCACTTGTGACACACTCTCTCTGTCTGTATTTCTGTACCCCATTTTCCTCATTCTTGTGCCACAGGACACATCTCAGCCTGTCCTGCTGGAAGGTCCCCAGGCATCCTGACACTCCTTGCAGCTGCAGCATCTATCAGGGAAGCCACATGAGCTTCTTCCCTGGAAATGGCTGCTCACTGGGCTGAGAACAGCTCTGCTCCTGTTGCTGCCTTCAGAAACCCATGCACAGGCTGCAGTAATTCAGAACTGAGCTGATGCAGCTGGCAGGGAGAGAAGGGAAAGCAGCCATCCAGTCTCCAACTGGATCAGACATATTACAGACAATTACATTTGTCTGTAACACTGGTACACCATAAACTTTTGAGAAAAGGAAGATGGTGCTACAGCCTTTCTCTGAGTCTCGTCCTGCCAGGCTCAGTGCCTCCCCATTTCTTTATTCACACGAAGTCCAGCTCCCTCATTCACAACCCTTTCTAGTTCTCTCCCTTTCCATTGAGTCCATTTGTACCTAGAACCCTTTCATTCTTTTTTCTCTATGTTCATTTTCCACTCAATATTATCCTTCTGTACATCTGTAATACCTGCTGAATTAAGCATTTTACATTAAAATGGGTGCACAGTGTGTTTCCTGTAAGAAACACTCCCTAGACCGAGGTGTGGCAGACAATTCTCACACTTCCAGTAGGCTGCAGGGTAATGATTTTGATTGACTCTAGAACAGGTTACCCTTTACCTCACATACCTGTGTTCTTTTATTAATTATGGTAACATGGCCAAATGAGAACAGGGCCACTCTACTCCTCAGTGCCACTGCCACAGGGAATGCAGCTGGAGCACAATCTTAGCCAGGGGGCACAGAACTGGCTGTAACATCCATCCCTTTTGGGGGGGTAAGAGAGATGGGACTGAAAATGCTGATTTTTTTTTATAACCCTGAAAGGAACAGCATGAAGAGATGAGATAAAACACCACGGTTGTAAGGGATTAATGATACATGAAACTGTACCTTTGTGCTCTCTAAGTGACCCTCTAAGACAGGGGTGTCAAACAAAGGCCAGGAGAGCAACAACTGGAAAGCTACAAAGATAGAGCAGTTAGGGAGGGGAAATAAAAGCACACAAGGATGTCACTGCCTATCTTCGTTAAAAGCCCACACTGAGTATCCAATTGCAGGTGCCACACCTGAGTGCCAGTCTCCTTTGATGCACACCTTGCTGTCTGCAGCTGAGCAAGCCATCCCTTCGCTGAGATTCTCCTCTTGCCAATGGGTAAAACACCCCAAAAGCAAGGAAGGTGTGCATTTTGACCAGGAACCCCTCGGGTGTTTTAGTGTTTCCCACTTTGCCCCCGGCAGGCACAACTCTCACACGCAGCAGGGTCAAAACAATGCACGTGCATCTAAAAACTCTGCATGTATTGCAGCCTGTGGGAGAACAGCCACCACTTTCTGATGTGTGCAAACCTCATTTTATAGAGCAAAGGTGTTATTCATGCAGTCCACGTGTGTGGTCTCATCCTGGCACCCCAGGACTGCAGGGTCCTGAATTTGGGACTTCACTGTCTGACACAGGAGGAAACACTTGGCAGGCTGCTGCAGCCAGCCAAATAAGCCTCACATTAATGTATGCCCTAATTTTATCTTATAGTAACAGGAGAAAAACAATAGGGCTATAGGTCAGATGAAGAACAGAGCCCCTGAATTTTCCCCTGAAATATACATAATAATAGAAATAGCAGATATATAGCAGCTGTAAGAGTCACTTGCTAATAATTAAGTATTTATGATTTCATCTCCTTGCCAGTTTTATAATGCAGACTGAGGGAGGCAAAACGTATTAATCTGATACGCAGAACTTTGGTTGGGAAAAATAAAATCTCTCTTAACAAGACCTGCACAGCCATCTAAAATACTGTTTACTTACCTCTACAGCTCTGTTTAATATGTATTTGGGACTAGAATGTACCATTTAAATGCTGACTCTCAAGTGAAATACTCTTCTCCCTGTTACCTGTGGAAAACAGAAATTTTTGCACAGAATCAGAAAATGGAAGAAGGTTATGACATTCTAGTGGGCTTTTTTATGGTTTGTGAAACCTCTCTTTAAACTTTTAGAAGACAGAGCCTTGAATGTCTTTGGGAGAAAGCAAAATCCTCAGAGTGCTTCTGGGGAACATCACCTGTAATTTATTCACTTTGAATGCTTTTTATGGTGCAGCTCAAGACAGATGCATGACACGATTCCAACATCCCCAAACCCGGGGCATTAAGGAATTGAATCCATAAGCAGGAGCTGGTAAATGGGAAGTCTTAGGAGTTATTCTGCAAGTGTGACATGGAGAACAGCTTGCTTCACAATCATTATTTTACTGTAGTGCAGAAATCACATAATGAGGACTTCATGCTGCTAGGATCCTAAGCCTTGATTGTTAGAACATTTCAGTCATATTAAAAAAATGATATATTGGAAGTAGAGAGGAAGGAAAACAGTAATTGGAAGCTCAGCAGTGGGTTAAAGGCACGATTTATTTACCATTTCCCTTGCACTAGATGGAACATTAACAGGGTTATTAATAAGGATTCTGTATTGGGTTTGCCACGTAGCAGCAACGTATCATCCTATTCTGCTGCCCAAAGCTTGTCAGTACAGTTTTCTTAAGGCTGCAGAGAAATCTTATCT
Organism: Platysteira castanea; assembly: GCA_013397175.1. Lineage (NCBI taxonomy): Eukaryota > Metazoa > Chordata > Aves > Passeriformes > Platysteira > Platysteira castanea. Next base: position 114,033 of record VYXC01008805.1, read on the forward strand.
AGTCTAAAATTACTGAAATATGTTAATTTTTATAGCTGCTTGAATTAGTGCATGACCTTTAAAATAGAGAGGCAAACACCATAGATCCATCTGATAGTGATTTCTTGGTTACACGAGGTGCACGCCTTAAGGAAATTGAATTACAAATTAAAATTCAGCACTGCTTTATTAAAAATCAGGTGTTGATGAAAAGTGATTCTCTTCACAAGATGCTTTTCTAATTTCCACTGGGGTTGCTGTCACCAAGTGCAGTTATTAGTCCCCAGAAAAGCTGGGTTTATTTTTGGTCATGCAGTTGTAACTCGGATTTGTTTTATGCTTTTTTGCATTACTTTGCTATTTAGTTGGGAATACCTGATTCTGTGATCTATGACATTAAAAAACCAAACCTGCCCTCCTTCAGCAGCACTCAGGTGCCCAGAACAATCTCAGAAATGGGGAGGGGGAAGAGGACCAAGGGGCAGCCTTTGGCCTCTGCAAGTGGGAGCAAGTTTGGTTCTGGAAGCAGAACACCTCTTATCAATTCACTTGTTTGCCAGTTGAGCTTCAAAGACTGTTCACTTTCTCAGGATAAAGAGAAATAAAATACTCCTCTTAAAAATATCTCAAGTGAAACCATCCAGTTTTTGCTGTGGTGATTTCTCAAGATAAATACTTCATGGCTTTTATTTTTAAATTCCCAACATGAAATAATTATATAAAGTATTCATTTTAATAGTTCATAGAGCAACTGGAAGACAAGTTCATAAAAATAATGTGTATATGGCAATCAAGTATAAAAACCTCCTATAATTTTAAGCTATTCCCAGTTCATTTGCTCAAAGGAGAAATGTGCTATGAACAGCTTTTTATTTTGTTACTTTTATGTATTTTTGACCATATATTTTCTTAATAAGTAATATACCTTGGGTCAATCTCAGAACACTAACTCTTAAACACAAAGCCAGCTGCTGCAGATAATGATTAGATGAAAAGTCAGGAAAAAATAAACAGGAGGACTTCTGATCTCAGGTTAGGGAGGAGATGGAAGCAGTCTGCTTTGAAATTATGATTTTACTGCAGAGTGGAAATGGCATAATGAGAACTTGACGCTGCCAGAAGCTGTAACCCCTGATGGCTGGAATACAGCTGTCACATTAAAAATGACACATTGCCAGGAGAGTGGCGTGGCTGCACTTATCACAGGCCTCACATCTGGGCTGCACTTGCCCAATTAAGGAGCTTCTTAGTGCAAGTCTAGGCCAAGGTTAATGAAATTATTTAATGTGCTTTATTGCAGCAGGGTTGTTCAAATCAGTCAATGGAAAGGTACATTAAAACTTATTATTCCAACTGACAATAGAAAAAAATTGAAAAGCCAGAACCACAACCTGTCCTGAAGAAACCACTGCACAGAACTACAGGTAGTGTAACCACATTGCTCAGCTATATCCATATCCTTTAGAGATAAATGCTTAAATGAAACCAAAGAACACAGTTTTCATCAGGACACTGATTAGGAAAAATAAGCTTAAGTACATCCCCAATGCAGGTCATATATCTGCATGAAATTCCACATTTCTTTGTGAAATCCTGTTCCTGTGAGTGTGAGCCAGGTGATCTTCATTGTATTTCAATTCTTTATTATACCCTCCAAACAACAGTGAGCAGAAGGGATGCTTGTGAGCCTGGAACTACAGACAGGGTTGTAGCTCCCACCAAGAACAACCAGCCACAGACTGAGCTGTTCTGGTTCAAAACAAAATAAGAGCAAGCCCTTTCACTGCTGGCACCACCTCCTCCACAGAACACTGCCTTGTGTAGGAGCTTCCACACTTCAGAAAGAGAATACTGTGCTGAAATTCTACCAACCAGTACTTCCTTACTGGGAATATCCTCATCATCATGAATGTAACAACTTTAGTGTTTGGATATCCTTGTCTGTCTCGAGGGTGGTACAACCTTCAGCTCTGGGAAGAAATACCTTATAGTGAAAACCCAGTCAGAATTCATTTGAAGTCTTTCTTGTCACTCCAAAGACTTCAGGAAGCCAAGTAAAACCCTCATTATACAATTCCCAATTATCTAAGAAGGTCTTTGATACTGCAAACATTACAGAAAATCCTAGAGCAAGTCAGATTACACTGGATTAAACAGAGAATCTTTGTGGAGTCTCAGCTGGGCAGACAGCATCTTCATGTCAGTTATTCATTAGATTTGGTTGTTTGGTGGTTTGGGTTGGGTTTTTGTTCCATTTTGGTGTTCTTCTTTGGGAGGTGAGGGCATGGTCTTCTCTTTCTCAAGAAAAGAACTTGAAGTTCTTTCTGGATTTAACCCCAGCCAGCAACAAACTCCACGCAAGGATCACTCACTGCCCCTGGCCACGGTGGGACCAGGGAGGGAACTGGGAAACCAAAGGGAGAAAACCCACAGAGACAAACACAGGTTAACAAGTACAGCAAAAGCTGCCCACTGGGGCAAAGCAAAGCAGGAATTCATCCCCTGCTGCCCTGGGGCAGGGGCTGAGCCCCCCCAGGAGAGCAGGGCCACACCACACAGCAGGGATGGGCAGGCAAACCTCACCCCAGCCAGTGCTCCCCACCTTCCTCCCGGGCCCTCAGGCATGACCCTGGGGTCAGCTGGGGTCAGCTGTCCCGGCTGTGTCCCCTCCCAAATTCCTGGGCACCCCCAGCCTTCTCCATCGTGGGGGGAGGAGCAGGAAAGGCCTTGACTTTGTGTGAGCCCTGCCCAGCAGTGCCAAAAACATCCCTGCATTTCAACTGATGGCAGCACAAATGCAGAACCCAGCCTCATCCTGGCTGCTGTGAGGAAAATGGGCTGAACCCCAGTGAAAGTCACCATATTCATGAGTTAATATTTGGTGACAGGAGACAAGGAGCAGTTACTGGGAGGGCTCTGACTGAGCTCAACAGAGGCGAGTTAAAAGTAAACAGCAATAAGGAGAGGAATGCCCTAGGTCAGAGAGAGGTCTGTGTTATTCTGGGCTCAGGGGTTTGTGACTGGGCAGGAACACAAGGAAAAGAAATCAGACTGGACACTCTGCTGGGCAGGATGGTACCAGGGCTCGGGGTCACCTGGTCCTTTCTGTTTCTGGGTTCATTTTTTGGTTTGGGGATTTTTGCTGGTTTGTTTAGCTTTGCTTTTGTTTTTTTAAACTTCTGTATAAACTATCTTAAACAGGTGAGGAAGACATGGAAGCCTCTCTAAAGTCAGAATTCTGGTTGTACCACGAGCCCTGGCTGGAGGCAGAGGATGATGTGGTGCACCCGTGCAGACTCACACCTGCCAGACTCTGTGTCTGGAGGGGAATAGAAAAAGAGGGGGAAAATAAACAAAAAGAGAAATGCCACACGTGGCATATTGACAACCTTGAGCAATCAAAAACCATGAGTCAGACTCAAAAGTACCATAATTTTAGTCTAATAAATTTGAGACTTGAAGTAATAAAATGACAAATCTGATTAATTTTATTTTGCTACATGTTTTGAGAGTGTCTTTAGATCCTACTTTCCTGGCAACTCACTTCATTTCCCAAGTGACACTAGCATAGGAAGAGGCAGAGGAAAATCACCTCATAAAAGCATGAATAGAAATACTGCCTTTCCCAGTGACCTGCAATATTTTGAGTTCCCTATTGAGGAATACAGCAGCTTATGATTTGGCTTTACAGCTTTATTAAACTCCACGAGCACTGATTGGCATGAAATCATTTATAGGAGCAGCAGCATTAGAGATTTAAGTGATAAAACCCCACAGACATCCTCCAGTTGAAGCTCTGCTTCCCAGTTCCCCACACACCAAGACTGCAGGTGCCTCTGGTACCAATCCCTCTCCTCCTGCCTGCAAAAACCATTCCAGGCTTCATGGAAGGAAAAAGGGAAATGTAGCTGACCTTGCAGCCTGATACCTCAGTGTCCTGCAAGAGGGATAGGAAGAGCTAATTCTGAAAATCTCCAAGGCCTTTTGCTGAGGGTCCTGCTGGGAGGTGCAGCTGGGAATTTGGGCAGGTCCCTGTGGCAGAGCTCGGGGCCCGTGGGGGTTGAGGGGATGCACTGAGAAGCAGATTGGGCTTGTGCACCCAGGCAAACAGCTCAGAAAGAGGTGCCCCAGCAATGCTTTAAGAAATGCAGAACTCATTTTTGCCCTATGGCATCTTTTTTGCCCAGATTGAAGAGTTAACTGGACAAAAAGCTGATCGTTGTGATTTGGGTGGGTACAACCAGGTATGGAAACAGCTTTTCCACTCCTTGGGGTGGCAGCAGGCAACAGGAAGCTCGTTAGTCTACTGTTCATAGAAAAACTCCCTCTTACAGCAAAGTCTCCTGATTCTCTAGACAAATGTTTTTATTTCTTTGTACATACTCATCTCGAGTGAGGGAGTACTATGTGCAAAGCATCTCAAGCCTCCTCAGGATCATTTTTCTGTCTGTCTCACCACAGTTTGGCACTAGCTCAGGCAACCACTGAATAATTTAAACACCAACAGCACCTCTTAAGATGAAGGAAGAATTCCTGTAGTTCTCGTAGTGTCATAACACAGAGTGGAAAAAATACACATACTTGGGAGCAACTACATTAATTTTCAAATAATTTGGGCTTTAACCATTAGCAGGTACAAAAAAAGAGAAAGCTTCGTGAAGTGAGGAAATTCACCTGAACTGTGAATCTGGTGATTGTGATTTTAAAGGATATGAAGTGATTTCTACCAGCACAGACTGAGCTCACTGAGCAGACTGATATTTGCAAGCTTCATTAAATACATACACTTACAGTTTCCAACTGCAGTGAAAACAGAGATAATTTTAACACCACCCTTTCTAAAATAGCTCAACCTACAGCATCAAATTGTGCCATGCATTGCCAAATAAAAGTAGTGTTACCAGTCTTTATTTGATCATGCTGGTAGAACAAAGCAGGGCCAAGCTCAGAGCCCAGAGCTGCTGAGAGGCCTGCAGCCATTCATGGGGAAGGCTGGCAGTCATGGAATTTGTTCAGGAATTCTTTAAAGTGTGACAAAGGGAATTAAGGTTAAACTCCGTGTAAGAGAGAGCATTTTTTACAGTTTATGTTCCTATTACTTTGTTTTTCCAATATTGAAGGTAGAGAAGGTTATCTGGGCAACAAGATTTAACAAAGATAGAAAAAAAAAAAATAGATGTATTTCTGATGTTTTGTTATTAGGCCTTACCAAAAAGTGTAATAAGTTGAATTTTCCTATTAATGCAATTGAAAATTTAATGAGTTTCTTAATTTATAACTTCACAAGACTTGAATTATAAAACAATAACATAAGCTGCACTCTAATTGCCTGAGTATGTCTGAAGATGACAGCGTGTTTAGGCTTTCACTTGAGCATCTAATCTAAATATATTAACAAATAGCACAAAAAACATTGCAGTTGTTCAGAGAGGCATTGCAGAATTAATTATTTTTTGTGACAAATAAAACCATGCTATTAAGGCATTATCTTTACTGTTATATTCCACATTGTGATGGGGAATTTCCAAGCTCTTTGCTTGATATCAATACAGTTCTGTGGCACCCTTGAGAGCCTGTTAGGAAAGCTTATTCCCACTAAACCAATAACCTGGAACAAGACTGAGCTGGTAGCACCATGGAACTTTCGGGGCTGAGCCAGGCCTTAGAAGGCACGGAATGAGCTCAGCTCTGTTAAACCTGCCTGAGCTGGGGAGGGCTCTCCTTCAGGAGGCAGAGCCTGCTCTGTGCCCTGGTTCCTGTCCTTGAAGGGCTCCCACACCCGTTTCAGAACCCCCTGCAGCTCCCCAGAGCTCCCTGTGCTGCTCTCTGGGAGCCCTGGCTCCAGCCCAGCAGCTCCAGCCCGTCCCCAGCTCTGCCCCAGGCTCAGCCCAGCGCTGGGCTCGGCTTGCTCAGGCCACGGATCTTCACCAGCAGACAAGGAACAAAGGGGATCTTCCACATGGAACTCAGCTCTTGAAATGTGTCTCCCGTTATCCCAAACAAAAGTTTTCCTATCAAATCACATTTTAACCAAAAGGATTTATATCTAAGAGTTTTATGCTCTTTCACGACAGTTTAATAACATTGGTAGCTACAAAAGTTTTACAATACATAGGAGTTGATATAGTAGCTTATTTTTTTAATTGCCTGTACTGTCTTCTTCACAACAGAAAATACACAAGGAAAATTAAAACACTTCATAATGCATTAGTACACTGAGTGGGCAGATTGGTTGATTTGGGCTTTTTTAAACATACTGGTACTTCTGAAAGTCATAAAATATCTATTCCAGAAAATACCATTATAAGAGAAACTGCATATTCCCAAAAAGAGAGCTTCCTAAATTAATCTGGTGTTCTCACTTCATGAAAACTTACAACACTTTAATCTTGAATCAAAATCCTATTTTCACCCGGATCTAAACCGAAAAAAAAAGTAGTACAGGGGTTTTTTTGTCCTTTGGAAGAGAGCTTTGTTGTTTAATTACCTGTACACTTGCAGTTTGTCACCTGGAATAACATGATTCATAAATTTGAATTGTTATTATACCTGTCTGCCAGTCTTCCCATCAGTGGTGGTAAAGTTGGGGAAGGCCCGAAAGTTTCAGAGTTCAAGCAAATTCCAGTCCAACCCGAATTAGCTGCTTACACAGCAGCTGTGAACTCCCACAAGGACAATTGTTCTCTCTCCAATGGGACAAGTGGCAGCTTTTGTAAAAGCCCCAGAGCTGTGTGGCAGAAAGGAGCAGATTCTGGGGTTTCGGGTAGGATGGTGTGCATCCTTCTCCTGGTGCTGGCTGTGCTATCAGACCCTTTGCAAGAATACAAAAAACTCACTGCAAGTGATCTCAGTGACATGTGGCAGTTCCTCCCTGAGGAGACAATCCACCTATTTCGGGATTTTGGGTGCTTTGTGGTGGAGCTGAGTGATTTGGGAGGCTGGGAGGGACTGAACTGTGCTGGGTCAGTGGCTCAAAGCAGTGGCCAGTGGCCGGAGCCGCGGGGCCTTTGCTTGTGCCTGTGAAAGCACAATAAAGGAAACTCTCACATCTGCTAGGTTCAGCAGAAAGGAGGGGAAAGAGAGAGTTTATTTACATTTGACATGTTTTATAACATTCTCAACTCCACAAGGGATTGGAGGACATGGCACTTCCTCCTCAATCCCACTGGAGAAAAAGGATGCTCATCAAACTTTCTCTTACCACAAAAGGAATGAAAAACAGAAAAGACGGTTAAATAAACATTGGCTATTGTTTACATGAAACTGTGTGAAATTCTCTAACTTCAAGGTTACAACAGAAGGCTTAGCAAAAACCAGGACAACACACCATCACTTCGACAAATGGACATTGAAATTGCAATGATTAAACTTTGTCTCTGGGTCCATGGATGGTGACTTTTCCACTCTTCCCCTTTCTGTCTCTTTCTGTCTCTTTCTTTCTCTCTTTCTTTTCCTAACTTCCTCTTCTTCTCAGAATATATTGTAAACCAGACTGGAAGTTCCAGTCAATGCCCTAGTGAGTGCCTGGTTGTGCCTGAACACACTCAAGTTGGCTAAGTTTGCTAAGTTTAAATTTTTTAAGTACCTTATTTTCGATGTTGTTTTAAAATTTGCCAAGTACCTTATTCTACCTTAATGTTCTAAACGTTGCAAGTAAAAGTTTGTTATTGAACTTCCTGAGAATTTTGTAAAAATTCCAGAGTAAATCAAACAACCTTCCCATTTACCCACTGAGTGGATCAGAGCTGTCAATGACTAATGGATATCTAACACTGCTTAATTTCCTAGCAAGACAAGCCAATGGTTTCTATCATTCAACACACTGATTTCTTTTCGATTTTTTTTTTAAGAGGGCAACTTCTGATTTTTGCAGTCAGGCTCGGAGTTTGAGGAAGGGGAGGAAAAGAAAGAAAAGAAGGATGTTGTTCATGAGCATCAGTATTCAAACTGCCTTCCCTGGCCTGTTCCTTTCTCCTCCCTCTAAGACATAGAAGAAGAACATGAAAAGAAGTAGTTGCAGGGTCTAACAGTGCCATTTGTCACTGCCAAGATTCATCACTGATACAGGATTACAAGAGGGAACAACTGAAAGGTTAAGGATTTATCTAGAACATCTGAAACGGATATTAAACTGAGATTTATAGCAAAGTGATTAATGAAAATTAATGTTTTCTGTCTTAGCTACTGTAGTACTGAAAACAAAGAAACTTGTTCCCTTTCCAGGAGCCATCACTGACCTCTCCACTTGCTAGCAACACGTGGAGCAGGTACATATGTTAAACATTTTGTATTGTGGCTTTAATGTGCAGAAATTTAGACGAGGAAATAAATATGTTCACAGGAGTGGAGTTCTGTAAGCACAGAGGCAGTGACTTCTGGAGATGACTGTGAGAAACAGGTTTTAAGTGTCTAAATGTGGTTCACTGCCTGCTGAGACTAAGACCCTCTGAGCAATAAAAAATTTCATAAAAGCTCATAAAGGCAGTTTTATTGGTTTAGTAGAGCCATCATCAGGATTTCCCTTTCAATGCCTATCCAGTGACACGCTTTCGAGAAGAGTTCTAGGCTTGCAAAGCTGCAGGAGGTGTTTAAAGGCACAGAGTTCAGGAGGTGGCTGGGGGGGCTCGGCAGGGCTGGGTTCATTCCTGCACTCCCTGATTGCAGGGGACGTTTCCAGCCACAAGGATTCTGGTAAAGATCAGTGAAAAGCCCATGGCCCGTGAGCAGAAGCGTTCCCAGCCTGACATCTTCATTCCTGGGCTGCTCTGCCCCTCCGCCCTGACTCGGAGGGGACAGGGGGGCTGCACAGGCTGCCTGAGCAGGGCTGGGCCACACCAAACCTGCCTGGTTCAGCTTTGGGTACAGAACCAGCAGGCACTGCAGGAGAGTCTAGAAGAACACCTTTTTTAAAATATGAAATCTCAAACATGACGTTTTTCATATATATTAAAAATAACAGCTTCTGCTATAGAAAGAAAGAAGAAAAACATTACTATTTTCAGGTTGGTTTTTGCCATAAGTGTACTTTCTCCATTTTTACCTCTGAGTGTGGACACTAAAAATCAACTAAAATATTTTTTGCTCTTATTAAATTATGTTTAACAAGATTTGAGTTCTTAGTGCTGTAACTGTCTAAACCACTAAAGAGACTTGTAGTTAATTTAAAATAACGTTTCCTTTGAATGAAAGCAGCAGTATTCTTATTAAAAAATAGCATATCATGTTCATTACTATGTCTCTCAATTTCAATAAAGGTGATTTATAGAAGGAGGAGGTTTTTATTTAATAGTTTTGAACTAGTAGTAGCATTTTACATGTCGTGAATACCTGGCTGTATTTTCTGTTAAAATAGATATTAAATACAGATAAATATAATTAAATACAGTGGAAATGAACAGCATTCTTCACCTGAACCAGCGTTTTTATATTACTTTATTTTAGTATTCAATAATTCTCTACTTCAATAAAAAGTGAATCAGGGATCCTCAGTCCCCATGTAGATTTAAGGCAAAAGAAATCCCTATCTGGATTTGCAGTTATTTGTAAGTTTATTGCTTAAACAAAGCCACATACAGTTAAGGGAAGGCAGAAAAACATTCAAAACATTAGAAATCCTAACAGGCACTTCTCTTAAGATGTTTGCATACATTCATTTTGGCTACTGTGATGCCTTTAGGGTGTTGATAGAGAAGAAAGAGAACCCTGAGAACAAGGGAGAATTTGTGCAAAGCAGTAAAACAGACTCATTTCTTTTGGAGGACTCAGAGAGGAGATGGTTTGAGCAAAGATACCACAGCTAGTTTCAGATCTCTGTAATCTTAATGTAACAGGCAGGAATTTCTTCCTGTTATTTTACTGACAAAGGTGAAATCATATTTTAAAATTACTTGAACACACTTATTTTAAAGTGTTGGTTACGCGGACTTTGAGAATATGACCAGAAAGCAGTATTAAAAAATTAAAAACATTTAAACTACTTGATATAACAGCCACATATCCTATCCACATCCAAATTTGTCTGAAACACTCTACAGAACCAAATAAAACTTACAAGCCCTGCTCTAGAAGTCACTGAGGTGGTTCACATACACAAATCTAACTTCCACGAGGAACATTTCTATTCTCTGCATCAGTTATTCCACCGTGGCACTCTAGGTGAGATAGCATGTGAGGCCAAACCATTGTCAAATGATATTTGAAACTCTCTCCTGTCACAGGAGCATGCACAGGAAGAGCGTTGGGGAATGTTTGTGTCAGCTGCATGTCCATCCCTGTTAACGGGTATACACAGGCAGAACTGGGCAGAAACTCCAAGACAAGTAAGGTGACACAAAACACGACAGGAAAACCTTTTGGGCAGAAGTTAGGGGGGAAAAGTAACTCTGTTCCAAAGTACTGCTGGTGATGGGCAGTTTAACCCTCAGTTAAGGAGAGCACCCTTAGGATGTCTGCAGAGCACCAACCACTCCTGCTGGTGGTGAATCAGCTCACAGGCACTGCACTGCTCCCAGGAGGACACGTTCTGCCTGTTTTATATCTGAGGAGACAGGGGCAGAGAGCTGGTAATGATCCCAAGCCTCCAGACCAAGTCAAGCCTGCCAAGCTCATAACTTTATGTTACATGGGCTCTAAAACCTCCCATGCTGCAAACTCTTGAAAATTAAGCCCATTTAAAATATCATCAGCAAAACACAAAGTGATATTGTCTACATTAATTAACTGTCATTTAACCTCAGCCAGCAATTAAGCACCACAGCCACTCGCTCACTTTCCTGCCCCCTCCCATGAGGTTGGGAGAGAATCCGAGGAGTAGAAGTGAGAAAACTCAGGGTTGAGATACCGCCAGTTTGACAGGCTGTTGTGGGTGACCCAAAATGTTCTTGTATTCCACATCTATCTGTGCCCGGAATTGTTACTGTGTGTTTAAAGCCCGGTGCCACGGCTGGAAACGGGACCGGGGGTTGCTGGGGTCCTTTTAAAAGTTGGGGGTCTCTTGAGCAGATCCACTCTGGCCCCGTGGACTTGGACTGGGGCAGAGTCGTTTGGCTTGTCTCTTGGGGTTTGGCTTGTCCCTC
>VYXC01008806.1:5312-85574 GCA_013397175.1 Platysteira castanea
TTTTCCTTTGGTTATTTAGTTCTTCAGATTTGTCTTCTTCTTCATGTTAGGATTTCATCAATTATTAACTAAACCCTCTCCAGCTTCATGTATTTAAAACAGCTGGTGTGACTTCAGCAGTCCTTCATTATGTTTTTGAAACCTGGTGATTCACAGCTATAAATGATAACTTAGTTTCTTTCCATGCTGCTTCTTTCTTTTCCATCGCTTAATTTGTAACAGTTGTCTTAGAGTGTTCTTATGTTATCTGTGGCAAACATTACATTCACAAGCTTGGGAGTTTGAATTGTTGTACCAACAAAGGTTTCATGCTTGGATTTAATGAGTAGGAAGTCATAGATTAATTCTGGTACGGCTTCTTGGAATTCAGTGTGGCCTATTCATAATGCTGTGCCTAACCTCTTCTTCATTTTTGGAGGCCAGGGAAGAAGAAAACAAGGTCTTGGTCTTGAGTTTAGATTTTGGAAGTTAAAGAGCAACTCAGTGAGACAGCTTTTAGTTTGGACCCGTAGTCTGTCCATTTAAATGTTCAGCTCCAGATATTTCAGTTTTAGCTGGAATGGCCTTGCCATTCTGAGCTGTATCCCGCTGCTCTGGTCCAACACAGTGTTGCTTGACGAGGTGTGTCCCTAAGCACGGTGCCAGTGATGGCCGTGACTAGGATTTATTGCCTTCAGTGGCATGCTTACACTCCCAAAGCACAACCCCTGGAACTCATGTGTGACACATACTGCTCTGAAATTTCCCCCACATTTCCTCATACACACGTAGCTTTTCTTTCTCAAGGCACAGAGAGGCACTGAGTGTTAAAGCTCTGCTTTAATTCTCAAGGGTGGATTTCTAGTGGGTGACTATTTCAATGACACTGCTTTTCTTCAAGACTTATGGCATTGTCCAACAGCCTGAATTATGCAATGCTTGTTCATGTGGCTGTCATGAACAGGTTAATTTTCATGGTGCTCGTTCATTCTAGTGTAGGTTGTGCACATTTTTCAAGAAATCAACATGGTTTGCATTCTATATTTGTGTTATTGGGCTCTCTACATAATCTGTTTCAAAATTCTACTGCATGAAGTTCCTTTTTTTTTCCTGTCATCAATACAAATAATTTGTGGAATCAATAGTAAATTCTCCCCAACCTGCAATTCAATATCAGACTGCAGCTCAGCTCTACCAGATATTTTTGGGTAATGAAAAGCACATAAAATGTCAATTTGGGCCTGTTTCATGAAATTTCTATGTATGTTCATAAATATCTATACATTTGCCTCACTCTGAACTAAACATTTATGTTGTGTTTGATTCTTAAAGAAACAAATCACATTTGAGAGACATGACATGGATTTTTTTTTTTCTTTAGGGTTGGGGGTTTTTTTCCGGGAATAAAAGTTCTCATTTGCCCTTAAATTTTCTGGGAACTTGTACCTATTAAGAAATTGCATCTTCCTTTTTTGGCTCAGTCACATATCACAGGTGAGAGCAAGAAAATGGTTTCTTCTTCTTCAAGTGAATTGCAGCAACAAAGTTAATGCTGGGATCTGCCAGTTCATAGGTATTCAGAACTTGATGAAAATCCTTTTTCCATGTTTTACTCCCAAATGATTCAATCACCTGTGTAGCATGGTCATACTTGCAAGTGAACGTGCACATGTAGTACAAGACAGTATTGTCCTAGAAAAGGAATTTATTTCCTGCACGTACTGCTCTTGATGGATTTTGAGAGAAAGTAAAGTGCCAAAGACAACAAACAAGAAAAGTCACTTTTCACATAAAACAAGAACTTTTTAAAGAATCAAGCACGTTAGTGGTGACTGTTGTACTTCAGCTTAAGGCCACCACATAAATTATATGTGAAAAATTACTTATGGAAGGTTATGCACACCTGTTTGTGTCAGTGCTATGAAATATTCATTTCAGCATAGCTTCTGCTTAACTGAAGGTATTATTCCTTTCTGAAAGTTATTTCTCGAGTCTAGGCAGACTAATAATTCTTCCCTATCTTTGTTTATAACTGGTTGAGGCAAACATGTTATGTTATCCCTCCCAATAAACCAATGTCAGTGATCCACATTGAGAGCATCAGTTAAACTTCCAGAAAATTCAGGGGACATTGATTTGCTTTTCTACATAAATTATATTTCATTCTGAGGTTACAGACAGAACTCCATTGATTGTTTTATTTAAAATGAATTTGTAATGCATAATCCATTTCTGTTCACTTAATTTTTAATTTCCTTGGAAGATTTTCAGCTGAATCCTATGTATTGAACAGCCTGCTTTTAAAAAAACTTGCTAAAATACAAAAATGACAGTGACCAAGTCTGAACCAAAATACAACATTGGTGATAAAAAAACTGGTAGGATATATTACAGTATAGACATAAACAAATAAATCTTCCTGAGTATAAATTACTGTAGCTGCATTGACTAGTCCATCTGCTTCAGCATGTCCCAGGAACACTACTATTTTTTAAATGTGTCTATGCTCTTACGAGGAATGTTGAAATCTGAAGTTGTAAATATACTACTAAATTTGAACCAACAAAGATTTATTGTAAATCCATAGTAGAAACATGTCACTGCAAATTATAGACAGCATGTGTTTGAGCTATGTCTCTTTCACCCTTTCTCTTTGCTGGACATTTCTCTTGCATGCCCTATTGATCAAGAGGTGCTGTAAGATACCTGTGTGTTGAGGTAGGTCTTCCCCCAGCCCCACAGCCCCTCCCCTCCACTCANGTCCGCACCAATTATCAGCCCCACCATTCCATCCCACCTCAAAAACCAAAAAATTATTACAGTGAAAATATTTAGGTGGACAGTCTGGAGTCTGTGATTTAACACATTACTCTAATCCATATTTTCAGTTGTGCTGATGAGAAGGTGACACTCAAGACTCTGGATTCAGGGTGATGTTTCTTCTATTTGGTCAGTGACTCCTTCCAGAATATGCAATACTTCTGTGAGGCTTTGTGCTGCGGAGGAAAAATATGCCACAGGTGCTTGGAACATCTCTTAAAACACTGTGTTTTGCAGCACAGTTTGTGATCTGCATGTGTTGCCCACAGCATTTGGGAGCCAGATTCAAAACTCAAGGCAAGAGAGGAATTTAGCTCAAACTGCTTTCTCTCCCGGCCTTGACTGCATCTGGTTGTTGTATATTATTAGTGCTTGGCCTCTGAGTGACGTGAAACCCAGCTGATGAGAGCTTATTTGTTATTCTCCTTCTCATTTCACATAGATGATTTGAGTAAATGTGATACTGGAATTCAGGATTCAGATGAGAAGTGATCTTCTAAGGAAAGAAAGTGTGTTTGTTTTTTTCCTGATGCTGATATGGACCATACTGCTTCTTTACCCTTCCTTGCTGTTTGGCCTGCTGCTAATCTTATGCTTGAAGGATGCATTTATATTCCCTTTGCTAGGCATGGACTGAGAGGTATCTTTTTTGACCTTTTTTTTTCCCTTGGAAAAAGCCCAGTTATGACAGACAGCAGTGTTTTCTTCCTCATCTTGCAGCTGGCCTGCAAAACTGGCTGCTGAAAACAGTGCACATCTTCTCTTTGAATTTTAGTGATATCAGTCAGGTGGTGTTAATTCTGCAAGCTACAAATGTTTCCTTTTCCAGTTGTGAGAATCCCTCTGGGAGCTGGGAAACTCCATGGAAACTGGGAAAAACTTGAACATTTTTGCCTTGAACTGGAATTGTATTTCACCAGAAGTATTTTAAGTCATTTTTCTCCTCAGTTTCTAAGTCATTAGAACTCGTTATTTTTCATTCATCAACTGACTATTCATTAATAGAATTGCATAAGAATTACCAGACTGCACCATGACACGTATGAGGGCATAGCTGATAATTTCATGTGCTATTCCAAACAAATATTTTTCTCCTGTGCTGGGTGTAGTGATGACATTTTTGTCAGTGATGATGCTCTGTGATTTATCACTAGCCCCTGGTGACAGCGAATGACTGCCTTCTGGAGATTTCCTGCAAGCATCTCCAGGGTTTAGGAGATGTTGGCAGATGCTGTTTTTGGCAAGAAGCAGAGGGAACATAATAAGAAATAGCAGGAACCTTGTGTATGCCCTGTATCTGATGAAGATACCCTCCAAAAATTTGAAGATTCCTGACAGAATGCTACATAACTCTATTCATATTATATTTTCATGCTTAATAACTTAAGTTGTATAAAATGCATTTAAAAATAAAAAGAAAAGGACTTTGAACAACTTCATTCTGTGGGGAGAAAAGTCCTGGGTTCTCACTGTTCCCGCAAATGGAGTACAAAATGAGGTTTTCTTTGGTGCTGGGGAAGAGACAAGGTGTTTCACAAAGTTGACCAGAGGTGACCATGGTGTCCATTTTTTATTGGAACTTGTGAAAACATAGTGCATTTGATCTGCAAGACTGGCTTTCTTTTGTGCTCTAACTCTTCAGTATGAATTCAGTATGTATTTGGTTTAAGAAGGATGCGGAATATTTGCAAGATGGTGAAGGTAGGTTATGAAATAGCTGGTGTGGAACATCTTACCCACACTACCTAATATGGAGTGATGTTTTTGGTTTTTCTGGTTTTTTTCATATATTTGTGCCAGCTGTCTAGCTATTCTTTCCTTAGTGTGTTCATCTGGGCAAATCCAGACTGGAGTTTCCATGGTATTGTCACGTAAGAACCTAATCCAGCACATTTTGTATGTGTGAGTAATTCTCATCTGTATTAATGTTCCTGCTGGGAACACTAAAATTACTCATGGGAACAAGTCTTGAAAAAGCAGATCTAAACTTATTCTGGTGAAACTGGAAATGTGGGTAAAAACTCACCGGGATACAAGATTTGCCATTTAATATAAACTGAGTGGTGGTGGGAGGAGCGAGACATGGTATGCGTGCCCTTCACTATCTGGTATTTCTCAAAAGTTGTAATGAGTGTTCCTCTGCCATCCTGAAGATAAATTGCATTTGCCTTAGACCATTTTACTGGAAGGGGCTCAATGCAATTGCAAGTGAAAACTTCATGATAAGAGCAGTAATGTTATACTGAATCCTCTCCAGAGGAACTCTCTCTTTTGGCTATACCAAAAGACTTTCTAATCCATGGCCTGGCAGTATTTTTACTTTTTTTTATTCTGTTCAGCCAGCATCCTTCCACCTGGTATAGGTGTGATGTGCTCATCTGAAGAAGATGAATAATTTCTCCTTTGTTAAATTTTAGAGGACTGGAGACCCAGCTTGTTTAGATTGCTACTAATGTGGAAGATTTGCTCGCTATGCTCGTACATGGGATTGCTGGCTACAAAAGGGCACACATGAAAGAAGTCCTTAACAAGGAACCTGTTTGACTTGTTCTTGGCAGAGAAGTCAGCCTGTGTGAAAACTTAACGATCCAGCCGGTGGTTCCTGGGAAGACACTCCCCACAGTCTCCCAGAATAGTGCGGACACAGCTTCCACACTTAGCTCCAGCAGCTCAGTCTTTCTGCAGGGATCTGACTTTCTATAGAACAGCCACGGGAGACAATGACACAGTCCCTTTGGCATCTGTTCTAAAGGACAAGAGCCTTTGTGTAGGAGCTTATGGAAGAATGCAGAAACCTCTGAGCCAAGGGGTGAGATCACAATGTGTATTTAAACAACAACAGAAAGTGGCCGTCTCTAGAGGCAAAGGTGTCTTAACCGTACTCTTGAGCAGCATAGTGTTGGAATCACTTTTTGGCTACAAATGCTCAGTAGCTGCTAAATGTCTTAATGCTTGGACACTATTTATACTAAAAAATTGATATTTTTAATTTAATAGTAATAGAGACAAAGAGACAGACAGCAAGGAAGGAAGGAAGGAAGAAAGGAAGGATGACAGAGACAGATTAAGTAGAAATATATCGCCCCTCTGTGGGTCCCAATGATGTCTCGTTGCTTCCCTCCATCCGCTCTTCTTGGTGGTGAGGGTCTCCCTCTGAAAGCATAGAATCCAATGGATGGATACATGTTTGTGCAGGTGAGAATGCCCAGGTGCCTCCCTTGAGGAGGCAAGTTAGACACTGTCTCTTGCAAGACTTTGAATCAGTTGCATCACGTTGCATCACTTGCAGTGCTTGTGTTCAGGGTCTGGGGACCCCTTGGTACTGGGGGGGACACCCTTCATGGGCCATGACACCCGTCTGCTGTCCCTCATCTGTAAATCCTGTAAATGTGCCTTTCCAAGGGTGAGGGGACCCCTACAGCTGGGCTGATCTGTGCAGTGGAGGATGGGCATTCACTGCTTCTGACCAGAGGCTTTTTTTGGCCATACATCCAAAACCTTACTCCTCCCCACTGGGTTGGGGAAGTGTGCAAGCCTGGCAGTAATAAGCCTGGAGCTATAGCCTCCACCTGAAGCTGCTGATCTGAGCCCTGCCATGGATGCTCTTCCAGTCTTATCCATCACTTCCCAGATGCTCTGAACAATAGTGTCACTTTTCTTATCTCTATCAACTTACACTACAGGGCCTCAGTCAGGAGGCCCACTCAGGGTGAAGTGGTCTTCCGTGCCACTTTTGTTACACAGTTTTGCTATAATAGGCAAAAGTCCTTCATAAAAATTTTTAAGTCATAAGCCATAACATCAGTCTCCAGCACCACTTTCATTTAGTTAGTTCCTGCTGGGTCCTGCATGTACATTACAAAAACCCCAGGCAGCATTACAGGCTTGGGTCAAAGTGACTTGAGAGCAGCTCAGCAGAAAGACTTGAAGGTGCTGGTTGACAGCTAGCTGCAGATGAGTCAGTGTTCTGGGCCCCTCACTAGAAGAAAGACTTGGAAGTGCTGGAGCAAATCCAGAGAAGGGCAGTGGAGCTGGTGAAGGGTCTGGAGCACAAGTTCTATGAGGAGCAGGTGAGGGAGCTGGGAGTGCTTAGCCTGGAGAATGGGAGGCTCAGGCAGGGCCTTACTGATCTCTACAACTGCCTGAAAGAAGGCTGTAGTGAGGAGGAGATTGCGCTCTTCTGCCATGTCTCAAGTGAAAGGGTGAGAAGAAACGTCCTGAAGTTGTGCCAGGGAAAGTTACAGTTAGATACTAGAAATTTTTTTTCACTAGAAGAGTGGTTAGACATTGAAATAAGTTACCCAAGGATGTGGTTGAGTCACCCTCTCTGGAAGAGTTCAAGAGTCATCTGGATGTGGCACTTGGCGGTGGTTTAGGGGTGATTATGGTGATGCTGGATTGATGGTTGAACTTGATGATCTTGAAGGTCTCTTTCAACCTTGATGATTCTGTGACTCTGTGCTTAAATGTACTAATACATTTTTCTTTAATTTGAACTACCACCGAAGGTTCTAGTAATTTACTTTAGAGAAAAATAAAAACTTTTGTCGAGTGGGCGCAAAAGGATATTAAAAAAATCAAATCATGACATAAAGTACCACAGTCACGATATAAGGGGAAAAAAAGGGAAGTAGGTAGAGAAACAAATATGCTTTTCCTTCAGCTGGAGTGGTCATAACGGGTTCTTATTCAGGGAATAGTCTTCTTTAGATGTGGAAGTGAAATAACAAAACAAACTTCCAAGTTAATAAGACTTTTTTTTCTTTTTAATTTCTGTCAGAAGTTATGTCTTAGAGGGGAACACCAGTGGGGAAAAAGATTGTCAGTATAGAAGCATTTGCATAAGCTGTGAAGATCTGTTTCCTGCTACCTGTGATCCAGTGACTGTACTGAACAGATGATGGACTTATGCTCAAGACAGTGGGACAACACCAAAAGGTATCTGAGATACCTGATGTCAGGCCTTTTAGACCTCTGGTTTGTTGGATACACTGCTGTTGAATTTCACACCACTTTTAGTTTCCATGTTAAATTGAAAGATGTGTACCACTTCTACACTTCAACACTATTAAGAGAGCACTGTCCATATTTATGAGCATATATATTCATCTTGGTGCCTCTTGTGTTCCTCTGCTCCTGAGTTCTGCTTTTTGTGACATGGCTCCCTTGTCCTTGCAAATAACAAAGTTAGGTCCTGTTACAGTAGGGACATCCCTAATCACAGAGAAGATTGGGATTAACCTTGCAACAAGTCTTTATGGGTCAGATACTTTGATCTCAGAGATTCTCTGAAAGAATCCTGTAAGTGCCTTGTCACTGTGGAAGTGGGCATAGTCATGCTCTGTCTTAGTCTTCCTCCAAAACGGGTTGACGAGGTTATGCTGTGCTTTCCTAACCCAGAACATCTCCCAGCACCTTCACCTGTCAAGGTCCAACTCTCCATGTCCTCTGCTTGAGTACTTTTATCTCCTTTCTGTATGATTCGTGTATACACCTTTCAAGAACTCACTGAATGTACTGTATGAGGGAGAAATCTGTCATTTTCATTGTTCCTTTCAGGAGTACAGGATGTCTCACAGTAAAGTCAGTACCGGGGGGGATGGGGGGGGCAGGTGGTGATATTCACGTGGAGTGGGGCAGTACAGACTCCTCCACTCCCAAAGCTCTGCACAGAATACAGAGAAGGAGCTCCTGCTGACTTCTGGTCAGGAGATGCTGGTGGAGGCTAGTGACTTCAGAGGAAAAGTGCACTGGAAGATATACACAATACATCTGTAACACAGCTTTCCAGACCCTTTTGTTTCAATATGGGCTAGCATAAGCATGAGAAAATCAAAGTTCTTAATTTGAGGAAAGAAAAAGAGAAATAAGCCCAAAGATTTTTATACTAAAAGCAGATGTTGGGAAGGTTTGTGGATGAAAAAGTCAAGTTGGACAGTCAAGACCACCTAAATACTAGGGCAGATAAAAGTTCTGAGTAGAAAGATCATTTTCTTTTTCTCAATACAGCTATTTATGAAAACAGTCACAATTCATTAACAGTGTTTAAAATTTTGGCTGGATGGATCTTTTACTGGTCTGAGCTGTTCTGCTCCACTGAATATTTCCCTCCTGGCATTCTTATTCACATGGAGTACAAACTCATCTTAGTGATCCAAGTCCACTTAAGCATCATTATATTAAAAAAATCTTTTGGATAACTATCTGAAAGTATTGTTAAGGTGAGATGTATATTTTATATAGATATCTATGTCTGGATACCTGTAGATAAATAGAGAGATCATCTGCATCAGACAGTGCGGTCTGATGTGTCATTTAAATACAACATAAAATGCTTGTGATTTAGGACAATATCCAAAAGTCATTCCATGAAAATTATAAAAGAAAATCTATATTTCTGCTGGGATTAATCAAATGTAAGATATTTTCCTGTGTAAAGTATTGCAATAGCAGTCCCTTGTAAATTTATTTGATAGCTATGAAACTTTTGACTAATTCTGACTTGACAATTTTATAAGAAACTTGAAAAAACCCAGTGAAAGTTGGTGAGAGGTTCTGCAGAAAGATTTGCCAACTCTTGTTAACATAAATATGGCTTGGTGTAAAGAAAGAAGTGTTTCCAGAATAAGTTGTGTTCAGGAAAAGTACTGTTGATATATGAGAAAGCAGACATATAGATTGGACTGGAAAAATATTAATGGTGTAAGAACAGTGCTACATGGGCTTAGTGAATAAATGGGGTAAAGATAAATGTTTGGTTTGAATTTCTCATATGAGTTTGTTTTGTTTTATTTTTATTTTGTCTTTCTGTTTGAAGTCCAACAACTTTTTCAGATTTACTACGGAAAGCTGACATATATTTGATAGAAAGATTTGCTGCTATCCAGGTGGAAAACTTCACTTGTAAACATTGACAAGGAATATTTCCATGGAAAGTATAGTGCTTAGGACTGTGCTTTTATGACAGGCTCTACTAATTGCACACTGGGTGTTAGTATACTCTGACTTAGATCACAGAATAGAGGGTTTTCTCAGTGCAAAAGCTACTTGGAGTCCCACCTCTGACTTCCCTATTCCAATGAGCACTAAAAAAAACACTTTAAAAGAGCAGTGGTCTGTTCCATAGAAAGGACTTTAGGACAGCTATTTTTAAGGCTTTTTAATAGATTAGCATTGGGGATATAATATAAATTTAATGAACACACTTGGGGCTTCAAGGGACAAAACTTTTGATCATGGAGTGTGGGAAATGATGCTCTCGAGAAGAAGGCACAGGCATGGGTCAAGAAAAGATGCAAAAGGATGAAGTGGTTGAATCTGCCCACAAGTGAAGGAAGGGGAAAGCAAGTAATTGGGGCAAGGTCCCCACAAAATGACAAGCAGAAAAGCTGCTGTTTACACCCTGGCTGTTAGTATGCATTCTGCTAGCCCCTGACCAACTGCACACACTCACAGAGTGGAGGTGGATGTTTTTTCTCCATGCTACGTGTTCTGCCACCAGATCAATGGCATGCCCCTCTCCATTGTTTCATTTGTTTTCATTTGTTTTTTTTCTGCAGCTGGTATGAATGCTTTAGACTACTCCACCTCACTCATTTTGTTCAGTCTGTTTGGCACCATAATCTGCTATGAGCTGACAGACCAGAATGCTTGAATTTTTCCTGTTTGTTTTTATAGCTCATTTCTCTATCTCCATAATTTTTTAAGATGTCTCATAGATAAAGTATGCTATTAAGTTTGCCTAGCCTGAATCCTAAAAGTATTTGGAGAGGATTACAGGACACTAAATGTCTCTATAACTTAGGACATGCTAAAAATTGTATTCAAATTTATGAGGGTTTAAATTTTTGAAATGTTATTTCTCAGTAGTGCTCTTTTGCATTATTGCTTAGAAACAGACAATTCAATGGCTGTATTACTAAGAAGATCTGTTGCCTCAATTATTTTAAATAGCAATTGACAATGAAACATTAGAATTGCAATATTACAGAGATAAGAGAAAAGAAGAATGAGCAACTTTCAGGTTTTTATCACGTAATTTTGGAAAAGTTCACATATACACCAACTTCCCAATCACCTTTGCATTTCATGAGCATTTTATGTGCATTTTTTCTCATTAATTGTCCAAAATATACCTTACTGTGCATTTTTCTTCTTAAAGTCTGATAATAGAAAGAGCCTCTTGTACTTCTAAAAATATGAATAGCATATGTGGAAATATGAAGATTTGTGAAGACCCGAAATGTCTTAGAGTTTTTTGCTGAATGGAAGAACTTTGTTAGCATGCATGAATCCTAAACTTTTATGTTCATTAAACCAGAAATAAAGGTTTAACAAACAAATCCTCCTTGTTAAACATATTCTCACTATCATAAATTTTCTAGTGCTTTTCAGTTTAGTTTTTGAATAAGGATGATTTACATTTTTTTTTGTTTAAATCAAGATTTCTTTAAAATAATATCAGATGTAGCTGAAGCCTAGTTATTCTTAAAAGCTGTGTAAGGACATCTGCCCCAGAATAAGGCAAGCATGACATGAAAATTCTACTGAAAGTGAAAACCCAAATATAAAGTAATAAAAATAAACTCCTTTAAAAATAATTTGCATGCAGTAAAATGACAGCATTTAATTTTAGTATCATTTTACTGGACAAATTATAACAGATCACATGACTATTATTTTTAAAAAGCCATCAAGGTCAATTTACTGACTAAATTCTCTGTCAATCAGTCAGAAAGATATGCATACAGTGAAAATTTGACTTACGCACTGTCTTTATCATAAGATGTTTCAAACTAGGCAAAATGATGACTCTGATAATTAAATTGTTAAAAAAAGATTGTAAAAAATAATCAAATGAATAGAGACAATAGGGAAATCTCATTTCCCTGAGATATTTACATCAGATGAATCATTATGATTGCAAGGCAAACTGGCGCAGGACTCAATCTTAGCTTCCTTTTTCTTTGTGCAAAAAGGAAACATGCCAAAACGCAAACCAGTTCTCTGTTGTGCACAGATTTCATCCCCTAGCTACCTCCAGCTGCTGATTGTGACTACGAATCTAAGGCTGCTGGCTGCAGTAATTTGTTTGTTGTGTGGCCACGGTGAGTAGTGCCTGCTCAGGCTCCCATCCCACTCAGAGAGCTCCAGTGATAAGACAGCTGCCAAATAACCTCCTGTGTACTTTGGACAGAAAGAAATCTCAGTCTGAAAACGTTTCTCCATGCCTTGTTTTTGTTTGTCTTGTCACTACAGCAACAGGGAATTGTATTTTTATGGTTCTATTATATGTTATTTCTTTTTCTGCTGATGACCTTTAACTTGTAAATTTTTCAAACTGGTTTAATAGACATAACTCCCTGTTTCATTGAAAATAATTCAGAATTCTCTAGACATAAAAACTCAATAGTTTTATGTTTTATTTATTTTATTTATTGTTATTTAAGGATGAAAAAAAAAGCCTTGTGTGGGAGACAAGAGGAGAAAAGAGAAATGTGCTTGTATTTGCATCTCAGGTCTGCTGACTTTATCTCAGACACAA
Organism: Platysteira castanea; assembly: GCA_013397175.1. NCBI lineage: Eukaryota > Metazoa > Chordata > Aves > Passeriformes > Platysteira > Platysteira castanea. The sequence continues at coordinate 17,656 of VYXC01008806.1, forward strand.
CATTCTTAAAGATATCTCTTGCCAGGAATGAAAAAATAATCAGTTTTTAAAATATATTTAGGCAGAGCAAATAGCTAGTCTTCAACCTATCCTTTTTCCAAGATTAGAAGACTGTGTTTCCAGAAATGATATTTTACTGTTAACAAGTTTAGAAGTTCCTCACTAACCAATGTAATGTGTGTCATTGCGCGGTAGGTTGTCGTGGTATTACCCTCACTGATTTATAAAAACTCTATTACTCCAGATCTCTGGAAGTGAGAACCCTGCTTTGCTAGAGGTCCTGCTCTGTGTGAAAGCCTGGATGATGAAAAACAATTCTCCTCAGTTACTGTAGTGAGAACATTTATTTACATATAAAACACAAACATGCAACTGAAATACACTGACAGAAAAATGAGCATTTAAGCGCCAGGCTACAGACTGTGAAATCAAAGCAAAAGGAGAATTGGGTAGATAAACTAAACTAAATTAACAACATCAAAGCTTTCTGTGGGCTGCAGTCAAAAACTTTGTATGTGAAATAAACACTTGAAATCAATACAAATATCATGCTGCAAGGGTGAAAGCACCATGGGGGAATCTCTTTTCTTCTGGACTTCCCTGACAATGTTCTGCTGTGTGGGTGAAGAGCTATGAAGGAAAAGAGCATGTGCTTCAGCTGGAAGTGAGGGGGCTGCACAAAGGGCAAGGCTGTTTCAGTCTGGTGTTTCAGTTGCAGTATTGTACAAAGGACAATCCTGCTTTGCATAGAGAAACATGGTGACAATCTCAAAAATTGTCACCCCGTTAGTCTGAATCAGGCTCTCTTCTAATATCACCGCACTGATTTCTGTAATCGACAACAGTAGCCCCTTATTTTCTTCCTTTTTTAGAGGTGTGCAAACTGTATGGTAGGGAGGCAGATATAGTCAGGATATTTAGCATCAGTTTTTAGTGTATCAACACAGCAGCACTGAAAGACATCTGCAATTTCATATGAAAACTATATAAACGAACAAGGCATAGTTAGTAGTCCTTGCTTGTAGAAGGCTTGGCTTCTTTATTTTAAGCAATTTCACTCCAGTTAAACAGAGAGTGCGTGGATTTGATCATTTATTATATAATTTAATTCCTGTAATACTGCCAAGCTAATAAAAATATATTGCTGACCTTTGCAAATTATGAAGAAGCTATTCAAATAACCAGGATCTGATGCTGATGTAGTGTTGCTGTGGGAAGACGTGATACTGAAGATCTAAGTTAATACATCTGTAATTCAAGTTCTTTTTAAGAAGATAACTGCAGCGTTACTGCCAATATGTGATGGTTAAATACGGAGCTATTGTTATCTCTGTATTTCACACTTCATTGTAGCAGCTGTTCCATAAATAGACGATTAGACTAAGGCTGAATATTTTGTTCGATGCCGTAATTTATGGTAAGTTTTACACTTTTCATGGAACTTAGGCATAATCCTTTCAAGCTCATTGTGGCTTTATGAACTGCACCTCAAAAAAAATTAGGGGTTTTGAGGTAGTTAACAAGAGGTCTACAGAGTACAGTTGTCCTTTCCAGCAAAATGCTTGGCACATTTGGAAGCGAAGCACAGCTTCTGCTGAGCCTTTTTGTTCAGAGCACTGCACTACACCATTGAGAACACACCCCATGAGAACATCTTCCCTTCCTGCACAGGAGAGGAGTACAAAAGGAGCTCCACAATTTGGAGTGGGTTAATGCAATATGTGGAAGACAATCAGGCACTCTGCAAGGGGAGAATGTAGGAATGCCATGGTGAAACAGACTGAACCCATAGTGGCTGCTGCCCTTCAGATTAAAGACATTTCTCCGGGGAAGTTGGGCTTAGGGTTTAGTTTACATTTGTGAACACTGATCATCTGTATGAAAGTGTGTAAAAAGTTTCTAATGAATGGGGTTAATCTTCATGTCAAACGAAGGCAGAATTATTAGCATGTGGTCTCTTTTCTCTTTAGAAATGCTAATGTTGATTTATTGGGAGAAACAGAATGGGAGGAGAACATGTTTTCCCTTGTTTGTCCCATAGATTTCCCCTGAGTAAAACCTGGTATTTAGTAAAAATTTAATGTATTTTGCAGACTGTTTAGTCTGTGTGGTGAAGTAAAAGGTTTTTGTTTTTTTTCAAATATTTGTTCTTTATAACCTTTATCTCCCTTTGTGAGGGCATCAGGGACTGCTTTTAAAATATAATAGAAATGAAGTTTGAAAACAATGATCTCCCACTGCCTTGTGGAAGGCATAACCTTTGAATGAAGAGATGTGTTTGACAGGCTGCAGAAGGAATAGAAAATTTTGATAGGCCCAAAAACATGGTTAAATTCTCCCTAAGTAGTAGAAACATAATGTAATATAAAATTCTATCTATTTTATGCCACTGTCAGCTAAATTCAGGATCTATACACGGGACAAATGGATGGATCATCCTGTTAAAACTATAAGAAGACTCTCTATGTCCTGTTTTAGGTACGATGAACTGCAGAATGGGGGTTTATGAAGTAGCCTCAGCTTTTTGGCATAATGAAATAAGAACTTTGGGACTTTGATCGTAATTTTTCAGATTTCTATCTTATTGCTTTGGGCTGACAGCCAGTGTAGTGACAGCATTTCTACATTGTGTATCTACATTGTGAAGTACTAAGTTACACCCTCTCTCTCTCTCCTTCTTTAATATCTCACAATCTCCAAGCAAGGTACAAACTGTTCCATAACAACTCTTAAACACTGGTCTTTGGCAAAGAAGGGAAATACAGAGCACCTCTCTTCAATGACTGGAAAAACATTGAGTCAAAGTGAATCATTCATTCCCCACTGAGCATAAAGCAAGATAAACACCTGCACACTGCACATACCCAAACCAGCTTGATAGAAACCTCCCTTCTTCTGTGACTACAGCAGGACTATTACCAGCAATACAGCAGCAACAGACTGTGGTAAAATATACTCCAGCAACCTCTTCTCTTCCTAGCCTTCGTTTCACATCCAAGTCATGGAAAAGATAGTAAACACAGGAATACTCTCTTCAGTTGCTATAAGAGGAGTATTCTTATTTCTCTGTCAGTGGTTAGACCACCTACGTAACCTTCCAGGATGCTGTGACATGTCTAAAGGTAGCTGTCTCTCTACTGCTGGTGTGGGAACCTATCCGATGAGGAAGGTTTTCAGTAAAGATGAAAAAATTATTTTAAACTTTTGTCTATGACACCTGTGTGACTGGCAAACATGCCAACACCCATTACTAGCAGCACCAGCAGGACATTTAAAAGGGTCTTGAATTCAGTGCAGGATCTAAAATAAGAGTTCTCTTCTGACGTGCTTCTACCATCAGCCCACACGTGAGGATTTTTCATTTTCCCTTCCTCCAGACATAAGAACGTGACTGACATGAGTAAAGAAGGTGTTTTGTTAGCAGTAGAGGTATTCTTTTGCTTTTTCTTCAGCACTCTGTTACTATACCATTGCTTTGGAGGAATATTTCCCTTTGAGGAAGGAGTTGACCAGCCATCAGAATTACAGCAAAAAGGAATGGAGAGTTGAAACTGCTGTCTGAGAAACTGCACAGAAGCTTTGCTTCATCTGCAGTATAGTTTTACACCGCAGAACTGGGTCTACCCAAGAAGAGCTTTACTCTGTCAGTAGTCACAAAACTGTTAGTATTGCTACTTTAAACTCCATTTAAAGTTGGTTTGTGTATTTCTAAACTGCACAGGAATTTTCAGTGACCCTCAAAATGTGTATTTGGATCTTGCCAATAACACATCAGTACATATTCTTCAAAGATAGCAAGTGTGTTCCTGGAGAAGGAAGGAGAAAGGTTGGGGGGAAAAAGTGGGATGTGGGGGAACATGTAGCTACATGTTGCTTAGGATAGGGAAGGGTCAGTGATAATTCTATGTGTCATGAGGTGAGAAGGGTTTAGGAGCTCTCCTGGGACAGGAAAAGGGATGTGTGGGATCCCTGACTAGGTGCCATGTGCCCATCAAAGTTACTCTATCAGATGAACAGGGGAAAGAAGATATAACAAAAGGTTTATGGGTCAAGATAAGGACAAGGACGTACTGTCACAGGCAGAACAGACTTGACTGGGGGAGATTAGTTGAATTTATTACCAGTCAAATCAGAGCAGATTAATGAGAAATAACAACTAAACCTTAAAACTCCTTTCCCCCCACCTTTCCCTTCTTCCCAGGTTTTACTCCTGAGTTTTTTAACTCCTTCTCCTGAGTGGAGCAGGCGTGTAGGGAAAAGGGGCTGTGATCAGATCATCACATGTCTCTGATGTTCCTTTGACCTCAGTGGGAGGCCACTCCTGCTGACAGGAGTTGTCTGAACAGGACAAGACTTTCAGAAATTTTCTGGAAGAATTTTTTCTGGCAGGATTGTCAGAAAAAGAAACCAAGCTCAGGCAGGATCATCAAGCTGTAGAAGACCTGCACCACCCTCTAGACTTGCTGCTCCTCCCAGTAGTGGGGAGATGGAGATTTCTGTCATGGGAAAAGCCCCTCTTCTTCCATTCTTCTGCCAGCTTCCGTGGCAGACAGCCTGGCTGGGTTGCAGAGGGTAAGATGAACTTTGAGCAGCTGCAGTTTAACAAATGGAGGCTCTCTCTCTCTGTCTCAGAGCGTGTTTCTGTTCCATGACAGTCAACAGCAGGGCCAATGACAGCTCACTTCTCACCAGTTTGTTATCAAGATTAATTATCCAGCTTTTTAAAAAGTTGTAGCCATTCCTGAGCAGCCTTTGAGCTTTTTCTTAGTCTAGATGACTGCTGTGCAACCGCCAGGATGTAGGGGGATGTTTGACTTCAGATACAGTCCTGTGGCCGGCCAAGGGAGGTCAGTGTGCAACGGGCCCAGGGGCACCTGCTCTGCTGACAGTGAATCCCAGGGAAGGTACTAGGATTTGTGTCTGACCTGGGATGCTGGGTCGGTACTTGGTGTACGTAGCTTTTCATAGAGAGATGAAGAAATTCTGCAAGGAACCAGGACTTGTCACAAGGCTCAGGTATGAGCACTCAGCTTTAATACATGGGATGAAGACGTCCAAATTCAAATGCAGCCACAACAACAACAACACACTGCTCGCATCTCTTCAGAAGCTTCTGGTACTGGTTCTTTTGGAAGAGTCTCACTGAAAGAGCAGTGCTGTTGAGTTCACAAGAATTTTAATGAAATTGAAGGCTTGTGTTTAACCTCAGCTCACTTTTTCGTCCTTTGGTAGTAAATTAGGTTTAATTCATGTTATCTGATACATGGTTTAAAAGTCTGAGTTGCCTTCAAGTGATTACTTTCAGTTACCCCTGAGTTTGCAGTTGTTTTTAAGTGTCCCAGAGTTGTGGATTGAGCATCACTCTGCACATGATCTCTTTGCAAGGATTTCCGATTTTGGTCACACTTTTTAAAATCCTGTGCCTGCTTCTAGCAACATAGATCTTTGGACAGCAAAGCTAGAACTGTGTTAGTGTTTAGATTCCTCCACACAATGCTGGTGAAGTCCAAAAGAACCAGAGCATGCTTTTGAGAAGTGGATGGTGCTTTTCTTCTACTACTCTTACCCCGTAGCAACTATGTCCTGTTATTTCTAGCTCTATATTAATTCTTTGAGCACGTCACTTCCACATATATTAAAAGTAACAGAGTTTCACTCCACTATTATCTAAACCACAAATTGTTCATGGATTTTACCTTATATGACCTGACTTTGGTAAATTTTGACTGTATGACTTCCCTTCATAGCTACCTGGTGTTGTTTTGGAGCTCAAATCCCAGAGAGTATATTTACTTAATAATAAATGATCTATGCAGCAACATATGGGCAGGTCATTAAAAGGGGTTCGCATTATCTAATTCGGACTAGTTCCCTGTTTGACTTTCTGCACAGTGAATTGAGGCTTGGCTCACAACTCTGCTTCTCTGCTCCTCTGGGATCTTCAGTTCAACACCAGGCTAAAACTTTAACTGACCCGAGATGAGCCATTTTCAGCAAATTCTGCCTCTCAGCCCACAAATGACTGTCCCTTCCCAAGCAACCTTGAACCTTGGCTGGCTGCCTGAGGAGCACATGGGCGTCTGTTTCACTTCTGAGGGTTCTGCACAGCATCCTGCTCGATGTCTGTTTGACCATGGACAAGCCTGCTGACTGCAGAAGCAGGCAGGGAGGGAGGAAAGGGACAACACAGCTTTTGATTGCCCTGAGGAGCATAAAAGGCTACCTAACCTCTGGTGTTGATATACACTATATCTAGCCTTTCTAGCTTGAGAAAGGAAAGTTTGAGAAAAGAAAGTTGAGGGGACCCCTTATCACCATGTTGCCTTATTTAAAGGATGGCTACAAAGGAGATGAAGATTCCCTTTTTTACAAGGAGTCACACAGAAAAGATGAGGAGCAATTGGTAGAAGTTACTTCTGGGGTGATTCTGGTTAGACACAAGAGAAAGTTTTTTCATAGTGAGAACAATCAACCATTGGAATAATTTCCCCATGGAAATTTTGGATTCCTTAACATAGAACACTTTTAAGATTTATCCAGACGAAGAGCTGGGCCATCTTGTCTGGGCTGTGCTTTTTGCCAAGAAAGGTTTGACCAGTTGATCCTTGAGGTCTTTGATACTTACTGCAGGTTGTTCTCAGTCCTAACTGTACGTGATTGCCTAGTGATGAGATTTATTAACAAACAAGGAGTTAAGGAAAAGACTAACACTTTTCTGGAAATATAATCCTGTTCTGCTAATTCAAAATTCCAGTAAATTATTTCCCTACCTATAAACAGAGCTACAAAAGAAAAACATGTGCAGTTTCTACACATAATAGTTTCTGAACATCATGTGATTCAGAAACTGCTTCTCATAGTGTTTTCTTAATGCAGGTGGCAATGGAAAGTTCCTTTCCTCTACAGAGCACCATGTTTCTCTGAGGGGATTCCTAGGCTGTGATGGATATACTGTCATTATTCTTTAGTATAGACTCTAAATATAGCACGCAGTTAGATAAATCGGGATGGAAGAGCTCAGAATACAGTATACAGATGGCAAGCTGGTTAGCTTCTGGAATGTCCTGGCCCAGGGCCTCCCAGATGTCTATGTTCTCTGCTGTCTTAATTCAGGCTAATAGACTCCAATGAACTGCTGCTGTATGGCTGGTTTCTATCTTACCTTTTGAATCATGCTGAAACAATGTTGTAAAAACAGCAGCTGTCTTCAGAATTATCCTTCTAGGTTACTGCTTCAATTCTAACACAAACCTTTGTTTCAGATATGTCATTTTTAGACAGTAATTTTTTATTTTATCTTTGTAACATATTCTGGAGTGAATAAACAAGAGCCTTCTTCATAGAAAAAACTTGTTTCCAACACTTTATATGATAGCATCATAGCACATACATTTTAAAAACACACTCAGGATTCATGCTTGGACTGGTTCAGTAGATGTGTGAATCCTGAAAAGCTGTTCTACAGTCTGTGAACAAGTTGGTACAACTTCACTCAAAACACGTTGCAAATTGCTCATTACTGTATCTCAATTTCTCAAAGCAGGAGCTTCTGGCAGGTTGAACAGCACTGCAGTGGAGACCAGCTTACAGAGCAGTCAGAGCTCACCTGAACAGTTCCAGGTTATCTGCGTGTGCATGGGCTCTCACAGGTTTGGGCAGAATCCTCTTGTCGACTGACTCAGCCAATTGTGAAATTTTCAGTTCCCCATTCAAAGAACCTGTGAGATATTCTCTGCTTCATCTAGGAAGTAAGAAATTCCAGGCTTACTTCTAAGATTGGGCAAAGCTCAGACAAATCCAAAGCCCACAACAAATCTCCAGAAGGCAGATGTATGAGAGTTTTGCTCGAAAGAGGCAACTTTGGAAGCCCACGGGCTTTGAGTTAGACAAGGTAGGTGCTGTACATGTATCCTGGAGGTATTTAATTTGAATATGTATGTATTTCAAAACTGAAACAAACACAACTCATTGGGACATGATTTAGCTTGAACTGACTTCAAATAACTTGTATATGTTTTTAATGCATTTTTTCCATGTCTAGAATGCTAAGATGTCAGGAGACTTATTAAACAACAAAGCCAGATGTTTCTCCTAGTCTTGTGGTGGGCAGGACAATTAGGCTCAGAGATCAAACTAAGAGACAGATTTTTAAATTTAGACTTTCATATATTGTCTCCACTAATGGTCCTATGTCTTTTTCATTCTGCTCACAGCAGAATGAATTTTTTTTTTGAAGCTCATCAAACTAATATTATAATCTAGGTAGAATTAAGGTGATGTGCATATTCCTTTAGTTAGCACATGATAAAAGATGACTGCCATATACTGGAGGTAATCTGACAAACAAGGCATTAAATACGCAAATAAGTGTACTTGTTTCAGTGGGAGTAGTTATGGGCCTAAAAAGAGAAGCTGATGTGAATATATTACTGACCTATGGCTACTGTTAGCACAAACCTGAGACAGCAGGAAATGCAGAATGAGCATTTTCAGGCTGGCAGTTTTCATTTTGCAAGGTCAAGATACTTGTAACATAACTGAGATGGGATAAAGGATATGAACAAAGAAAGAGCTAAGTTTACTAGTGATTTAGATTTTTTTTCCTTTCTATATCCATTTTCTCCATTCATTTCTAAGTGCAAATATCTTATGGTTCACTTACTCTGATGAAACTGGAAAAGTTTGCACTAAACTACGAACAGTGACAAATTCAACAAACCACAGTATATGAGTTGTTCCGATTTCTTCCAAATCCCTTAATCATCCTACTTTATGCAATAGAGATTCTAATTCTTCATCTCTCTAAGCACATGAGATAAATGAGATTGTACTAGTCAGCATATGGGTCAATGAGGAAAGCAGTACTCCAATATTTTTTTACTGCATATGTCTGGTCTTTGAAAAAAAGGATTAAAAAGGGGTATTGTGTGGACCACTCCAGGCTGAAGACCAAAATGGAGACAAAAAGAGGAAGGAATATTTTGGTATTCCAAGTTTTTCTGTCTTATTATTCAAGAATTCCTCTAGTAAATCAGACTAATGCTGAATTTAGACTTCTGCCACTAATCTTGCGTGCAACCTTATCCTGAAAATGTTGTGATATTGGAAATTTTCTGAAGAGAGGTATTTAATAGCTTTCAATCCAACAGTCAGTTAAATCCAAGTCACAATCTTATTTCAGCTTACTTTTCTTTTACAGATATTAGAACATGAGTTTTAAATGAGTTTTTTACAGTAAATGTTTCTGGGAAAATCACAAGAATGTGAATGAAACTAACCAGAGATCTCAGACATCATGTTTTGAGTTATGAAGGACAGAAGTCTGAAAAACTGTCTGGATGGCTGGGTCCAGAGAGTGGTGGGGAATCTCCTACATCCAGCTGGCAGCCAGTCACTAGTGGTGTTCCACTCCTCACTACTGGGGCCAGTTCAGTTTAATGTCTTTACTGATGATCTGGATGAGNTCTGGGCCCCTCAGTACAAGAATGACATTGCTCTCTACACCTACCTGAATGGAGGTTGTAAACAGGTAGAGTTCTGTCTCTCCTGCCACATTTCAAGTGAAAGGACCATAGAAAACAGCCTCAAGTAGTGCCAGGTTGGATAGAAATATTTTTTACTGAAAGAGTGGTTAGGCTTTGGAATAGGTTGTCCAGGGAGGAGGTGAGTCACAATCTGTAAAATTGTTCAAGAGGCATAGACCTTGAGGATATGGTTTAGGAGTGATTATGGTGGTGCTAGGTTGACAGCTGGACTAGAAAATTTGAAGATCTCTTTGAACCTTGATGATTCTGTGATTCTGTCTCTGGATTCTGCAAGTTAATTGTGGAAAGTAGGTTAAAGTACCATCTGTAGGGGAGGGTTCACAACCTATCTCAAGTAAAAAGAGTTGTACATGGAGTAACCGCACTTCTATTCTCCAAAGTAGCCAGAGTATTTAATTTAATTCAATTCCTGTTTCCTACAGGAAAACAGATGAATTCTGGAGACCCTGTGGTAAACTGTGATGAGAAAAAAACACCCTGAATTTCAAATAGCTTGAGGCTGGAAAACATGCTGTCTTTAAACTGTCCAGGGTACTTCAGGTGGTTAAGTAGCAATTGATATTTAAATATTCACCAGCTTTTACAAAATTACTTCAACTAATTCAGTATTTTCTTTACCTCAATGCGGCAATAAGACTCTGATGAAATACTTGATAGTTTTTATTTCTTACATCATTGGGAAAACATTCCTCTTTCAAAAGCATCTTGCTGCTCTTGGACGCTGCCCTAAAGTAGAAACAAAATGAAAATGAAAAGTCACAAGTGACGTGTAAGATATTTCAGCACTATGTTTATTGTATTCTGGCAGGATGGCAGCAGACTAAACCAAGATCCAGCTCAGTATGGTGCTATATTTGGTGGGGGAGAAGAGCACTGCTGTAAAGGAAGATAGCACAGTTATGAAGGAGGTTGGCAGCTTTTATGGATTCATTCTTTGTTCAAGGCAATTCTTTGTAATATTAATGTCGCTAAAGATATTTGGTGATATGGATTGATGGATTTAAAGATACAGTGGAGAAAATCTTGGTTTAAAACACCAAAAAGAGAGCTGGAACTACACTAAGGGTTTTTTGCAAAGCATTCTAGTGGCAACTAAGGTCACTAGCCTTAAGTTAAGACAATTTCTGAGGAAATAATATGGTTATATTTTATACAGAATTCCTTTGTATGTTTCCTTCTTGAAGAAATACGGGGTGGAGGAGGAGAAGGTACAGTAAACCCTGAATTTACTGTCTTTTCTTGACATACTCTCTAGGCAGATGAGTTGCTTTCCTTAGCAATTTGTTTTTGTGAGCTGAAATCAAATTTCTAGGTTAAAAGTAGAGTTGACCTTACGACAACACAAAAAAGTAGAGTTTATGGTTTTACATGGAAGTCACTATGATGAAGTATTTGTGGAAGAACATATTTTGACGTTTGCAAAAGAACATATTTTGACATTGGAAGCCAAACTTCAAGATATTAGGCTTTATTCCAAATGGGATGAAACTCCAAGGTATTGGCAAGTATAACCATTTAAGAAATTATCTCTTCCACATGCTTTATTTATATCCTGACAGCATTTTAATGTGATTTTTCCAGTCAGATCACACCTAGTGAAAGATCTGGGGAGACAGCCAGAATTCTAAGGCTAAACAAAGCTGTTTGGCCAGGTAAGTTTCACCTTCAGTTTCATTTTTGTGAATTTTTATTAACTACACTCATATGGACCTTACTTAAAATTTACATTAGCATAACTCATTGCAGAACTTGGGTCCAAGTGCCCAAACTGAATAAACAAAGTGATTGCATTTTAATGGTGAAGGCTTTGCCCCACGTTTATTGTGGAAAACCAGGGAATATTATACTGCTATATATTAGTTGCTTGCTCTTTTTTCAGTTGTTTATTGAAAGCATAGGAGTTACTGTAATTATTTTAATATGTGCATCTTCCACAGAAGTTCCAGTGACTGTACATCCTATTGCAGACTTTTAAATCTGTTGCTGCAGATGAGGACATGAGAAAATTTTAAAGTTTGAGACAGTTCTGAATTTTTTGAGACCTTTCTGAAGCCTAGAAGAAAAAGTGTAGGGTTTTAATTCCATTTCAGTCTAGAAGCTTAATTAATGTCGTAATAACACCGAGAATGCATCAGTAATAGTGTTGGTGAATCTGTCTATGCCTATGGGGACATAGGCAGAACCCCCTGTACACTCACCCACACTCGGGACACTACTGAACCTTAGGTTTGTGAGCAGGTGTGTCACTGTGGTTTACTCCCCTATAAAACAAGAATATTACGTATTTTTTACAAGGAAAATAAAAATGTATTTTAAAAAGTCATAAATCCATTTATTGTTAGTGGCCTTATTGAGAGAGTGGCAGTCTTCAACTGCTTATTACTGTGTGATTCTTCTCTTATCTTCAGTAAGCTGAGGTGACCTCTGACTGCTTTCTCTTCCTTGGAGCCCAGTCAATTACTTATCTTCCTTCTTTTTAGAGAACTATTAGACTAGAAGTCTTCTGTCTCTAAATGCTAAGTTGAATTCTACCTGCAAATAAAGAGAGAGGATAACAGAAATATATGGGGCCAAAACATAAATCATGTCAGCTAGCTCATTTTTCCTCATAAGCTCCCTGAAATAGAAGAAACCTTTTCAGTAATGTAGACTTTAACATATTCATCCAAAATGTTAGGGAAGCATGGAATGTTCAAATCTTCCTGTTTGCCAAAATGAGTCTATGATGTCAAGGGTGATGTTGCCTTGGAAGTACAGCATTTGCTTTGCCCTTGGGTTGCTTTACCAACTCACGGGTTATATGCATATATACCCTGAGAATCAGGTACTGTTAATGTTAGCAGTCTAGCCATAGATGAGCCTTAGAGTGAGACATTCAGCCAAGGCTGTAGCCACATGTCCTGGCAAATATGGACAATGACTTATTTTAGTTTGAATGAAAATGTGTGCTCTGCAATGAAGAAGTGCTTCATGTAGTTTCAGATTAGAGCATCAACATGTACTGCAAAGCCTCCTGTGCTCTAAAAATCTAACTGTTTGAGCTATATAGGTGCGCATTTACTGGATTTCAAGGTCTCTCGACATACAACCCTGGAAGAAAAATAGAGTTTTAATTAGATCTAGTGTGTATTTTAGTGCAGAAGCTTTCAGTCACTTTGAAGGCTTAAAAAATTTTTGAAGGCCAGGAGAACTATCAAGAACTATCCTCCGGTGACTTTTATAATTTTTATACAATGCATTTTAAGAAGCAAAATGAAGCATCTGGTTCTCTGTTCTTGTGAGCCTTTCTGTGGGATAAGTTCTCTTCAGTGCACGTTCTTCATTCTCAGTAATACAGTGCTGGCACATTAATGTTCTGAACGGAGCGAAGACATTGAGCAGGCAGTTGTGGAGGGAAGAGATTGATTACACCCTGATAATGGTACAAATAATTCAGAAGGCTGAAGTAATGAGAACCTGAGTACTGATGCTAAGAAAGTATGTGGGCAATACCCTCAAGAAAAACTTGTTTCATGCCTTCCTCACTCACTGATAAAGTAAGCTGAATACCCTCTTAGCCACATAAAATGACCATCCCACTTCTTCAACCTATAGTTTGTTTTAGATACAAAGAATATCACAGGGCAGTTTTATTTTAAGGCCAAAAAACCTTCAGATCTAATTCTAGAGACTGTTGGTGAACTCTTTCAAAAACATAACCTGGAAAGTGACCTAGTTCTCAAATGACATACCACAAAAAAGTACAGGGAAGAAAAGCAAACTGAGCTTGACCATTACTTCTGTGGAGTTTGATAATTCTGTTGCTACAACTTCTCTTCCACCTAGTCAATGGATTATAGTAAGAGTTATGAGATAGATTGTTGTCGAAGAGGTCCATCATTCAAGTTCTCATCACCTTTGAAAAGTTACATATTATGAATTTTCAGATCTTGACTCCTAAAAATGTTTTGTGAAGTATGGCAGTGGAGCTTAAAGAGTTACTGAAATGTCTCTCTGTCTGACAGGGGTTTTAGGATGGATTTTACTACCTCCCCCTGTGCCTTTCAGTTTGTGTATTTTGTACTTAGAATATGTATGAAGATGCCAAATATAAAAAGAACACAGCCAGATTTTCCTGAAAGATAATTACTCAGATAGTACCCTAGATAACAATTTATGAATCATTGAAATTATTCCAGACATCAGTAAATAAAACTCAATTTGTTGTAGAAATGTGGTCAATGGGAGGGAACACTTCTGAATAAAAAAATTATATTCCTTTCCAAAAAATTAGAAATTTTTGAAGTAAATCCTGATAATATGCGAAGAAAAACACATACAAGTGACAGCAGATGATGGATCAGTTGTAACAGAGAATGGTTTGTGAATGGGTTGGTAGGACATAAGAGAGGACATTCCAGTTAGATTACAAATTGGGCTGATTAGGAGAAAATTAGTTTTTATCAGAAATGTTACAGTTGGTTTTTGGTACATCCTATGGATTTGCTTTTCTAGTATCTTGGTCTATACTATGTTGGTTGTCACTATCAAAGCAAAAGATGCAATGATCTCCTGTTTGCATAGCAGCATAGTCAGCATTTATTTTCTAAAACAGTTCCAATAGCAAAAGACTTCAACAGTAAATACTAAGAAGCAGCTAGCTCACTAAAAGTATGTGTTCCTAAGTAAATCTGAATGTTGGGAAACACTGATAGGTGTTATTAGCATTTTTGTTGTGTGTGTGGTTCTGAAGCTGCTGGCAAGGCATCTCTGCTCAGCAAACTTCATCTGAAAACATCAGCATCATACCTTCTGCCACGATTATGGCTTCTCATTGTTTCTAGTGACAGGGATGAAAACATACTCATGTGTATTAAATGCAACTATTCAAGCACTTAAGTGTAAACAGACATGTTCCAGTTTTGATCTGTGAGTAACTGTTTTTCTAGTTATTTTCCATAAATTTTTTTCATGTGTTTTGGTATTGACACTGACTTAAAATACTAAATTTTTCCATAGCTCAAGGAGTTCTGGTAGTGAAGTTTGTCTGGATTATATATGCCCATAGTCAATATTTTGAGACGATAAGCCTAGATAAGGAAATCATTGTTCTTTCTATTGAGTCATTCAAAAGGCCTTCTCTCTGAATATGACTAGCAGCAACTTACAACTTTTGCCTATTGCTTTGCTTCTTGTATTCAAAAGTCCACATGCAAGATTTTATTTGTCTTTTAAAGTCTTTTAAAGTGTCTTTTATTTGTATTTTAAAGTGTTTTCTTTGTCTGCAGCTGAAAACTTGTCAGGGTATTTGTTTACTTTTGTTTTCGCTTTTCTGTAAAATACATATTATCACATAAAATTTTATAAAAATTGAATAATTATTTAAAATTTCATTACACCATACTGAATATTTTTATATTTTTATGTTAATACAGGTCTTCTATATACTGATAGAAAAGCAGATCTCTCACTCAGTCTGTAAATAAAATTTTATAAATCAACTGGTGCTGTTCTGCCTTATGTTATGAATAGGATATTAAATCCTTGCCTTTCCTTGAATCTTTACCAATTTATTTTCTTCCTTGACACCAGACAAGCAGTCTTGTTATTGAATGAGATCACATCTGGGCAGAATTTATTTCACACTCATCCCAAGTCCAGAGGAAAGAAATTTCAGCCCCTGTATTAGGTGCTTTTAACTGCAGAAAAACTGGAAGTTGAATGTTTCTTAGGGTATCGCAGGTTACTTTAAGGACAGGCTCAAGAGGAGAAGAAACTGTCAGACAGGCCTTCTGAGGGACCAGTTTCTGTGCATTGGGACCTTTGTTCTCAAACCTTATCTACAAAAGCACTATAGACCTGTGGTTTTTGCTCTGGAGCATTTCCAGGATGACACAATACTCTCAGATACCAAACATGGAGATCTTGTTGCTTTTTGGAGATAATCACTGAGATTGGCACTTCCTGTGACTGATTTACCTCAGACTAGGATGACTAGGATACTGAATATGATGTTTGCTGATGACTAAACTGGGAATCTATCCAGATAGTCAATGTCCTTTTATACGACTGAAGTTCGGTGAGATCAACTCCACTCCTAATGAAAAGTGTTGGATTTAAGAAATCTGTCCTGCTAGTGTTTAGGCACAGTAAAGCTGACCCTCAGGTAACTGGAATGTCATTGAGGAGGACTCAACACTAACCCCTGGGTTATAAGTTGTAAATTATTACTGCTCTTAAGCCCTATATTGATATTATATGTTGGCATATAGCCAGTGCTAAGGCAAAAACAGTATGGTATTAATTCTGAGGAAAGACAGACTGGAAAGGAAAGTACTAAAACAAAAAACATCTAGCAGTCCTCCTAAGTGCCTCAGTGCCTTCTCCATGTCACTCTTCCATACAAACTGGATCTGGAACAGAGAGTGACATCACCAAAGGCATCATAGATCAGCCTGCATTCAGCTTTGAGAAAAAGAATCTCTTTGTTGTAACTTGACAGAAAACTGGGTTTAACAGCTCTAAAAGACTGATCATGATCTTACATGAGTCTGAGGCTTTATCTGTTGAAAATTTAACTTCAAAAATTATGCAGTTTAGAACTGAATGGATGTAGGTCTTGGTATTTGGGTCAACACGGGTTTGTTCCACTGTAGATGTGCAGATTCAAAATTTCCATTATTTCAGCAAGAAATCAAATTCTAATGATGAACTCATTGTGGGTATCCAAGTGAAAAACCATCCTTCATTCAGTCTTCTAGGTAAGCATGGTGTTAAAAAAAACGCTGAGATAATTTTGGACACTCATTGTTTCTTAGTTGGGGTTGCTTGTCATAAAGCTTCAGATACTGTCTGATACAGAATTCAAGAGCTTCATCTTACTGCTGTTAGAAGAAAGTTTTGTTTGTAATGGGCGAAGGCAGGTTGTAGCACTGACTTCAGGGAATCTGTTTGATCCCAGGTTTTTCCTTTGCAAAGGTTGTCTGACTCTCGTTACTGTTACTGTTGTTGACATCAGTCAGCCTTTGACTTACTCAGGAAGGTCAGCCTCATCTGGACCGTGTGAAGTGTCCCCTGTGCGGCTGGGGGCTGGCCTGGGGGCACAGGTGTGGCATCACTCATGCTGCCATGCCTGACCCTGGCGTGGTCCCCACCCTCTACACAGGGCCCAGCACTGCTCCCACACTGCCAACAGCTGCAAGTCAGGAGTTACAGGATTGTTGTGGGCAGAGTGGGACCTTCAAACAGTGCTTATCTGCAAAGCCTTTCCATTGAGTCACATGGTTCAGAAAGGACCCCCTTGCTCTCCCAACTCCTCAGAGAGGAGTCCAGGTGAGGTTGGATCCAATCCTAACTCCAGACTTAGTCAACAGTTTATGTCTAAAGACTATACTAGTCTAATTGAACTTTTATATGATTTTATCCACAGAATTAAGGATGGCAACCAAAATATATTTATATAAATTCATTAATTGATTTATTTAAATCCTTTCACCTTTGGGATGTGTGCCAGAAGTGCTTGCTGTGAAGAAATGGGACTGGCCTTTTATAGTATAAAGTGATCATATTTTTTATTATTTATATATTTTTAGAATGTGTGTTGTCATGTTTACTCAGCAAAATATTCTTTGCTGCTGAAAAAGCTGTTATCAGCTCTTTGTTTTTGCTGCTTGACAATTTTGAGTCTCACTTCCATATCAGGGCCTGCACATCCTTGCTGCTCCCAGGCTCAGTCAGGGAGCATCTTCCTTGCATATCCTCTCAAGTGGGCTTGATAGTATGGTCAAGCAGGTCTCAGCATTCTTCAGTACTAAAAACAGCAGATCCTTCTTGCTTGATCCTATCACTGATAAGAAGACCCTCCTTGCCCATCTATCACTGATATCTTGTAAGCCAGACAAAGTTTGAGCTGCTGTATCCCTGCTTAGAGCAACCTGCTCCAAGTAAAGCAGTGCTGCTTGCTTTCACTGACTAGACTTGGACTTATTACTTGTTTGTAATCAAAGCATATCAGCCCTTGCCAACAGCTAAGCAGAGGGGTGTAAGTATCAGACAGATGTACCAGAAGGGAAAACTAGTAAGTAAGGTAGTTGCTTGTAACTTGTGAGCTGTTAAGTGTAAATTTCCCAGGGAGTTTTAGGATATGTCCAAGAGAGGATGTCTAAGGAGTGTTTCCACGCAACCGGCAGCAGTGCCATATTGCTTTAACAAAACAAGGCTATTGATATCTGTTAAAGTTACTACAGGAGTTTCTACTATGAAAGGCACATTCCCCAGCAGAAGTACAACAGTACACCAATATAACAGAGAGATTCAGAATGTTGCTTAGTTTCACACTGGACATTTTGTGCTCTAGCTAAAAAAGCTGATGGGCTTGTTTGCACAAGGACCAACGCAGCACACCAGTGTAACTGACGGGTGCATGAGAAAGTAAGGTAACAGCATGTGTTCAGGCTCTAATATGAATTAATTTTCTCCTTTACAGGAGAAATTCTCCTTAACTCATTATATATCATCTATCAAAACAAAAACATAAATAAAAGCAAATAATTAAGTGTATAATTTTCTGTTTGTGTATGTGTATCTATATATATATCCAAATATATAAAAACTTTTTGGTGGAGTCAATCAGAATCTCTAGATGCATCATCACGAACTAAACATACACATGCATTTGAAAAAGCACAGTCTTGACATCTTATATATACCCTGCTCATCTAAGGAGATCTGATTTCATTGCATTTTAGGACACTGGCACTAAACTTAACTTCAGGACTGGACACAAAAAACTTTTGGAAGTTATTTTTTCCAAAACTCAGGAAGTCCATTTAAAGGGGGGGGGGGGGAAAGATGTGGTTTTTTGATGAGATATTTAAATGTAACACTTCAGGCTATGCTAAACAACATTATCAAGACACTGGCTAAATTATTACAGATGCAGGTAAATTGCTAGGTCACAGGGTCCATACTTTTCTCCTGCCAGATCTATAAGATTTTCTTATGTGCATTTACAGATTTTTTTCTTACCAGAATTAAAATATTGTGTTCAGCAAGTCTCCTCTTCATATTTAAACCTGTTTACTTTAAGTTTATTGTAATATCATAAATTAAGATGAAAATTTTTAATAACTAATGAAGTAGCATTTTCAATGGTCCCAGAAAATATATTTGTGGTTTCATAGACAAAGGACTTGGGAATTTTTTTCCCCAAGCTGAAATGCCATAATTTTTGAGTAAAGAACCGCTTCTGATCTGTACTGGCATACTGCACAATTATAGGACAGTTTTTCTGCAAAGATGGCATATACATCTAATATATACACTATACATCTGATAGATGGTGGAGACTGCCACGTGTTGTTTCATGTGGAAAGGAAAAATCCTAGTGGAATAGGAAAAACCCCACTTTAATATCATTGCATTTTAAAACTTAAATCATATTTAGAAAAATTAGTAATTCATGAGGATCCATTTAGGAAATATTCACTCTTGGCCATAAATTACAAGGCAGCAGATTCCCCAGAGAGTAATACAAAAAGAATGGAAGATTAGACTACATCACCCTATGGTGTCCCAAAGTCTGATCTGTGGAGTCCCATCCCCCAGTAAGATCAAAAACACTGACGTGCTGAAGTTAAACAAAGATAGGCTTCTGGGCAAACATGAATAGAGAAGCAAAGACTTCTTCCACTTCCATGAGCAAAGTAATTTTGGTATCAGCTGTCATCTTAACCATAATGTTGAAATTCATAGAGATAAGGGAAATGGCAAGAAGAAAAAAAAGGAATGTAACCGAAAATACAGCTGTTTGTGCCTAGAGATGTGAATGACTGAACCTTGAATCACTGGAAAGATACCTTAAAAAACTCCTAGTGCTCAGAGTTCAATTTTCAAATGAACCAGAAATTCAAACTTTTAGCAAGTTGACAGCATCAGTATCTGTGTTAAATCCCTTTAAACTTCTTTCAGCACTAGCTTTGGAGGAAATTTATCATAAATGTTCCCCCCATACTGGCAGTTTTCCTGAGGAATGTAATTGGCAGCCAGGGCATCAGAGGGCGTAGGGATATAGTCCCACTGTATGTATATAAGCATATATATACAACTATATGTAAGAAATGTGTAATATATTATGTACTCTGGTCTATTTGTCTGGCTATCTATCTGTCTGTCTATCTATCTATTTATCTATCTATCTGTCTATCTATATATCTATCTATCTATCTGCCATATCCTTAAAAAAAAATAACAAAGTGGAATTTGGCTGCTCCAGATAAAACCAACTCTGAAGGAAGTTATATCTCATTGTCTTAATTTTGTAAGCAGTTCATTTCATTCTGAGCTCCAGATTTCCAAAGGAACAGAAATACTATTAATCAGGGTATCCTACAACAGATCACCTTCAGATGTTAAATGAACTGTTGGGAGAAAAAAAAAGAAAAGAATATAAACTACCATTGCTTAAATGTTTATTGATCATGCAGAAACTTTCCACTTTGCCTAGAAAATATCTAATAAATAGAGCTCCAAGACAGCTGAAAAACAGTGATTAATGCTAACATTAGCTCTCCTATTTCACCAAACTGAAATCTATATAAATGGGTCCAAACCAGAAAGCAAGGCTGTGTCACTATTGCCAAGGGTTCTAGCATAAATAACATTGCAGAGGACAGAAATACAGAAATATGAATAATAGAATAACTGCTCATAGAAACCTAGAATCATTAAAGTTGGAAAAGACCTCCAAGACCATTGAGTCCAACTATTAATCCTACATGAATTTCTACAAACTTTGCATACTTTGGTAATGAATTGAAAACTCTAAGTGAGATAGCATCTGTGATCCTGAGGATCCTAAAACCAGAATTCCTTATAAAGCGAAACTGCAAAACTGCAGAGCAATGTAGACATCCACCACACTGACTTACTACACTGTTTTCCAGCACATTGTTCCCCAGTGTGTCTGTACATCCAGGGTTGACCCAGGTGCAGCATCTGGCATTTTCTCTTGTAAGATTCCATATGGTTGGTGATTGCCTACCCTTCCTATTTGTCAAGGTCTCTCTTCCGGGCCTCTCTGCCCTCCAGGGAGTGAACACCTCCTAGTTTTGTGTTGGCAACCTTACTTAGTATTCCTTCAAGTCCTGCATTCAGGTTATGAATGAAGATGTTGAAGAGCACAGGGCTGAGGATGGAGCCCTGAGGAACCCCACTAGTGACAGGTCCCCAGTCTGATGTCACCCCATTCACTGTAGCCCCTTGTGCCCAACCCGTGAGCCAGCTGCTCACCCATCACATGATGTGTTTATCCAGCTCTGTGTCTGACATTTTGTCCAGAAGGATCCTGTGAGAGATGGTATCAAAAGCTTTGCTGGAATCCAAAAAATTATATCAACTGGCTTCCCTTGATCAGCTAGGTGGGTTCCTCTGCTGTAGAAAGAAATCAGATTAGACAAGCAGGGCATACCCCTCATGAAACTGTGCTGGCTGAAACTGTGACCAATGACTTCAATGTCCTCCAGATGGTTTTCAATACTACCAGAATAACCTTTTCCATGATTTTACCAGGCACTGAAGTGAGACTCACAGGCCTATAGTTTCCAGGGTCCTCCTTCTTCCCCTTCTTGAAAATCAGGACAAGGTTTGCAGGTTTCCAGTCAGGTGTGACTGCTCCGGTTTCCCAAGGCAGCTTGAAAATCACCAATTGAGGTTTTGCAAAGACATCAGCCAACTCCTTGAAGATTCCTGGATGAATCCCATCAGGCCCCTTAGAGTTGTAGAGATCCACAAATACAAAGCACAGATTGATCTTACCTTTTTATGGTCTTTCCAGTGTGCCAAGAAGTAAAATGATTTATGTATCTGAAGTTCATGGGCAAGTTAATAAGGCAGCACCCACCTCTCAGAAGTTACTGAAGTTTCTTTAAACAGAGCAAGTAGTTTTCCCATATTTGATAGTGCCTGTCATTTTCCCCAGTGTCATCTCATCCTGGGGACTGTGGTCAACAGAGGAAAACTGCAGGCACTCCACAGCTGCACCACAGTGAGGTATGCCAATTTCATACCATATGGTCTAGTCACCTACAAAATAAGAAAATCTCAGAAGAAAAACTAGATGTATTCTGTCAGGCTGTAAGGCTCCTGTACACTATACCATTCACTGGCTAAAAGAGTGCCAGTGTAATAAAACACAATTCTGAAAGTTTCACAGTATGTTGGCATAAGTTCGTGTTTCACCTATGTATTGTATATATGTATGTGCATGCACAGCATAATTTCAGTTCCCATATTTAAGAAGTAAAATACTCAGCCTGTCCAGTTCTAGTGCCCTACAGTACTGGCAAGTTTAACCACAGCCCTATGCAACTGCTTGCTCACTCCCCTACTGGTGGGACTGGGGAGAGAATCAGAAGGGAAAAAGCTGGAGAACTCATGGATTGAGATAAAGACAGTTTAATGGGGAAAGCAAAAGCTGTGCACAGAAGCAAAGAAAAACGAGGTATTAATTCACTGGGGCAGGCATGTGTTCAGCCATCTCCAGGAGAGCAGGGCTTCATCATGCATAATGGTTAATTGGGAAGACAAACACCATCACTCCAAGTGTTTCCCTTCCTTTTGTGTTTCTTTCCGCATTGTATATACTGAGAATGATGTTATATGGTCTGGAATATTCCTTTGGTCAGCTCAGGTCACCTGTCCCAGCTCTCTCTCCTCCCAAGCTCTCAAGTATCCTCAACTTCCTGGAGTACAAAAAAGAGAAAAGGCCTTGGTTCTGTGCAAGCTCTGCTCAGCAATAACAAAAACATTTCTATACTATCAACCCTGTGTTCAGCACAAATCCAAAACACAGTCCCATATCAGCCACTGTGAAGAAAGTTAACTCTACCCCAGCCAAAACCAGCACAAATACTTAACACAAGATACCATCAAAGAACATCTCTTGTTTTGATTACATATTCCACTTAGCTATCTGCCCTGCTGTACATCCTTTCTGCTTTGTTTATAACTTCAGTGATGCATGCTGAACAGGAAAGCATCAACAGCAAAAATACAGAACACATAAGAGGTCAAGCATATTGTTGTAGGTCATCAGTGTTTGCAGACTTATTATCGTGGAAAACTCCATAATGAGACAAAATGTTGAAAGACTAATCTGTGATGAACTTGCTGACAAATAAATCTCTAAATTGTTCCATAAAAAAAGAAAAAGTAGTCAAAAGTTTGGACAAATAGTTAAAAAAAAATTTAAGTATGTGCAGAAATCTCTGGAGCTGAAGGATTTGATATAATTTGTTGTATCCCAAAATACATTAAACCAGTATCTCTCTAGCATTTGTTAACTGGTGTCTGATTTCATAGGTGGTGGGCTTACCGTGTAAATATTTGTATATCATAATCTATCTTCATTCTGAATAATAAAATTAGAGGTATCTTCAAAGGATCATGTATTAAGACTGAGGCAGAGGGTAAATTCAGTGCTAAAAATCCTAGTATCAGACCATAACAGCCTAGAGTGTTAATACTGAGTTAGTTAGTGGGCTTGGATTTCATGGTTCTGTGGATGAGAAAGGACTCCAGATGAATGGAAAATTTTTCAGGGTTATTTTTTTAAATCACATACATCTTTATTCAACATTAATGTTTCTTTCTACAAGGAAAATGCATAAGATAAAATGGAGAGAAACATCTATGTTAAACTGTGTAAATTTAATTCCTTTTGTCAGCAAAAAATAAAAATTTCCTCCAAGTTGTTTATCTTGGAGAAATTTTGGAGTTTATTCAGGCTTTGGTGCTACCCAGACATTTGTTTCTATGTCTGTTCTTTCACCACCGGCTCACATGAAAGCAAAGCATTTCATCCACATCAGTGCTCTTGCAGCACAATAATTGCTGCGTCCTAGATTCTGGTTCTGCTACTTTTAATGAATGCCCCATTTTTTTTTTTTTTTTAAGATTCTTAGAAGAAAAGCTCTTTCATAACAAATGTAAATCTTCATTTTTTGCCTTTAGTTTTCCAGCTGTGACAGCTGAATATTCTAATCAGCCTGAAGCAGAAAAGGGACTTGGGCACATCATAACTTTTATCTCTTTAAAGTCACTTTTATCCTGATCTCAGTGACTAGTTTTGTGCCACAGAGCAGTGAATATTATGAAGATGAATTTTATATGTAACTATAATTTTAACTATAGTTATTCATATTTCACTTAATGGTGCATAGGAAACGAGTTGTAGAAAACATTTCTGCATGTGAATATTAAAAAGAGAGTGTTTATTAATGGATATTTCTTTTGAAAATTAGAAAGATTCACACAAGAATTCCGTACTTTCAAACTGCTCTACAAAATATGAGGTCACCATGTATGGGACTTTTTCAATAAATTTATTTATCAAAGGATTAGATGTTTCCCACATTACCTGAGTTCATCCTGAAGTCTTTCACTCACCAGCTGTCAGGAAGACGATGATTATTGTGCCCTTTGCTGCAGCACAGAGAGCCAGGCCATCCAGGGCAGCTGCCTGACTTATGCCGCTGGTGCCTCTCCTGCTTCACACTTTTCAAGTCTGAATAAACTATCCTATGGTTTTCCACAACCTCATGGTTACTCATAAGTTCTCTGAAGCCATGGCATTTCTGCTCCTCTACCTTGCTTTACAAATCAAAGGCTACTTTATTTTTTCATGAGCTCCAGACAACTCTTCCAGCGCTGTTTTCAGCTTAGTGCAATTACAAGATACCCCGCTGTGTGCATGCACAGACTACACTGATTTTTTTAGACAGACAATCTCAAGTGACAAAAACAAAAGTTTCCTCAACTTACTCGTTTATTTCTTTCTAACACTTTCCTCTTTCTCAGGCACTGGAGACATTCCCTTCACAGACTGAGACTAAGCTTCTGAGCCATCTTGAAAGTTTGCCTCTCTTTTCCAGGTTTTCAGTAATTAGGGAAATTGGAAACCTCTGGCAAATGCTACAATATAAAAAATACTCACAGAGTTTGGGCTTCTCTAAAGTCACAGTGATGGAGAAACCAACTATGTCACATACACTTCATTTGTAGACTGCAAAAGCTCCTTTCTGTGTGGAAAAGTTTAGATTTTCCTCTCATGTAAACTGAGGAACCTGTAACTGAATCTGCTCGAGAGACCTGAATGCGCCAAAGAACTGGAAAAGAAGGGGAAAAAGTGGAAAGGGAAAAGTTAGGATTGATTTATTTCACACACATCCCTACTGCTTGACTCCTGTTTTGAGAAATCTGGCATCCAAATTATTCTGTTTTCCTCTTATCTGCAAATCTCTTTGACAAACCAGTCAGACAGACACTGTAAAACTCAGGATGGATAAGCTTCTTCAGCAGTGGCATTTCTGGTATTTTAGTGTTTATATAGAGAGTGGAGTTTCAGTCCATGTGATTCAATGGAAAAGAGTAATGAGGCTGTATGCCTTTCAGACTTGCAGTTTCCCACCGTGAACTGTGTTAGTTATCCAAAAGCAAACTATAAAGAAAGAAACAACACATTTATCCTAGTGACACAAGGGAGTTTTTTCCTGTTCCATTGTTAAGCTGTGAGTCTGGTGCACCACCAAACAGCTAAACACAGCAACACTTTGAAGGAATCCTTAAAGAGACATTTGGTGAAGATTTACCTTCTTAGCACTTGCTTAGTCCTTTTGAATATCATTTCCATTGCCACATGTTTTGTGGAATGGTGCGTGTCTGTGGGGCTACTGACAAAGGAGAAACGGAGAAATAAATTTGCAAGAAGTGCATGTGAGAACTCCTTTTCTCACTGCTTTTGTGACACTCCATGGTGCAGTAATTGGTAAATGGGCTTTTTGGGGCTGCAAAGGGAAGCTTCTCATGCATGGGGCAGAGGTATATCTGGAATGAGGGCTTTTTTACGTATATATATGGAAAAGCAGTTCCAAAATGAAAGGTAACTTTGGATGCTCTACTACTCTTTGAGTCCAAATCTTACTGAGTCAATAAAGTTTATGCCTACCAGGTGCTTAAAGATGTATCTCATTGGATAGTAATGTTTTAAAAAATGTGCAGTCTAACTTCAAGAAGATGTTCAAGATTAACTGGGTCTTGATGTATATCTTAGAAGTGCATACCAAGATGGTTCTCAAACTCTGACTGGGGGCCAATAAAAATCTTCAAAAACCTAAATCCATTTTATATGTGTAAACAAATGCATTGGTCTAAAATTTCTTTTCCTTTCTTTCATATTAGTAAAGGTATCAATCATGTGTTGGTGTACTAATGGGCCAGCAGTAATCCACCTGGATTCTCTGTGTAATGACATGAGCATCTTCTAAGAGAACCTGTAACATAAATGTCCCATAGTCTTTGCCATTGGCTCTTGAAATGAGCATAACCAAATCTGAACAAATCCAGAGAAAGAGAAAAATTTGAAAAATTTTACTCTTGATAGTAAGTATTTTCATGAAGGATAAAGCCTTAGTTCGAGTTGTAAAAGAGAAACTAAAAACTTGTCATTTTTATGTTCAGATCTATATGTAGGAAAATGAGTTCTGAAAGAAATAACTATTTTAATAGGACTCCATATGATTTTTTTCCTGATTATATATTTGATTCTGAAGGAAATATTTCAGTTATTCTTGTCTAGAGGTTTCCTGAGCGAGCTGGTATGGGATGCTAGCATTTTCAAGAACAAGAACACAGTTCAGATTACTCAGGAAACAAATGGAATTTTGGAATATTTTAAAGTTAGATGTTTTCTCTGGGGTTAAAAGATAAAGGGTAGTTTGCATTCCACAAGGAGTGTATTTATTAAAAGAGATAAAACATGCTATATAAGGTAAGGATCCTTTAGGAGGACCAGAAAGCAGTAAACTGCGTCTGAAACAAAGTTACTGCCTTATAGCATTAGTAGCAAGGGCAGTCATTAATTTCCAGTTTATTTGGTCACTTTGTTTCTCCTGCCAGCTCCTCCAGAATCATGGTTATGACCTTAAGTCATCAGAGTAAGTTTTACAGTATCCAAACCAGCGTGTGAGGACCATGTTGTCAAGTTCAAGGTGTAACATAGTTTTAAAAAAATATGCTGTTGATCAGTGATTTCAAAACCTTACTCAGTCTGATACTCCCTAGTAACTAGTGCTTGTTGAGATGATAGAAAACTTGTAAAGTGCTGTACCAAGTTCTGCTGCCTCAGAGCTGCAGTAACTTACATTATTTGATGTCCTGCTGAAAATGCAGCTAACTGGTAACAGGGTCTCCTATGCTAAAGGCAGAGACCCATTTTAGTTTGAGAAAAACAGAAGTGACATTTGACAAATATCAAACCTCACTGGTTACAAAAGTGAAAATCAGAAAGGGATACAACTTGCTGCTTACAAATCTGACTTCATAAAATCTATATTGTTATAAAAGAAAACAGACATCTCTTGCAGGAAAAAACAGCTCAGTAGTGTTTCCTGGAGACTGAAATTACATTTACGAGAAGGATTCCTGAGGTAAAATAGGATTATTCATCACAGATTAAACATATTTTGTCATTTCTTTTTAAGACACCTATCCTTTGACATAACTGCATTGCTGAAGTACAGGGCAAGGTGTTCCTATTCATTCTGTAAGGAAGATTTGTGAGGCCACATCTTCATACTGCCATTGACTCATTTAATTTCTGAGTTTAGTGATCCAGAACTCATGATTTAAGAAACTGCAGATGGCAGAAACTGATAAGAAAATAGGTTGTATAAAAGCTTGGTGAATAGAAAAACAACCCTGGCTTTCCTTTAGATGGCTGAATAACTCTTACTTACTTTGAAAGTCTTTCATCATGTTATTACATAATTGTCTTGTGTAATGTGATGCATGCAGTTACACATCTGTAACTGTAGATGGAAGGAGAAGAGACCTGTGGCTATTGCCATCACCTAGAGAATCTTGTTAATCTTGTAAATCTTTTTGTATTTCTAGACTTTGACTGAAGGATATACTGTGATTCGAATTTCCAACCTTGTAAAATTCTTTGAATAAGTAGCAATATATTGATCTTTAGTTGTTATGCTCGTACAATAGACTTAGCCTTGTGTAGCCTTAGAAACCCATATCTTATTTGTCTTTTCACGGGGCTGAACAAAGAAACAGTTTTACAAATGACAGAGGTGACCTATGAGGCTTCGAATATTCAGCCTTCCAGAGGATGATCAAAACATTTTGAGTTTTGGAATGAATTATAGAAAGTAAAGTATAATAAAGAAGTATTCTGTGTGCTCTAAAAGCAAAGATCAGTGATAAGACTAAATCCATTCCTATTTAAAACAGGAAAAAACTTACTCAGGTTTACTATTGCTCCTAGCTCACGAGGATTTTCTGTTACAGTTCATTGGTCTGCTCAATCTATTTTTAATTAAAACTACTTGCTACCCTAGGTTTACAATAATCCCTGAGAATTATAGACACAAACAGATATATAAACAAGAAGAGAGAAAATAGTTACTGATAGCTACTTATGGGGAACAGATCTAGGCTCTTTCAGGTTATCATGCACAAGTTCCAAAAGTAAGGATTAAGGCGCAGGTGGGCATTTAAGGTTTTGTTTCAAAGTAACCCCGAAGCATGAATGTCCACAGCTTCTCTCTGGTCTGCACCTAAATAGCTACAGCAAACCAGTGCAAGGGAGTGAGGGGATGTGAGAGGCAGCGGGAGAATGAAAGGAGGATGGGAGGGAAGGGACGTAAAGGACAGAAGGACGCTCACTTAGCAGTATGTTCTGACTGTTGTGTTCTCCCCATTAAATATTCCCAAGCATTCTTCCTGAAAGTATAAATAATTCTGTTTCTGTTCAGAGCTCCTGTACTCTGCATTGAGGCAGGTCACAAACAAGGACCACTCTCATGATACATTTAAAGAATTTTTGAATGATAATGATTTCAGACTTGCTCTGCTGCTTGCAGATGCAGCAAGTAAAACATCTGTATTTACTACATAGATGTAAACTGAAATGCATTCCATTATCACTGGACTTTAAAATCCGCATGTCTTCTAGGTGTGTCCTGTGGGGAACATAAAGGAAATTGAACCACAGAAAAAACTGTAATAGACTTTAATTTTGACTTCATCAGGGATTCTCATGGTTACAGAGACAGCTTAACCCACACAAATCATTTCAACCCAGAAATGAAGGGAAGAAAGACCTGAACACATGCTATTTAATGATAACAAGATCATTTACTAAGATGAGGCTTTGCTCTTAGTTTTGAACCATCATAAAATGAAACCACCATGCATATTTGTAAAGGTCATCTACCAACTATTCCTGTTGCTCTCAGCAGAATGTAGACAGGGAAAAAACCAACAGTGACAGTGACAGTGTGACTACTTTTTTTCTTCTGCTCTAAAACGTACTGTTTGAGAAAGTATTGTACACAGATAACTGATAAATGGTACAACAAACTGAGTTGCCTTTGCTCATTTATTAAATGGCTATCAAGGGAAAGCTCTCAAAGGAGTAAACAACTTTTGATTCTCCACTGAGTTAAGATGAACATCTATAAGGTGTCCTTTGAAAACGTCTTTATCTGATCCTAGGTATGTGGATTAAACTTGGAACAAATTGGCAGCAAAGTTTTTGTTGTTCCTTGCCAATGTCTTGTCAGGAAACAAAAACATTTGTCTCTATGAAAACCAAAGAAAATCATAAAATGAAGAATTATTTATATACGGTTTATAATTTTGCTTTGCATAAGACTTTTTTTTTTAATGGACAGAAAGATAAAATAATAATTACACAAAACCATTTAAAAGAAACAGAGAAAAGATAAATCTTGAAACAGAACTGCACTAAGTACCTTCATGTGTGCACTCCCATCTAAACTAACCTTACTTAAAATCATGACCGTCATAAAACTGAAGCCCCCTGGCTGGGACCACAGAATGCAATGCATCTAGTTTGTTTAGCTCCTTCATCAGCCATGAGGATGCCAAGTTTTGATAATTATACTTTGTTCACTGGAGGAAAGGCCTCTCTAATGTTCCCTGATAAACAGTTGTGATAGCAGCCCCATGAGACCAGTTACCTGTCAGCTCTTCCTTTCTGCTATATTCTTGTTTGTACATAAAGATTTGGTCTACTGACTTGAATAATTGTGCCTTCCATCGCACGTATCAGAGCAATTTACAAACAAGCATTCATTAATATGAACAAAAGAGTAGGGGATTAACTATTTTAGTATATTATTTGTTAATGTCCTTATCACTGGTTTGGAGAACTAAGCCAACACCGAACCACTTACAAATAGAAATAGAGTATTAATTCCCTATATATGTTATTCATTCCTTCAATTCCCACCATATCATTAAAATTATCTGTGGACTTAAGACCAACACGTTTTAACAGGAATTCAATAATTCTCACATGTTTGGAAAACTTTACTGTCTTCTAGTCCAAACTGCTAAAAGAGAAAAGGCTTGTAATATAAAAATAAAAGAAAGGAATTAGGAACACAAACTTTTAGATAATGAATACTTTATAAAGGAAAAGAGATTTTTTTTTTTTTTAATATATGCTTTGGTTGTGGAATATTGTCTTTTAGAATATTTTTATGTCTCTTTCAATTGAGTAGTTTAGAAAGACCATCTGGAAACAGATTTTTAAAAAGTGCTATGTAAAATTGATTTATTGAGATTAGTTGTCAAATGGTTTGTACTTGTGCAAAATGTCCACAGCAGCAGTAGCTAAAGAAAGCTATTAGAAAGCAGCATTTTAGTCTTCCTAATACTCAAGAGAGATACTTTGTGGTCTCTAGGCTCTCTACTGATAAACAGGAAACCTCTAACAGGTGATACAGCAGCTATTCTTGAAACAACAATGAAGGGTTGTTTAACATCACAAATGTTTTAATTGTGAAGGAAGGACTGATCCTGGAAGCCTGGAAGCCTCCAGGAAGCCTGGAGGAAGCCAGTCAGCAGCCTCAGGCTGTTTAAAAGGTTAAGGCATAAAAAGAAGCTATCTGTTGCTGGGGAAATAAATAGCAGTTTGGGAATGGGAAAAACCCTGGGATACAATGCTGCTGCTCCTACATAAATCATGTTTTCCAAAGTTCAGAACAGGTTTTCCACCTTTTCACTACATTTTCCACCTACGTTATCTCAGCTTTGCTGAATACAGGATTACAAGCTTGAATGACTGGAGAGCTAATCCTTAAATTTCTGTCAAGTTCAGGAGAGCAAAGCCGATTAGATATCCTAGTACCTATAGTAATTTCTTATAGTTTGACCAGTCTCTACCTCTGGAATGAAAATATGCCTATAATGGGTAACATGCAAAAAGTGAAGCACCCAGTGAAGCACCCTCTGTGTCATACTTTCAGTGTCAAGCTTGTGGACCTCAGAAACTGCTCTGTTCATGGCAAAAACATGTAGGACTGTGGCTTTTTGCCTCCTCAGCCACAAGCACAACAATAGGCTGAGCTCTGAAGCATGATCTGAAACTTTCCCAGTCCACGAAGGGGAAATTAAGTTCTGAGCAACAGCACAACACAGGTATTTTTGCACTAAACCCACCATTTCCGTTTGAATTACAGTGTATCTTTTGAAAGGACAGCTTGTATTGATTTAGGAGTTTCAGGTGGCAGGGAAATCATTCCAATGTTAATACAGTGCTTTATTTTTAGTTGGCATTCACCTCCACCAGCTTACTTCTCTTGATCTCTTTACGCTTTCTTTTCTGCTAAAATCCATAAATCTTTCCTATGTAGATACTTCGAAAATGAGATCAAGTCACAGGCTAACCTCCTGTTGGATTATTTGATGGACTGATACCTTAAATCTTCCACAGTAGAAAGATCTTAAATCTTACCCTTCATAGTCCATTATTCAGATTTCAGACCATCTCAGTAGACCTTTTACAATTTTATAGATTGCTTTTAAATATGTCTGTCAGACACAGTAATAGTCTCTCTGATGCTATAAAGTGTAAGAGCACTTTCCTCCTTCTCCTAATATTCTTTGGCTGCTCTGCTCTCAGGCTGTATTTGAGACATGTTTCTCTAGCTTCTTCTTAAATCAAAGGTCACCTTTTAAAGAAAGGTGGAAATTTTAAGAAAGCAGGTCATCCTTAGATGAAATTTTTCCACTTACCTTTTCAATCAAGTTTGTCCATTCAATAGAGGCTATACTAATTGTATGGCATGTTTTTAAAATTAGAATATGTGAACTGAGCCAAAAATGTTCTTGGCCTGATTCCCTGAACAGTGAAAATATCATACTACTCTGCAGCACTGCTTTAAGTATTAAAAAATATGGTCCTCAGTCAATGGAGGACCACAGTGTTACTCTGCAGCACTTTCCTCTCAAACAGGTTATAAATATTTCTTCAACCTCATATTGTTGTTCAAACAAATGTGAAAAGCAAAACGCTACATGTCATTAAGCATACCTGGTGCAATCTTTCCCTCAAACATCTTTTTGCTCTGAATGCTGAGAGAAACACAGGGCTTTAGAGCACAAAACAGCAGGCCTGAAATTTTACACACTGCACTATCTTAGTTGAAGCAGTGTGGAAAACAGACTGAACTTTCCTTTCCTATGAAAACAGAAGGAGACCCCATCTTTCTATATGAGTGGGAAGGGCAGAGGTAAAATAATGTGACAGTGGTTGTATCTGCCTGTTGGACAGGAGCTTCTTGTTGTACACATTGCATAGTGCAAGAGGTAGTGCCCCACTGCACACCTACAACAATGCTGAACCAAAACCCAGCTGGGTTTTTGAGGCCATGAGGAAAATAACAGTGAGGCAATCTATACGGAAACATAACAAAAAGTGCTTTTTGAATTTTAACTCATAGTGGTTTATAGATATGGACTCTTCTATCACCAAATTGAAGCTCTGGAGACGGAATTACTTGTCCAAGATCTGAAAAAAATTTTAAGACAGAGCTGGTCTCACAAGCGTTCAAGCTTCTGTACCTTCCTTTGGGAGCTATAAGTGAGACTGCAAATTATCCAGACTTAAACCCTTGGGATAAGACCATTGCTCTGGGATATTTGAAAAAGCACCTAACATATTTTGACAAAAGAATCATTATATTTGGGTTCTACAGTGGACACCTAAAAATTCATGATAGTACAGCATGCAAACCATTTCTCAAGAACAGTGAATAACTCAGTGAAATCACAGAAGAATAGGTCTGACTCTTTCATTGCAGAATTCCTGAACCAATCTCTACATCTCTCAAGACTCTATGTATGGTGATTGAACTTACCCTACTCTGTCTCATTACAGAATCAAACCTGCCAAAGTACGTTTCAATGTTATTTATTATTAGATCTGCTCAAACATTTTCTCTTGAACGGTTCTGTTGGAAAACATTTTTTTTTTTAAAGGAAATGTTTCAGTTCTGTGAATTCTTGCTGCAGTAACACCAGGGCTTCATTTACCTGTTTCCTAAAGTAGGATACAAAGTCACCTTGTTCCCAGCTATGTGCCAGACTTACAGCCCAAAGCAGTGGGGCCTGGCAAATGAGCCAGAAAGGATTCCAGGCACCTGTCATGATGTTTTTTCTTCTCCACAAGGTTTTGTAGGATTGGTGAATTTTCAAACACCCTGCTTCCAGACTGTCTTAGGAATGGAATTCTCCATATAGCTCTCAAGAAAAGAGGACACGAGATTATTGGATAAAAAGTATACAGCAATTTGCTGCTCCACAAGGAGGAACCCAGCCTTTCCCACTAAACATGAAGGTGTGAAATGTCTTCAGCAATACCTGTATGTACTCTGTATGTACCAAACTTCATAAAACCAAACCATAACTTCATACTGATGTCTAACTGCCTGAGTAATGTCTTTCAAGAAAAGAAGTCTTCACTTTCCTGAAGTCCTTTTTGATATAGGATAAGTCTTTTTTAATATCCATGACACCTTGGGTCAAACTCCATGACAGGAGACTATGAAAGGTTTCAGAGCAACCATTTTCAGATGTATCATTTTAACTTTCCAAGGCTTTCTCTATTTTGGGGGTTTTTGTGGCTTTTGTTTTGGTTGTTGTGGGTTTTTTGTTTGTATTGTTTTGTTTTGTTTTTTCTTAAAAAGAAAAAAAAAATCCCAAACAAACCCCCCTAATTCAATACATCTAAACTTTGAAACTTTAAAGCATCACCCTATTTTTCCTTCTGTTATGAAAACCATTTAGTTTGTTCTAAGCATCTAAAACCTTTGTGGGACTATTTCTACATCCTATTTGTAATACAATGTCAAGTAAAATGTTATTTCCTCTTTGGCTCATAAATACCATGTCATCAGGGGTCCTTCATTGACAAGAAAGTGAAATCCAGACCTGTGCTTGATAAAACTGATGACTTCCTATTTTCCATATAAAGCTGTCTCAGACATTTTCTCATTCCTTAAGAAACAAGTCTTTTCAAGGTTATTATTAATCTACAATTTCTTTCCAAGCACCGTATTAAATTCCTTTTGATACTTGCCCAGAACAACTCAAAGAGTGGTGATTTTGCATTGCCCCAGCCTCCTTTTTCAACACCATTGTGATTAAAGAGCAAATACTTTGAAGCAGCCTTGGAATTAGTCTTCCTATGGGCAAATTAAATCTGACATTACTTTTCATTCTGCATTTGAACACATAGATTTTACATCATTGGAACCACTGTCTGTAATTGACTTAAAGCTTCATTCTTGCATTTTACAGGACATCTTTTCCAATCGTTTCATTATTTAGTTTTTATGAAATAATATTTTTCTTTATTGCCAATACTTTAAATTTCTGCAAGGATTACTTAACGACCAGGACTTAATATGAGGTAGTGGTAAGGGTCCAGGCATAACAAGCCTAAATTTCCTGTTAGTCATAACTTCAGTCTTTTGTACTACAGTCCTACATTTACACTAAAACAGTAATAATGGCAAGTTAATTACATTTGAAATTCTGAGGGTTTTATATACAAGAATAGTATGTACATATAAATTCCTAAGGCAAAGGCATTGACATGGATATGCCTCTAAGTTCCAAAGTAATTTTACTTATCTGAACTCTTGTTTTACCAACTACCCCAGGAATGAAACTGGGCAAGAGAAAGATATTAGTTAGCACATATACAGATTTCCCTAGGAGTTATAGTAAAAATATTATTTAAAAAAGTAATGCTTTAGGTGGCAAAACAACTAGTAACAGAGAGCAGCGGATGCCAAAGAGATCCACCTCAACTTCTGCCTCATTTATTTTGCTCATTGACAAACTTAAAGCAATAAGAAACAGTGTGTGAGTAATACTTATATATTATAAGGTTTAATCTGGTAAAAAAGAACACCAAAAAGACAAGAAAAGAGAAAATTTAGAAACTGCTCAGAGAGAAAGGAGAAAGTTATGTCTAATTTGGAAAAAATGCAGGCTACTCTAGGGGAAGAATAACCTGAAACAAATATATTTATCAGAACAGGGATTCAGCCAAAATCACTCAGGGTGACTCCAGATACCAATTATAAAGAA
Source organism: Platysteira castanea (assembly GCA_013397175.1). Classification (NCBI taxonomy): domain Eukaryota; kingdom Metazoa; phylum Chordata; class Aves; order Passeriformes; genus Platysteira; species Platysteira castanea. The sequence continues at coordinate 52,656 of VYXC01008806.1, forward strand.
TCTTGAAAAAGAACACAGCAACAAAAAAATGCCTAAATGTAAATTTAGGCTGTACATGTAGAGGCACAATGCTGTGGCCTAGGGGAAAGAGTGCTGTGGTCTGTGTAGCATGAAAGAGACCACACCAAAAATACAGTTTATGGGAATGAGCACCTCTGTGCCAAGGAATTCCAGCATGCTGGAGAGAGTTCAGAGAAAGCAACAGAAATAAACATGTGGTTTTAGGGATTATTTTATGAGGAAAGCTTAAATGAAATAAATACCTTGATTTGGCTAAGTAGCTACTATGATTACATTCTTCAAACACTTCAGGACTGTTATCATCAAGGAAGAAGATAAATAGGATGCATAGAAGATCTGGCTCTACATCTACTTTCAAAATGTTCATATGCTTGAAAACATCTTCTGTACTGTCTTCCAGACAAACTCTTTCTTCTTAAGTCAAATTTCTCTCAAAAATGTATGTGTCACTATGGAGGTCAAACTAAAAAAAAAAATGTTTTATGTCGAATTAAAAAATTTATCACACTTAAAATGTTGTTTTAATTTTACGTCCCTTTTACCTCGACATTAGGACAAAGGTTAGCTCTTCATAAAAGATGAGCCCTTCAAATTTTCCTGATGGTGTGGTCCTGTTTTGTACAAAACACATATAAAACCTTATTGGCAGCAGGACCGAAACTCAGATATGTCAGGTCCTAGGGGATTGGTTTAAACTATAAACCACATGAATCAATGGCAGAGTATCTAGAGGTAAAGAAACGGAAATTAGGGGTAGAATGGATCTGAATCAGGATTTTCACATCTTAATGGTAGGCTGAATAATAGGCTTCAAGAAGAAAAAGGACTTCCTTCTAAATCATTTGGAAGATGGGGTTTGTTCCCCCTTCTAAGGCTGGAGGAGAAACTTGAAATACTATGTTCACAAAAAGTCAAAATGAACTTTCTTGCTATCTCAAAAATAATTCTCCTTTCAGCTCAACCTAAACCACTAACTGAATGAGGGCTGGATTTATAAATAGTTTTAATGTGGCAAAGCTGGCATTTTTCAGCCAAGACAGCTGTTAAAAGAAACATGAAACAAAAATAGTTCTCTATGTTAGAACTCATTTAGGCTGTAAATACTTCCTGTGCAGATCTGTTTATCCAAGTGATATCCACAGCTTAACTGATGCTCATAAAGTTCAAGTCAATTTTGAATTTGATGGAGTTAAATAATTAATTGAAATGTTCGCTCATGTGCACATTTAATTGATTAATGTGAAGGGAATGGGCGTTCTGGACTTAGCTTCACCACTGGGGACTTGGAGTTGGTAAAATTAGTCTTTCTTAGTGGAAAGCTGTTCAATCTGGGTATGAGCCAAGCAACAAGCCAAAATTAAATCAACAGCCAGAGTCATATTGGTAGGACTCTTAATGAATACAATTGAGCCAAAATCTTCAACCTTACAGGGAAGAGCAAGGATTTTGGTCTGCTTTCTTGAATTCAAGGACTTTGTGATGTGCACCTCATTTGTGCACTTACTGCACATTTCCAGACAAAATTAAAGACACAAACACAGAATTTAAGATGTCAATACCTTTCCACTAAGATGTTGTCAATATTTTTTGCCAAGCAGAAAGCATAAATGTGATGAACACATAGTTCCATTGTGCTGCTCAGTGCTTTGAGATGCTGGACCAATTCCATGTTTACCTAAATATGGATCTATTTGCTGAGTTTCAGGCAGTACATTTTTAAGCTGTTGACTTTTATTTCAGGACAACTTATTCAAGTCAAACTATCAAACTCTCACTGAATTCAAAAGTAGTTACTGTTAAAAGTAGTTAAACTGTATTACAATATCGGCAAGAACATCAATATTAACCTATTTCTGTTGACAGAGGAAGTCAATCCACCATATAAGAGATTCACATTGAAAAATAATTGACTGTAGCTGCATAATCTTTTGAAAGCACCAGGCTACATACTTCTGTAGGGAAAACATAAATATGAGCCTCACACACGGAAATATCTCCAAAAAGCAAGACAAAAATTTCAAGGACAATTCTAGGCCAGATTTTTTGACAGAGTTTGATAGTTCTGTTTTCACCTTTTTGGGCAAGAAAATTGTGTTTTGTCTATGTACACTGATACTGTTCATGATTCAGTTTAACACTTCTGTGAGATGCTGGCCCAAAATACTTGCGTTTTTTCACATCAGTCTGGAAGCTTTTCCTATGTAATCGGCATGGAATCCTCTGCAGCTATTTTACTACATAGCTTTAGGGAGTGAAGTGAGTATAAATTGATGGTTTACTCCTAATGCAATTACAGACATTCCAGCTCTTGTCAGACTAGATTGGGCCCTTCCAAACATTTAGAAAATTCTGAAAGTATTTATTCCACCTGTATTTTTTGCCACAAAGATATTATCATAATTTGACAAGGATAACTGTCCCAGTACTGTTTCTCCCTTTAAGTGAAAGTAACCATTAGACTAGATAATGGTTCCAAGGGTTTTTTCCATTGCCTAAACAGAACAAAGCTTTGAAAGTTCAAACACTTGCATGGTTATACCCTGAGGATGCAATATACTGTAATCATTCTTTTTTCAACGGCCATTGATTCCTTCTGCACTGGTCAATACTTACTTAATTCCACAGCCTATTATACAGATTTATTGGTTCTTGCATTCTATTTGGTATAATCCATTAAATGTGATCCAGCCAACCATTTGTCTGAATGTCCTTGAGCTTCAGTGAATCAAATGATCATTTCCTAAACAATCTTGCATTTCCAGCAAAAAAAGTAGGAGCAGATTCTGGCAAGCATGAACTACTTCTGTAATTAAAGTGTGAATTATATTAAAGAAATAAGGAATAAATAGCTGGAAATTTTCTTTCAAGACAGTTTTGCATTTAAAATAACAAAAACCCCTCACCACAGCACAACAGAAATGGATTTCATCTGTAAAATGAGGGTTTGGGTCTCCTATTTCAAAAGATTGCTTGTTCCAAGCCTACCAACCCTCTGGATTTATGCTGCTTATGGTCTCACACTAGAGTTTGATTCTCCCTACCAGGTCTAGGTTATTTAGAGGTCACAGTACGCAATGTGAAGAGAAGGCAGTATAACAGATAGAAAACAGTAAATTACACCAGCACACTGTGTGGCACTAATATTTAGTACACTCTGTGCCCTTTATTGTCACACAAGTCATTCTGGCAAAATTCCTGGGACAATTTGGATAAATAAACCTGAGCAATTTGACAGAAAGAGAGTTAGTCTTCAAGTATTTTTAATGGATTCTGTTCATGCTGAGATCTTATTATCACATTTTCATTTTAAACGTGAGCTATTTCTATACATTTCTGTTTTCTCATCCTTAGAACTACAAAGTCTATGTAGTTTCTGCTTATTGGGTCTGTGAGAAAGCATGAAGATAGTTAGGCCACATTTAACTTTTTCTGCTACTTTTAAGAGAAAAAAGGAATCTCTTTTAGTTGATCCATACCCAGCTCCAGAGAATCTGTATGAAAAGTTCAATACTATGTCTGAACTTCTTGATCAGAAGACACATATTGTACTCCACAATGATACCGCGTACACTTATATATCCCCAATTTGAAGGATACTTTCTGGTGTATTTACCTCCTTTTTTCTGTGATATTCTAATGGCTCCCTAGGAGACAATAGAAAAAAAAAGAGGTTTTTATTGCTTTTTCTTGATTGATAGGCAAGAGTGTAACTCCAACATAAGAGAAGCATTAGCAAAAAGACCTTTGCCTATAGTCTGAGCTTAGTCACTACTGGCTGACAATTCATGGAATGAGGATATCAGTAAAAATACTATTGTGATCTAGGAAGAGTATTCATGCAGAACAAATAGAGAATTACAAATGCATTTGTCCTTCGTTCTCCTGCTCTTACTCTTCCATATTTGAAGAGCACAATTATTGTCTTCAGGGAGAGCACTACAGTATGTTAGCACACAACTCACAGGAGTATGCTAGCAATGCGCAGGATTGATCTTCAGGGAGAGAACTGAGAAGTGCTGTCTTTACTCAGTAAGATGAAACTGCTTCCCTAATCCTTAACTAAAAAAGGAAAAAGAAAGCCATTTGAAGGTTGGTTTTTTGTTGCTTTTGTTGTTGTTGTCGTCCCCACCCCTCCCTCCCCCCACCAGAGCATAATTTGAAGATATGTGGCAAGCTGACAAAGAAATCAGAAATTTTAAACATCTTAAGCAGGTGCCATGACATGCAGTAGTCCTGAGTGAACTATGACTGAATGATTAATATTTTTTCCCTACTCCCGTCACAATGCATATTTTCCCTTCTTTTTGAAAGACTGACTGACAAATTGACCTAGATTACAAAACACCTTAAAACAAGTACTGACATTAAAAAAAAGAAAGCCACCTCATATTCTGACTAATAAACCCCCTACATTTTGACTGAACCCTAGTATGATCACAATTTCGATTACACCATTATCAGAGAATATTGCTACATGATGATCTCTGTAAAGATTAAGAAGAACACAACTGAAAGTTGAATTGCCTTCCAGTAATGTGGTGATAACAGAGGCGTTTTAGAGGCAGTGAAAACAATGAACTCTGGATACTAGGTGAAGACCATTTGGTAAACTTTCCTTTGGAGAGATTCAGTGTCTGCCCAGAGTTGTCTCTGTACAGGCTGAAAGGATAACCAGAAGGAATTAGCTCCTGATTCAGCCGGGCATTTAAGGACATGAATAGTCCCGTTGAAATCAATGAGATTACTCACTCACTTGAAGTTAACCACATACTTAAGTATCTTTCTGAAGTGAATGCCTAATGAATGCCTACACTTGCAGGGGGTTGCAGGAAACTGGTTTGCCAGAGACTGGCTACAAATCAGTTTTGTAATGTTTGTTTGGAAAGTCTGTCAGAACTTTCTCATGAATAGGTACATTTTTCTACCCCACTGAACTGCCGGGATAGCTAGGGGCAAATAGGTAAAACAGATAAAATATTCCTTTGCCTTGTTCTTTAAGAAGAAGATTATGCTGGGGCATAGAGTAAGCTCTTCCCACTTTGCCTAGTTTGCCAAGAAAGCCAAGACTAGATTCCAGACTAGATTTTCTCATCTTTGTATCTTAATGAGTGAGCTTAGTACTGTAGCAAATGCTCCTCCTGGGAAGCACTTCTAAAATGAAATAAAGTGCTAATTGATTTGCAAGGTTTGCGAAATACTATTCATGTGCTTTTTTCAAAAAGGAAAAAATATCTCAACAGCACTGTACCAAAAGTTTTAAAGGAGGTCTCCTATCACTGTGAAAAATGAGTGTTCTCAGTTGAAAAGAAATTGAAGCTAAAGGGGAAGATGATACTATTAGTCTTATCTAAATTCAATTAGTTCAATGAAAGGGAGAAACCAGTGCCCACAATTTAGGGTTATGAAAATTAGAAACACAAAAAATTATATGAATCATTCACTTAAAATAATTTTAAACAAATTAAAAATGTAAACAGTAACTACTTAATATCACTAAACAATGAACCTGTATACAGAATAAAAGTCCTCCTAATTTCCAAAATGAGGCTAACTGTCCAAGAATTCTACATATAAAGCATAAAGTACATAGACAAAACATGAAGATACATACAGTATAAATTTTTTTTCTTACAGATTGAAAGCCATAAGCCATGTTTGAACATGAGATACTTATGGCAGAGAGAAGTATTTTGTCAAAATAAAAAGGTAGTCCTTGATAAACTTATGTGACTTAGGTACTTTGGGCTGTATTCCAAACTGTACTTGAACCTCCCCCACTATCAAGGAATAGTGACAGACCTTTGTACCTTATTGCACCATATAAAAAACATTGGGATTTCTTTTTTGTTGTTTTAAAATTTATTTTTAATTTCTTTGTGGAAAAGGCTGGACTTTCTGATCTGTTATTTTGATGTTTTGACACAATAAAGGCCCATTTTGTATACAAACTGATGAAACAAAAGTAGACTACAGACTGTTGCTGAATTAAGGAATTATAAACTGTAAACTTGGTCCTTCTCCACCACTTTTTGGCTAATAAAGTTCTGTTTACTATACTGGCTAACACAACTCAGCAGCTAGTAAAGCCTGGGGTGTAGTTCTGAGAGGGAAGGTGGGTTGAGTAGTGGCCAGTCCTTTCTCTGCCAGGACTCCTTGCCTGAGTGATAAAAGGTAGAGATCAGGCTTTTTTTCCAGGCTCTTTCCAAGTGGAAAAAGGAAAGTAGCCTGGGACAAGAGGTAGAAGATACAAGCAAGATGTAGCATTTTAAGGGGTTCACGAAATTATCCCCTGTATGTTTAGAAACAGCCTATGAAAAGGAATGATGTCTTCTGAGTGTACATATCCATGAGATTTGAGGTGGAGATAGAGTGGAGAGATGAGACACAATTGTTTTGCCAGTTGATGTCTTTCATGACTGATCCTGCTTTGTGATTTTGGTTCCTAACCAGCATCTGGAACCTACATGACACCAGCATCTTTTGACATCAGCTGCATTATAATCCTTTCTCTCCTCTCTCTCCTAATCTTTCTCACTAAACAGTCCTCTTCAATATCATACAAATGCCAACATCTAAGTTTTGCGTAAAATAACCTGGTGCTGATGGAAATGTGTGTTCCTGTTCCAGGCCTGGTTGTGAGAAAACCCAGCAAAGCAAGCTGTGGATTTTTATCTGAGAACATGGCATCTGTTCAATAACATGTCAAGTTTGTCAAAATTGTCTGACTGAAGGCCTTTATTATCACACAGTGGTGAAATGATTTGCCTGAAGGGGAAACAGAGCATTAATAAATTGAATGAATTGTACATTGTTCATGACAGTCTCTAATGGTACAGTCTTCAGTGTACTGTACATTCCAGATACTACCTCAGGTCCTACTGATGAATATTCATCAGTATAAAAGCATATGACTCAATTTGGGATTTGTAGCACAAAGCAGCCATTCCCAGGATGCCTCATGGAAAGCATTTCCCAGGCTAGATCATATGCCATCTAATCGTAAAACATGTCAATCTATCATGTTTACCTTGTCAGTGGTTTATCAGCTTGATGTCATGGCAAAACTGGCAATTCAGGCTTTAAATACTCTTGTCATAATGTCAAGATTAACATCCACTTAGAAATGTGGAGTAAACCAAACTTGTTTCTTTTATCGCCCTAGATGCCACGGTAAAGAACCTGAAATCATGGACAGTGCCTTATTAAGTCCTATACTATTTTTTAGCTCTTGAAAAAATACATAGTATATCTGTCTTTCTAAACGATTCTAACATCTTAAAGAAATAACAACAAATTCTTAAAACTCTTGCTAGAATTTTGTTGGCCCAAATGAAAAAGGCAAGGGAAACCCCCTCACTTCCCCCGCTCTATAATTTACTGTATCCTGGATTTATTACATTATGGAAAAGAGAACTACAAAAATGAAAGATTTCATATTGTGCAGAATGTGGGGAAACCTTGGCCCAGGATTGATTTTCTTAGTAAACTGCTTCAAGTTGATTTTCTACCATGGAAATTCAAATACATACTAAAGTATTTCATGCATGCTTATTTAAAGGTACAGAAATGCCAGCATTTCAACAGAAAGTCCAGTTCCAGGCATAGCGTTAGCATCACTCAGTGAATGTCTTGGTGGTTCTAATTGCCAAACACTTGAAATAACAGATGGAAAAAGGGAAGGTATTTAAACCATAGATTAGTACAAATGTAAGTTTTTTACCTTACCATTGCATAGGGTGGAAAAAACACCCAAACAATCAAACCCCACCCCACAACCGACACCCCAAAACCTGCAGCCACCAAAACTTTGCCCATAAGGAAGTCTCCACAAATACTGTATCAACTTCCCTGTTGTTTGTAAGATTCACCTCTGGAAACCAATCAGACTGTAACTGTCTTCCAGGACCATTGCTAGTACATACTTCACTGGGATCAATGGCATATTCTGTTTATTCAAATGCTGTGTCTATATGCAGTCACTCCTTCATCTGTGTGTTCCAGTTCACCAAGAAACTACACTCCCTGGATAGCTTGTATTTTCTCTCTGAGATAAAAAGGAAAAAAATTGTCCTTCAGCAAATCCAGAGGAACATCTTGAATTTCAATTCACTTCAGAGCAAAAAGTGTCATGATAATATTTTTATAACATTTTTGATGGTATCTTTCTCTTTTATACATGCTTCGATGTAAAGGGTCATCCATAAATCAGTCTTTCTCTTAAAAACTGAAACTCACCCTCAGCTTTCATCAGTGGCCAGAGTAATTTAAACTACAGTATGACAAGTGGAATGATAAGGCTGACAACCCTAGGTTTAAATTAACTTTTTTTTAAAACCATAATTATTATCTGCAAGACTTTCTCAATTCTACCTTTCCTGATGATAGTGTTCTGAGGAGAAATCAGCTCTAAGTGAAGATTAAACATGTTGGTAGCTTCCCATACAGCCCTGTGACTCATTCTGAAAATCTCTGTGCTGATATTGGCATGCTGAATACCAGAAAGAAAGTGACCCAGCAGTGACTCTGGGTAGCTTCACGGACTGAAGCAAATATTTACATTAATTCAGACAAGGGGGAGTTGGGGTGGCACAATGAAAGCCATATTTGTCCTAAGACTTATGTCACTGTTCCAAACACAGCTTCTCTGTGCAAAAAGCAAGGAGCATTTTAATTACCCTTCTCCTCCCACCTCATCAAAATATTTTTAGGATTACTTGACTGTGCAAACTGTGTGATAGCCAGTTGTCAGGAACAAAGGACACTGTATTTCTGAGAGAATGAAATGGTCTGAGCAATCAAAATTCTCCAAGATGCACAAAAGGTGAAAAAGTTCTCCCTGATTTGATCACTTGTGATATCCACTGCGCAGTTAATAACTGTGCCTAAATAACTGGATTGTAAAATATATACATGTTGTGAAATGGCTCTCATGGTCACTGGAAAACCCTGCCTTCTAGAAAAAAATGATTCTCAGAAAATGAGCAGGAGAAAAATAAATGTGAACTACTGTTAATTGCTTTTTATATTTATGTACTACTTTAATATAACTGTAGCACTTTTACTTCAAACATTTGAACAGTTCCTTGAAAATCAGTATGTCTTAAGGCTAGAATAAGCGATCTAGAAAGCCAGACTACCAAATGCTAGGTTCATAATTTCTTTTCCTTGGTATAAAAAAGGTAGAATTTTTTTAGGTAGAATTCAGTAAATTGAAAATGCAGAGGAAATATTCAGATTAGTTTTCTATGTGTAAAAAAATTCATCTGCCTCCTGCAAGCCTGGCCATAGGGTCAGATCTGTCTGTAACATATTGAGATCTCCTATCCTTTTGATACACTCAGGACTGCAGACATTGACAACCACTCTGTTATTGTCTCTCTTCCTTCCTTTCCTAGAGAAATGTCTTTGGTTTGCTTTTTTTGGGTGGTTTGTTTTGTATTTTTTTTCCCTAAAAAGGCAGCACCATCACTTTATTACAAATACTGCTTTATGCTGTATTGCTTAATTCTGATTTGCCTGATAAGACGTATGCTATTGTTTAGACATTCATCCAGTAAGATGATGGGAACACTTCTGACAGTAAAACTGGGAACAAAGAATTAACCAGGTGAATTTCTACAACTTATCTCACAGGTAGTACTCTTTCCATAGTGTTGGTTCTTGGAAATTTACTTGGAATGCAAATAAAAATAGTATTTTAGAGTCAAAAAGAGATTTTCTTTCTCCAAAATGAAACTAGCAGCAATATCCATATTACCAGCAATAAATAGTTATAGTTTCTAAATCTTAAAATCTATTTCTAATTCAGTATTTCATGCCCTGTTTGAATTCTTTTACAACTTTAAATGGTTCTAAAAAAGCCTCACATAATACCATCTGAAAAAAGTAAACTGCTTTTTATTTTGTAGGGATATAACACGCATTGAAATTAAACAGTCTCCAACAACATTGAAGAGAAACACAGTGTACTACAAGACAGACCTACCACAAAACCATTTTTACTTTTCTTGTGTACTTTGTTCTTCGAGTTCGTAATTCATAACCTAAAATTTACTGTATTGTAACAATATCAGCTTCCTTCACAAAATCAAAGCAGTATCCTTTCTAAATTTAAAAGGTTTCTGTGGTCTCACAGGTTTCCAGAAAGTGAGCAATGCAGTCATTGTGTGAAAGGGTTTAAAAGTATTAAAATGTAACATCTGTCAGCTGTAAAATTTTGGACCCAGCAATGATGACAAATCTGCACTGATGATAAGTGTTCGCAGGTAAAAGCTTGATTTCAGACCTTTGCGCTGCTTTCTTTCCACATAAATGTCAGACAAAAAGGGGGGAAAAATTTTTCAAAACTGCTCAGGAATACACACTTGTTTTTTGCAGAGAGCTTTCGAAAATCATAAAAAAAGGGGAAAAAATTAACAAGAAAACTCCAACGACAAATCAAGAACAACACTACCCTCCCTGCCCTAAACTGAAGTTCTGTTACTGGTATTTATTATCAGGTATTTGTACCACGCGGTACCCTAACAGCAATTAAAAGACATATCTTATCAAACATCCTTCTTTTGAGACCGAGCCAGAAAAACCAAGCAAAATTATAAGAAAATGTCAGTTCTGAAGACCAGACATGTTTGCTGGAAGAGTAGGCTTTTAAAAGGACTTCATAGAGATTGCTTACCCAACTGGTGGTATGCCACAGCATAGAAAATTCCATGGTGGGGGGAAAGAAATTGTTTTATTTTCACTCTAGACATACTTAGTAGGGAAATTTAATCTCTGGCTAATGGGAAGGTCAAGTGTAGGCAGCATTAATCTCTTTTTCATTTATGTAAGGGAAAAACTTCTGTTTTTTTCAGGGCAGGATGCTCTTAAACTGTTTCTATAGTAAATTCATAGGTATTCTGAGAAAGACAAACTTGCTGTAAGAGCACATTTAAAGTGAAACAAAGCCTCCTTTGCTCTAAGGTGATTGATGCTTTCTACTGATCTCATGTTTATTTGGTATATGCTAATTCTTTATATCAAAGACACATCTTTTAGACTTGCTTCAGGAGTGTTGGCAAGATGAAAAATACTAGCACAAGCTTTTTCGACAGTTTAGTAACTGCTTAAGATTATTAAACAAAACCTCCACAGTTTCTCAGTCGATTATATAGTGTTATTTGAGATGCAGCTACCAGACATTATTTCAGACTGCACTTCACCCACCTTGACTAACCAGTTCTCTTTTTCAAAGAGAAAATCAGAGAAAGATTTTTTAAACTTCAAACACTTCTACAGCACTTCCAGTATTTTACCACTCCCTTCAAAAGTCAGGGTTCATTTTTAAGAAAATACACCAGATTTCTGTCTTTTCTAATCATCTTGTTTCTGTTATAGGGTAATGGTAGTTCACCTTCCAAAGAGAGGGATGCTGGTCTGCCTCTGGTCTCCCAGTTCAATGTTTCTGGCCTGCTGGTGGACGATTCAAGAGCTCCTGCATGGTTCTTCATGAGCCAATGCAATCACGAGATCAATACTAGACCCAGGATCTGGCAGGGAGATTTCAAAGAATTTTAGTTGCTCTTTTGAGAGTGCCTCACAATTTCATAACCAGACTGTCTTGGCAGAATCTTTAAGTCCCAGTTTTAAAGTGAAAATGTTAGCCTTTTTTTTCCCCTCCTTCAATAGCTTTTTTTTGGGAACCAGAGCACATCCATTTACAAGCTGGTTCCCACTAGCAGGAAACATCTTTAAACAGAAAGTGTACTGAATTCACCTTATTTTTGAGTGTCCCTTATTGTCTTCAAATTACACAGTTTACACAGTGGCATGCCTTTCAAAGACAAAACTTCACTGGTGCAGAAACAGGAATGGATTGGGTGTTGCTCATCACTTGTGATTTTACAAAGTGGCTTGAAATTGTTTGTCCTTCCTGAAAGCAAGCTAAGTCTCAAAAGAGCTAAGTCTCAAAAGAGCTAAGGTGATAGAAAATGGCAGAGAATAAATGAATTATATTTACTATTTATCCATTTTTTCAAATTCTGTTGCTTTTATCCATTTGAAGCAGACATAGTTTTGTAAAGTGCTTTCAGATACTTTGCTCTATAATACTGATTTTTAAAAATTTTTTAAAATTTTTCTTTTTTAATTGTTTTTTTTTAAGTTTTATAAATTAGATAAAAAGTTACAAGGAAGTCCATGCTGGAAGAGGGCATACATATTCCTTTACACCACACAGGGATTTGGCAATACCAAGGTCAACCAGGTAAAGAGGAAGCTGGAAAAACATATGTAAACAGTTTAAAAGCAAAGTTAAAGAGCCAATGAGAATAGCTTTTTAATGAGCATTGAATTTTCCATTGTCTTAACAGTCAATTTGTAGTTCAGTTATTTGATTAATTTTAGGAGAAGATCAAATTTCATAGTCTGTCTTTAGGTGGCAAGTCAGAGTAAATCATTATCTTTTGACTATGAAATCCTGTTATTCTAATTAAGGAGTCTAAGTTATACCTGAACCTTGCAAGCTTTTATGTTTCAAAAATAAAAACCAAGGTGTTCATGTTCTTGGATAACAGAAACACAACACGTGGAAACACTTGTTTCCTTCTAGCAGTCTCCTGAAATCTTTGTTTTGGCACTTGCATTCTTCCTCCACTTCCAGTCAAGAGATACAGAGGAATAAAAGCTTCTAATCACATACAGCTCTTACTTTACCACTTCTAGTAGAAGGCTTTTTTTTCTCCCAGCTTTGATTCCCATTTAAATGGACTTCTAAATCATAGCATCATAAATCTATCACTGATTAAATTACTCTTTATCCAGTGTTACAGTTGTGAGTGGGTAGGTGACAGCTACAGCCAGGATTTTCCTTGAACTAATTTCAGCATAACTTGAGGGGATATTTGAGAAGGTATGTTAAGAATATTCTTTAATTTTCTTCATAGTGAAAAAATGTTATGTACTTGTTGGCCTACTGCCCAAAATCTCAGTTGTAGCAGGAAAGACTGTATATGCACATTCACATTAGATTCAGAGAAAGTACACATCCTGATGTTTAACTTCCATGCCAAGCAATAAAGGTAAAAAAGCTTTCAGGAGAGTCACATTTTTATATCAGGGAGTTAGTTCTGTTCCCTAGATTAAAATAACTGAAAATAATAAAATCTATTTTGAATTTCCAGTCAATATTCTACTTAATGTCACCCTGAGAAAAAATTTTTGCCAAGATTTTTTCTTCAAATGCCTTGTTTTTTTAAGCAGTAGTCATAAGCTGGGGAAGGAATTAAAAAGCCCGAGGAAAGTAAAATCAGCACAGCATTGCTATTTTAGGGCTTGCCACATTTTTCTTCCCTTTGCCTGCAGTATCCAGGTTGATCTCAGAGGTAGAACTAAGGCTCATTTTTAATAAGCACACATCTTTCTATCTGATAAATCATGATGACCAAAGCAAAATATACATCTTGGTTTTTAATTCTGAGAGACACAGACATCTGCTATATTGAAAAGTGATGGAACTAGTCACAAAGCACAGATCAGTTTCTTGATTTTTTACCTTTTCTTCACACTTGATGTTGCTTAAGACTGGACAAGATGGATCCCTGGAAATGTGGCTTGGATGAGCAGAACCCTATTGGACTATCTCAGAATGAACCAAGCTCACATACGTCAACTGCTGCATGTACTTGTATCCCTTCAGAAAGTGTAAGATAGATGTTAAATGAGAACTTGCCTTATATTTAGTATACATTGCTTTAGTGAGGGAATTTCATGGCTTGACTGGCAATAGGAATACTGTCAGACTTGGCAAAATAGAACACTTTTAGATGATGTGTAAGTATCAACACCTCTTTCGCTGTCTGTATGCTGGAAATACACACTCATCATCTGTTGGAGTGTCTAGTTCAATTTTAGTTTTTTTATTCTAGTTTTTTTTTTTTACTGTAGAAGGATAAAATCTTGGGAAGTTTCTTATGACTCTAAAGCACTTAAAAGAAAAATCTACCTCCTAATCTTCTGCACAAAATCATGGACTGGGGCAGCCTCAAAGCCAGGGACTCTACATCCAGCAGTTACTGTTTTACTTCTCAGCTGCTTCCAGTATAACTGATTAGATGTAGCTCTCAACTGCACAGTAGGCACAAGAAGGTTAAAGCAAACTCTTACTTGTGAAACAGGAAAAATAAAGACAGCAGGGCAACACTGCTGAATTTAAAAAACCAATTTAGAATCAGGATTTAACATCAAAATTAGACAAGAGACACAAGAACATTGCAAAATGAAAGAAACTTCACACAGAAAAGCTTAGGATACTTTATATTTCAAATGAACATAGTTTAACAGAATCAAATTTCATTTCTTACAAAAGGCAAATTATTTTGTAGAGGTGTTTTCAAGATTCCGATTTAAGGCTCAATAAGAACAGTGTCTTTGCAAAGGCCAAACATCGTAGTCAAGAAAATTTATGACAACATATATTTATCAGAAGATATTTTATTGACAACAAATACAAAATTGTTGCTCTCATTCCCTGATGTTTCATTTTAAAGATAAAGCTTTTCCTTCACCACTTTTACAGACTGGTAAATACAACATTGTAAAAAACTAAAACAAAAAAAAAAAGTAACAATAAATTAAGAAAAAGAAAATGGGAGGAAGAGGAGGAGGAGAAAAGCCCAACCCATCAATGAGAAAATGCATTAGAAGCAATAGAAAAGTTATGCAATAGAATTGAAGTATCATATTATGTTCTCCTTCCAAGAGAACTTTGGGGGTTTTGCACATGAAATAAAATAGCAGCAAAGAAAAAGGTTAAGTACAAGTGCATTTATGTCCCACTGGAACTTGTTCTTACTAACCAAAACAGTAGTACTCATCAGAATCAATTCTGGGATGCTTCTGCAGAGACTGTGCATCCTCCATGACAGAAGAATCACTGAACTTGTCCATATCTGAAGGGGTTTGGTGACCAGGGACATCATCCACTAAGGTGTCCAAATAACTCCCCACTGATATTCCATCCAGTCCATCACTACAGTCCTGTAAACTGTTACAGCTGCCATGGAGAGATGTCTCCTGACTTTCTAGCAAGCTGCATAGGCTTCCACTCAAACTGCTGCCTCTGCTGGCAATGGCTTTCTCTTCAATCATCCACTTGATTGATTCAATACTTTCGTTGATGAGGAGGAGCTGGCGCATAAGCTTCACATCAGTGGCTCGGAGGTTAACCTTCAAGGCAAAAGTAATTAAAAAAATTAGTCTTTTCATAGTCAAGCCAAAGAGCAGGCTGGAGGCAATGAATGGGTTGAAAGAAAACACAAAAAAATATCCAGCTTTCATATCTAGGACAAATGTATTTCAATAACTAGTATAAAAGGCCACAAACAAACCAAAAAACCCCAAAGTATAGCTGTACTTTCAGTGAAGGTCAGGTGGGAAGCTGATCAGCCTACCTAAGCAGTCCATTAACAGGAATGCTGGTCAGTGGCAAGACTTGTACACACCCCAAATGCTGTTTAGATGAGAGACACAGCTGTTATGACAACTGCTGGAGATGCCTTTTCACTAATCAGAGAAGCAAGACACAAAGCCATTTCTATTTACAATTACTCTAAGCTATTTACAGCTACAGACAAGCTAGGCATTCACCCCAGGTTATCCTTATCATGGCTGCTTGGGTAACCTAGTATTTTCAGATATGCACAATAAGGAAAAAAGCTTGTGGATATTTAACTTTTACTCACACTACTTCTGAGTGGACATTAAAATCTGCCATATAAATGTCTGAGAGTTAAAATATGGAACTTACTGAAACTGTAAATTTCAGTTATTTAAACCTGTATTAGATGGAGGTGATGAAGTTCAGAGTCAACCACTTATTATAGATACGGAGCAAGCATTTGCCATAACTAACTAAATAAAAAGTGGACATTAAGAATAACTTCTACTTTCTCACTTAGTTGAGGTGGTTGATGCATACACACAGAAGCGTAATGGTAATGGACAGAGGAATATTACAGTGTTGCATTTCACAGATACATTTGAGTTGAACATCTTCATGTTTTCCTTAACTGGCAAACTATATAAGCCACTTTTTAAGTCACTTCAGCTGACAAATAAAGGTGAGACCTAAGGTTTATATTCATTGCTTCCTTCTCTTAATCTGAAACACTGTAAGTACTGCAAAAAAAAAAAAAATCTGTGACACTGTCTTATGTGCCATATTGAGAATTTGAACGTCTTCACTCAACTGAGAAATAAAGAAAAAAACAAGCTCTATTACATTGGACAGTAGATATTTTATGCAGTTCTCCAAGCCCACAATTGTTTTACAGAAAAATAGCACCTGTATTGTTCATACACAATGGACTGGAACAGAATCAGTATTCTCAGGAAGCAAAGACTGCATCTTGTTTTGCTAAGAATCTAATCTGAACATGATTCTTTCCATACTCAAATGACCTGGTACAGTTGTTCAAAAACTATTTTAATGTATTTTTATTGTCTTAGATACTGCAGAAGACTGTAGTGGATCCAGCTGGGATGCTTCCTTGCAGCCCATGCGGTGCTGTCCTCTGTATCTATGACTAAACCACGTTGGTAGCACTCCAGTTTTTCAGCTCTTGCTGAGCAGTGAGTGCAATCAAGGCCTTTTCTGTTTTTCACTCTGCACCCTCAGCAAGTAGACTAGGACTGAGAAAGATGTTAGGTGTGGACAGAGATGGGACAGTTGACCAGAATTCACCAAAGGGATATTTCTTGCCATATAATGCTGTGCCCAGGAATAAAACCTGTGCATTTGATCTTTCCTATACAGCTGTTGCTTTGGGGCTGGCTTGGTCTACTGGTGTGACATGGTGTGTTACTGACTTCGTATCACTTGTTCATTTATTTCCTTCATTTTTTAAACTGTCTTTATTACAATCTAACTTTTTCTGACTTCTGTTCTTTTAATTCTCTCCCCTGATCCCACTGGAAGAGGAGAGGGGAGTGAGTGAGCAGCTGGTGAGTGCTTAGGTACTGGTCAGGGACAACCCAATGCAAAGCCATTTCATGCTTTGCCAGTAACAGAATGCCTGTGTAACCATCATATGTATTCCCAGCTTCCTTCCACAGTCGCCAGAATAACTTCTGAATTATTCTCAATCCAGCATCACAAGATTTAACACAGCTAACCTGGTACTGTGCGAAATAGCTCTACCTACCATTCACAGTTTTAACAATACTGCCCATCTATCATTGTTTCAGGAGTGAGGTTATGAAAACAGATTGACCATTTTGTAGTTCTCCTGCTTAAGCCAATTCCTCTACTCTTACCAATAAATCACTATAAACCATTTGCTTGGCAACTAGGCTGTCATGAAAGCAGTAAATTACCCAGCTTCTCAAATGCAACTACGGACTTCAGCAACTTGCTGAATATAAACATGCTCAGAGACAAGTTTCCCAAAAGGCTGATTAAGGAAATGTTTAGCAGAGCTAGCACCAATATGACTCAAATGAAACAGTCCCTTTTAGATAAAGTAGAAATCTCATATATTTCAGATTCAGTTCACAGGAAATAATTTTATTCTCTGAATACACCAACAGCTTCAGCATTTTTGTGGAACAGCCTTACTGGAAGCAATTCTTTGCATTCCTGAGTACTAGAGTCGTCTTCCTCCTAGCTACCATGTCATGTCAAATCTCCCATGGCAAAAGTGTGCTTTTCCTAAAGCAAATATTAAAAAGTAGCTTAACAAGTGTCATCTGTCTTTAATATGGTTTACTTAATCATCTGCTTGATAACACAAAAATGTCAAAATGACATTTTTTGACCCTTATCTGCTTTAGCGCAGACACAGACATTAGCTTTTACTCACTTACGTAGCTGCAACCCATTTATCTTGGAAGTTGCTGGAGTAAACAAATTGGAGTGTTGTTGGAGTAAACAAGTCAGTCCAAGATGGTTCAGCTAACAGGACTAAATACAATAAAATCTCACCAGCTGTTTGACAGCTCCATTTGTTATGCACAGTAACAGGTGTGTTTCAGGAACAATCTAAACAGTGTATCATAGCTAATACAGGCATTTCAGAACAGTTATTAGAGCTGTCCTTTGAGTTAAAGCTAGAGCACAGGACCACCATAAGGAAGGTGTGTGTTATTATGGATCAGTCCTCAGAAAAACTTATAGTGTATAACAGAAATTTGTGACAAGAGAGAAAACACCAATTTCTTGTTACAGGTTATGTTACAGGTTATTTTTGCTCAGTTTTGCTTTGTATATTTGCAATAGTGCTGATCACAGGAAGGATACTAAATGTTTAACATTAAGAGCTAGTCACAGCAAGAAAAAATAATGAAATTAAAGTGACAACATCTTTCAAGTAACGCAGTCTGGTAGTATAAGTGCACAGATTAGCATTCAGACAAAACCAGATTGTCAGTCTGGAAGGAATAACTGGACTAAACACTGTCTGTACCTCCCTCACACTTGTTGTTCTAACAAGATACTTCCTCCTTCTTTTGATCGTCTGTAATAATATGTACAATACTGTCATAATTTATTCAAGAGAATTTATGTATATAGAAACGTAAGGGGTTTTGTGTACATATACATGCAGAGAAATACACAAATATTCATGTTATTTTTATACATAATTCAGTGTTTTTGAGAAAAGACTTGACGAGGTTATTGCATTTAGAATAAAACTGTTAATGGCCAGGACTGCTAACAAAGACAATTATCGCTTCCTGGCAGTCACCCAAAGTAGTGCATTAGCTGTCCCTAGCCTGGTCACTTAGCTTTTGGATCAAAGTCGTACATGTACTCACAATTTGGGCAAAATGGCCTTGTGTTTTGCTGCTGCATGTTCTGCAGACATAGCTTCCAGTCAGTTTCAAACACAGTGGGCCACCTTCCTCTTCAGAAATGGCAAAGCTAAAACTTCTGTTACATATACCCTTCTAATCTGTGAAAGCTGTTTGAAACTCTAGTTTCTTCCTGCAGATTACTTTCTTTTAAATTCCTAGATTCACATGCTGCTTCTTCTAACCACAGGAATTCTGCAGGGATACTCACGGCAACCATAAAACGTGGTCTGAGGAAAAGATCCTTAAGTTTACTTAAATTCAGTTTCATTTTTTTTTTCAACACTTTTATGCTCTGTGCTGTAAAGGGTCTACCAGTAAAAGGCAAAGAAGTGAGCGAACATAAATAATAAGGTATTTCTTTGAGGATACGTCTTTTAGCCACAGCACAGTGAAGTAAGTCCTTACAAGAGACAAAATCTTATACTTAGAACTCAGTGGATTCTGGGAACTATTTAAGTCACTCAGATCAGAAGCTCTCCTCTGCACAGGATCTCAAGATGGATCTAGGGTTGCCTGCTCTGGAATCTGTGTTCCAAAACATGTTGAGTTTGGACACAAATTCCATGATAAGTGGATGGAAACAGTAGCAAAGTACAATATTCCCCAGAAAGCCCCTCAGAGGCAAAGGCCTGGGAAGTCTTGCAGAAAATAACAAACATGTGGAGAGGTTAGATGAAACTAACTGCAGCCAATTCCATCTGTTGCTAAACACTACCATACCCATCTCTATCACACTTTTTACAAACAGAATTTCAAACTAGTAGAACTCTTCCATACCAAACAGGTGTGCATGACCACTATGGTTCGGGAGTATTAATGCTACTATTGTTTCCATATTCTAGGACGTGCCAGAGACAGCTTTCTGCTTTCCTATTCAATGTCTTCTATTTCCCGTATCATTCAGGATAAAGAGCTTGCCAGCTATGCCTACCTCCCCTTCCATTTTTAAAAGGGAGATTACCTCAGCTTTCCATAGAATAGTAAATTCCATCAATTAATTTGAGATGCAATAAAAAAAATTCTAACAATCAATGTCTAAATAATTTGTTTTGCATTTTGAGGTGTGACTTTCTTCAAAAAAGCTAACCTTATTCTACTTTTTCCTGGTGTTACTTTTGCTATTACCAACACTGAATAACAACTTTTAAAGTAACTAAGGAAATCAATTTACAAGGCAAAAGCCGAAGGTGAGGAAAATAAAATAAAACAGTGGTTGGCAATATTGAATTACTCAAGTCTTATCAAGACACAAATATAGTAAGAAGACATATAAGGCCAAACCTGGTCAATAAAATCTCATTGACTAATTCTGTGAGACCATGTACCTAACAAGCTAAAAATACCATAAGTAACTTATTCAAAATCCAAAATTCAGAATATGTGAATTCAAGCATTATTTAACTGGAGTCATCAAGATAACATGGTTACAACAGGAATAAGTCTGGTGACACACAGAGGATTTGTTTATTAAGCCACCATCACAAAGCATGAAGAATGCTATTGGAAGGTGAGCAAGCTCAAAGTGATATTAAAACAGCTTCTCAACACTAGTGAGTAAAAGAGATGCTCTCTTTTTTTTTTCCATTTAACATTTCTAAAATAAAATAAAACCACAAATAACAGATAATGTCTGCTCCTTTAACACACAGGATGATTCACAGGCTGTGCAGGAGTTACATCCTACTTAAATTAAAACATATGCATGTGCACGTCTTTAAACTTCTTGCCTGCTTCTACATTGTCCCACTGACTCAAGGTTGTTTGCACTGGTTTCTTCAGATAATTATGCTGCTTTAGGCAATGGTATTTCAGGATCAAGATGAAAAAATTACAATGCCTAGGCTGACTTCTGAATTTGAACATAATCTTCAGCATCTCCTGTTAAAAACGCAGGCAGTTTTATGTGACAGAGAGTAAGAACACAAGTGTACTGTCATTAATTGGAAGGGATCATCTATGCACCTGTGGAACAGTAACTGCTTGTGGGAATGTGCCACATGCACTCCACAGCAAAGCCAACTAGCTTTGGTCAATTCAGACACCACAACAAGCGAACCCAACCAACCTGACTGAAACAGTACATGAGCTCTATCAAAACAATGGAGATGTGGACCAAGGCCTGGCAGAGGATGAGACTGTCAGAGGCAAGATAGGTGCTGCAACGTTCATCATTATGCCTTGTGATTTACCTCACACTTATTTAGCTGAATTATATTTCAGTCAACAGTGATAAATGTAGATCAACAGCTTTTTCTGCATCTGGTTTCTTTCAGCATGGACTTGTGTTATAATGTATTGCTGTATCATTTTCCCATTTATTTTCTCCTTGTTTTTAGGCTTGTAGTAAACTTCAAAGAATGAGGGAGCACATAAAAAAGCTACATACATATAAACAAAAGCTAAACTTACGTGATACATTGTTGATTTGTAGTTTTGGTTTGCTGATCTACTTTATTTCTGCAAAGTGAGCAAGTTACACTGACCTTTCGCAGCTGTACTTCCAAAGTGAGTCACAATAAAGTATTGTGGCAGACTATGGTAGTTTTGATCACTTAATTTTTGACTTCTTTTGCAAGAGATTGCTTATACTCTTGCATGTCTTGAAGACTTCAAAATTGTTAAAACCCTCATATCAGATTTTTAGGTAGCATTCATTAAAATCACTGATCTCCCAGCTGCTCATAAAGTGCATAGTCATTAAGTTTTCAGTTTTTGTCTGCACCTTTTGCTACTTAAATGGAGGCTCCAGCCCAGCCATTGTCCTGTTTCAAGCGGCTGCATTTCCACTGCAATCCTTCACCAAGTCCTTGCAATAAATATTTCCACAGGTCCATCTGTGGAATTTGGCAGTCACATAACACAGCTTCGAGCACAGTGACTTTTAACTAGGAAGGAGAAAGAGAGACCTTGTGATTCCACATCAGCCACAGAAGGATTCTCCTATAAGGAGAGCTCACCAACCCATTCGCTAAAGCAAGGAAGCTGGCAGGTCAGGTCTGAGTCACCACCAGAATAATGGAGGAGAACACATCAGAATAATTAGGAGGCAGAGCAACTTCACGAGACAGCAAGTTAGTTCAGTAGGCAATGAAAGTAAACAACTCAATGAGCAGGTTCCAAGGACATTTCTTGCAAATATATGAACAAAATATTATGCTAATATAGTTATCATCTGATACAGGAAATTACAGTACTGGTGATTTACATTTCTCTTACAACATCCTATTTTAGTATTTTAATTTTATGCATACTAATTGATTTCCCTTATACTTAACAGGAAAATACATACCACCAAGTTATGCAATTGTTTAGTCATATTATCTCTAAAAAAAAAAAAAAAAGGTGAATCTCAAGGTCTTTTTTCACTGCCTTAAAATATGCATGGTCCTTGTCTGGGGAGTGTGTGTAGGCAGCCTGCCAAGTGCATTAATATCTTGGATAATAAAATATCGGTGATTAGGATGAATCATTTGCTCAGTAGGGTACATTTTTTCTTTTAACATTATACTATTTGAGGTATTGAGGTATCTTGTATACTTAAATGTAGTAAAAAGTTCCCAGGGCAAAAGTATACTTTTATTTGTTTGTTTTAGTTTTTTGGCCATCTTTTTATTTTATTGTGAAAAAGAAGAGACTATTTAAATATCTCCCAAGGAATGTCTTTTTGACAATGATTGTCAAAAATAAACATGATGTACAACTGAGAGCAAATAGAAAGAAAAAAAAAAGTTTAGTAGTTATTTCCTCACCTCCTGTCCAAATAAAACAAATGTTAGATAAGCTCTTTAAATATGAAAGTACCACAGAACTAGGAGAGAGCAACATCCAGTCTCAGAAGGATGAAAAACTATAAAAGGAAAATCCTGACTCTTTTAAAGTTTAGTTGAATTAACATGAAAGAGAACAGTGAGAAAATGTAGGGATTTTAGAAGAGGAAAAACTTCTAATACTGCTGGAAGGTTTTACTGAATGTTTCCAAATATCTCATACTACTGTCATAAAAGCATCATCCGACCTTAGAAATGTATCTATTATGACAAAGGTGAACATGTCCAGAACAATCCATAATATAGACCCACATTTGTTGACAGACAAGTTAACTCCTCTACAAACATTTAGGTCAATATGAAGCTGTAACATTTGGCTGTGGGTGTCAGAAAGTGTTACAGCAGATGGACGATCACAGCATCATTATAAAGTGTTCTGGACACCAGCCACAGTGCAGGACTGCATGTGTCTTCTGACCAACATGAGACAGCACTGCAGCTCAAGAACATATCTAATTTCTTTCTTTTCATTGGATTTCACTCTCTGCCTTATTTATCATTGTCTTGACTAAAACATAGTTGTAGAAACACTAGGCAAAAAATTTTAAAAATATCATAACCACTCCATACCTGTTCATCCCTTTAAAATTAATTACTTTTAATACTGGCACTGTGCAACTATGCTCAAAAGCATGTAACTAAAATAAAAGAAGATAATAGGGTTTGCTTATAGGTATATCCAAAGTTTGAAAATACTGCTTTTATGGAGACAACAACAAAGTTTGAAAACACTGCAAAATGCAAAAAAAACCCCAAACCCTATTAAAAACCTCAGCAAACCACCCAACTTATTTCACTAAATCAGAAATGAGACACAACAATAGTAACACTGGAGAGAAATCTGAATTCTCTTGAAATTCAAGTCTGCTTTCACAATACCACTGGAGAGACATGTAAGATTAAAAACAAATTAAATCTTTGTCTGAATCTCCTTAGAATTCAAAATGGAATTCTGTTTGAAACAATTCCGTGTTGCTGGAGATGAGGTATATCCTACAGAAAGCATTTTTTTAAATCTAACAACCACATCTTTAGTAAAGACAACCTGCCATCCTCTTTACTGAGGGTTTATCTGGATAAGAATAAAAAAGAACCTCAAGACAGCTTTGTTATTCCAAGTGATGACATGTGCTCTTAAAAATGCTTTAATAGTTCTAGAAAGTGATTTGCTGATCATTGGCATATTTTCCCTGTTAAAACATTATGAACATTATGTTTCCATGCTAAATATTTTGAAAATTTTTGAATAAAAATGAGTCAGTATCTTTAAAAATAAGGGAGTTTTGTTTTGTTTTGTTATATTTATGTTTGCTTTGTCACCTATTTGAAATTCCATGTTTTCCAAATTCGGCTTCATTTTTCTTTTTAATGCAAAACTTCATCCAAATCTCCTCAGTGGTGTAATCACCATTCTCCTAAAATATGGTCCCTACACAGCCTTTACATCTCTCCGTAAGTACTACCATGTTTGAGGTCTTTCAGACAAAACTAAGGTGCCTATTTTGAATCTTTCGAACAAAAACAGCCTTTCAAACTTCCAGGTATCTATAAAAAGTTTAGTAATTTAGTTCTTTCTCATCCATTCAGAAGGTATCAAACAGCTAGCAGCTAACCTGCATCTGGGATCTACAGTTTAAAAATCTAGAAGCAAACAAGAGGCTACAACCATTTATAGCAAGCTGAAATACTGAAACTGGCCAGCACAATGAGCCAAGCAGGCTGTTAACAACTACAGCGGCAGCGGCTTCTGAGCCCTTTTGGCTCAAAAACCCATGGACCCCTTTGTTTCCTACAGAACACACCACAGCAATTCATTCTGGAGGTCACAAGGCATGATTATCAATGTATATTAACAATTAAACAAAGACACATCCTATGCTTCTAGGCAAGGATATGAGAAGATAGCAAGAATAATGAGTCATGAACTATAAACTTGAAGGCAAAACCAGGCACTCTAGGTAATATTTTCTTTCTACATTATTTGACCCCTTCTCTGATCAATAACTATTATCCACACCCTATAGTCCAGTCCTCAGCTTCTCCTACTCTAGCTCATGACATATTGCTCTTTTTATACTTAAATCTCTTCTTAGCAAATATTTCTACACAGAAGGGTACTGGGGTATTGTGGCATGATTCTAGTTCAGCAAAGAGTATTAATCATAGCTATCAATGCAGTTATCAGAGGTATGAGTAACTTGGGAAGGAATCAAGATCATTGCTTACATTTCCCATTTCTTCTTTTACTGAGGAACTACGAGCTAGTAAGCTACTTGGGGAGCAGAAATAAGGTGCAAGACTTGCAAAAAAATGGCTAGGAAAAGACAAATATGGCCTTTGCGAATAATCAAGGGTGACCTGGGAAATGAGAGAACTAGTCAAGGAAAACACAGCAGGTTTGGACTAAAGTTTGGTTGTATTTGAAAAGGGCTGGTTACAGCTCTTCTGGAGTAATATTGTTATTAAACTTCACCAGAGTACAAATAAATAAAAATGAAGGAGAGAAATTACAAAAGATTATAGATCATAGTGTTGCTTTGGTTGCATTTTCTTCCTTGTCTGAAATGGGTGGACTGATGTTCTGCACCGGTGAACGCATAAATAGCTTTATGAAGTTATGGTCACAGATGTCTACCTCATCTGGCTATGGGGAAAACAGCAATCGTGCCTTCACTACCCTGCCCTGGTCACAGCAATCAGTGGTAGGTGCCAACAGAGGAGGATGTAAATTCCACAGGCATTTGAAGAAAATCACTTGCTTTGGCATGATACTAGTTATGCTCTTCTCTTGCAAAGAGGCTTTTCCCTCTGCTGTGACAGGATTTACAGTTTTCTTCTACAAACCCTGTAACATTAGAACCCTGCCACAGAACATCACTCGAAACAAAAATATTTCAGTGCACCGCACAATACTGCCAAGACATGTGGACAAACCATTAACAGTCACAGTGGCTGAAATAGCCCTGTGAAGGCAAAATGTACTTGAAGTCATAGAACAGGAAAAGTCCTGTAAAAATTACCATTCCGGCTTCATATTTGCTCCTCTCATAGCTGTATAGTTTTGAGAAGACTAGAAAAATAGTCTGAAGTTTGCAATGACTCCTTGAATGACTTCTTCAAGTTGTCATGTTTTTGTGCAGATCTGTCTAAATCCCATTAGTCAGAAAACCTTCCTGCCCGTGGAAAGGATTCTTCAACACCAAAACTAACATAAACACCCTACACTGCCACTATTTAATATTAAGCACTTTGTTCTAAACATGTACCATTTGCCTTTGTCTAACAAAGAAAATGATCTGTATTAGCAGCCAAATTAGAGAACAACTCCACCCTTTCAATGTGGCTGGAATAGGCCTTCTCCAGGCACTCCTGAAAAGGTACATATTAATCTCACTCCAGGAAGAACACTAGATATTCAGAATCAGAGAACCACAGAACAGCTGGGGCTGTAAAGGAGCCCTGAAGATCCTCCAATCCCACATCGCTGCTATGGCAAGTTGAAAAGGATGAAATCCAGGCAGGTTTTAAACATTTCTAGGGAGGTAGACTCTCTGGGCAGCCTGTTCCAGTGCTCAGTCACCTCATAGTAAAAAAAGCTTTTCCTTATATTTGGATGGAATCTCTTGTATTTCAGTTTTTGCCTATTGTCTCTTATTCTGTCTCTGGCCACCACTGAATACAGTTTGGTCCCACCCTCTTGACATCGTCCTTAAGATACCTGTACACATTGATAAAATCCCTGCTCAGCTATCTCTTCTCCAGGCTAAACTGGCCCAGCCCCCTCAGCTTTTCCTCATAAGATAGATGATGCTTCAGACCCCTAATCATCTTCATAGCCCTCTGCTGGACCAGCTCTCCAGCAGGTCCTTGTCTTAAACTGGAAAATCCAAAATGGATCCCCAAGCAGCACTCCAGATACGGCCATACCAGGGTTGAGTAGAGGTAGGGTGTGTAAATAATTTTCACTAGTTTTCTAAAGAGGTGGCTAAACAATACAGATCCTATTCCTCTTCACTCAGAAATGCTTCACAGTTTCCTCCTTGGTGTCAGGACTGTTTTTTTTCTAGTCATTTACAGTTATTGGAAGGATCAAGGTCTGAGTCTGAAGTTTTTAAATTAAAAGGTCTTCTCAGCAAATGCTCGATATTAAGAAAGTCATGTCCAGTGTTTGCTCTATCTCATAAGCAAGTGTCTGTGTTAGCAAAAGCAGTGCAACTATCTCAAATACAATATTTCTTTAAACCAATGGCATTTCTGTAGGAAGAAGACCAAAAAAAAAAAAAACCCAAAACAAAACAAAAAAAACAAAAACAAACAAAAAAAAAAACACAAAAAAACAAAAACAAACCCAAAAACCCAAAAAAACCCAAAAAACCCCAAAAAACCAAAGCAACCAAGCTGTTCTACTTTTGTTTTTACCTTGGGGTAAAAATGTGTGAGCTTGGAAACACTCAATGCATTTGTTGCACTGTAGTTCTTGGATATGTCTCCTTCTGTATCTAAAGAGAGGCAGGTTTCATAGCCAAAGCAGAATGCAGTAAAATGGCTCTCCTTCCCGAAGCATTTTAGTCATGAATGCAGCTGCTATCTAACAACAGTGAACAAAATTACAAATTACACCAGTAAAGTGTTTATAAAATCGGAGACCCCCAGCAGTTACATAGCAATTTACCACTGCTTTAAAGTCACTAAATTCTTTCACTTCCATCTGGCACTGCACCCAGCAGAGCCATACAGCATTGAGAGGAGTTTATTGTACAGCACAGCAAACAAAACATTAGGATAACTTCTCTGGCAGCTTAGCTAGTTTGTGTTTATTGTTAATTATGAAGTGTGCCATACTATTATCTTGACAAACCATAAGTATTAAGAAAGGCTAGGCTGATGGGGAAAGACAAGGATTGTATTGCTGAGGCCAGGGTTGCATTGGTGTGCCAGTATGCTCTTCTCCATGTTTATGGAAGCTCTAGGTGAGGTTGCATATCCTGACAAAACAGAGTAGCTGACTTTATATACTTATACACATGTCATAAATATACTCTCTAGTGTCTTTCCTTATCTTCTTCTATGGAAGAAGAGAAACCTCGAGAGCTACTTCAATGAGGGGGATCCTCAGACACATTTTATTCCACCCTTTCATGTGCAGGCAGGCACCAGAGGGACTCAGCACTGGAATACAGAACAAGTGACCTCTGAAATAAATGACCATCCCAATATCCTTCTAGATTTGAAAAAGCTTGAAAGCTTGAACTATGTTGTTTATACCTTTCAAAGACGTAATATAAGATGGCTTACAGACCCTCTGGATGTATTTTGGTCACTTTTTTGGGGTGCCCTCCAGATTAGGGTTGCTTAGAGTTGCTTATCACAAACACTTCCACCACAGGAAAAAGCTTATAATTAGAAGCCACATTTATGAGAGTAAGGACTGGATAATAAAGGCTATGAGTCTGTCTTCACAACAAAATAGTTTCCCTTCTATTATGAGACTGTCCATAATTTTATGATCACAGTTCTTCCTCTTTACAAACAGTAAACTGAGAACCACCTTTTGAAATTGCTTACATATAGGAAGTATAACTTCCATGCTCATAAATGCAAGTGAAATCCATGAGAGAAATTGTACTCCATTTAATTGAATTCTGATTGCTTTTCAGCAGCTCAGATCCTCTGTCTTTTTACTCCTGTAACTTCGTCCTCATTTGCCTCAGATTTCAATAACCAACCTCTCTTCCAGGACACGGACAGAAATGAAACACATAGAAAATAAACATGTCCACTGTTTACTATGTTTTGACCTTAAGGGTAGAGAACAGACAAATAACCTTGTAACCTTTAAAATATGAATTGAAAATGCAATCTTTTCCTTTACTACTTTAGTTAGTAAAGGAACTTTACAAACTGTTAGTAAAAAGAAAGTATTGAAGAGTAGAAATGCACTTGTTTGCCAACACCTCTGCTTAATATATGTATTTGAAATTGTGCATTTCAAATTCTCCTGCTCATACACGAAAGGTACTTTTAAACTACTGTTGCCATAAGTAATCATGGAAAAGAAAGCATCCACACAAAATTATGATGATCAAAGGGCTGGAAAATCACCATATTAGGAAAGACTGAGGAGTTACATCTTTTGCCCCTAGAGAAGTCTTTGGGATAGGGGTATCTCATCACAGCATTCCAGTGATTTGGGCTGATACAAAGAGGAGGAGGAGAGGTTTCATCATAATACAAGTTAAATTTTTTTCAGTGAAGACAATCAATCATAAGAACAACCTCCCCAGTTACATGGCTGAGGTTTTCAAGATGCGACTGGACAGGGCGCTTGATAATCTCACCCAGACTCCCTTTCCTTTGACAGGTGAACCCAGATGGTCTTCTGAGGTCCCTTTATGGAACAGCCCTTCCACCCCATGCTGTTATACTGATTTCATCAGAAAGGTTATAATCTATTTGCTAAAAGTTATCATAATCTGTCTAACTCTCTGCAGAAGTGGTTTAGTATTCACATATTTTCATTACAAATTGTCAAGAATCAGAATTCAAAAAGCAGCTTCAATGGTTCTTCTACTCTTGAAAAAGTAATCAGGAAGGAATCATGAAATTATAATACATATTCTCTGAAATTAAGGCTGGCAAAAGTCTCACAGTACATGGGCAGTCTAACTGGAAGTCTTGACTGCAGTATCCCTGACGCCGCTGTGACGATTCACACGAGACAGATGCTTGTGTACTGAAGTATCTCACAATGATGCTGCTCAGTAAGGTTTCAGCAATGTTTCATGGGCTCTTGGCCATGCAGCAGCTAATAATGTAAGCACATATTCATCTGTACTTCCTGGGAACTTAAACCCTTCAGCAGCTGCTATAGCTGAATAAGAACAGACATAAGCATTGCCCAAGTACAACATGGAGATGTTCCACAATTCAAATCCTTCTGCCAGGCACTGAGTGAGATTTTCCAGTCAAAACATATGTTTAAATATGCATTAATTTAAATAACCTTGATCACCTCATCCTTTCAGAGATGGTCTGAAAAGATGGAAAACTTGGCAAAGTTCTGGTACTATAATTAGGTTGCAATTTTTCCTTATTAGATTTGATTATTTTCCCTAAGTATCAATCTACAACTCCCTTTTAACATGAGTATCCTATTATCACTGCTCAATCTGCACTATATGCAAAAAGTACAAACTCCTCCACTACACCATGAAAATTAGAGGGTATGGAGACAACTTGCTAGCAAGATCCAGGATTAACACCTTTTTCAGTGAACTTCATGAGGACTTGGGGAAACACATTGATCTCTATTTCCGTATGCCTTCTTTGTACTTCTACAAGCCTCACTTCAGGGATTCACAGAATAACGGCTCATTAAGAGACAAAGATTAATCAAATTCTCCTGCATAGGTTTGAGGCTTAGCCACTAGTAATTTTATATTTAAGATTTTATCTTCAGTCAAGTTTCTATGCAAAAATTACAATTAATCTAATCAAAAACCAGCATCTGATACACAGCTTTGCACTGCTGACTAGGCACACTGAACCAAATCTTGGCTTCAGTTAAGACAACTGATGTTATCATACAAAATAGTGAATGTAGCAGCCTGCACCTATAGCATGTGTTAAAGAGATATTTGAAGTCACAGTTGTAGGCTTTTTAAAATTAGTCCTTCAAAGAAACTAATAAATGCAGACCCCCCACAACTGTGGATCTAATAAATCTAAGCAAATATGAAGCTGGTCAGACTCTTTAGAGTCTAAAGAAAACAGAACAAACCATCAAAACTACCAAGAAGACTGCAGTTTTAATGATCACATTTGCCTTAATTCCAGTTTCGTTTTGTCAGGGATCAGTGTTGGTTGCCTTTAAAAAATAGTCATACTAAAATAGAACTAGGAGAACAAAGAAAAAAACTCAACTAATGAGTAAGGGTAGGAATATGCCTCTATCTCAAATAGCTTTAGCCTAAATCTGGCATGCTCAGCTCCTTGGAAATCGGGCTGTTTCAATTACTTTATTCTTCACTCTAAAAACTGCTGCACTCAGTATATCCAGTTGGATGTTTACTAACAAAATTTCATTCTCAACAGTGTTCACTGGAAGGAATCTCATTAAAAGTCCCAGCACTACCATCCACTCCTCACTTCCAAGACACAGCCTATCTTTCCTGCCTTAAATATTTTTATGCAAAACATTTTTTTAAATTATTGTACGTAATGCAGACTATACTGTGTTTAATTTTCTAGCTTGCAAAGAGGCATTAAAGAGTTGATTTTGGAAACTTTTGAATTAAAAGGAAAAGAAACACCCACTCTCCTTCTTTGAGTGTTAAAGAAAATCTCCTTTTGAGTAACTCCTGAACTTGTAAAGGAGAAATGAGGCTTTAGAAGCAGTATCATTTCAGGCAGCAGAATGAGCCTCACAGATTATTTACTGCAGTGAAGGTGTATGTGTTGAACGGTGACCTCACGAGTATGGTACACTAGAAAAAAGGCTGCAGCTAGAGAATGTTCCACTCTCCGATGGAACTTTCCACCCAAAAGACCACAGGAAGAAAGATCTTAACAGTAACACTGTGACAAACTTCACACCGAATCAAGGATCAGGTAGTGGAAGGTATTCATTCCACCCTAGTTTGACCACAGCACAGTGTTTTGACACACACTGGCAATTATATCTTGCTTCTCCTCTAACTTTATGGCCTTATAACTCAAAGGTTTTCAGTATCCAGTGCAGTCTCCACCACGGCCTTCATGGGAAAATGAAGGATAAGAAAAGGGAAGTAAATCTGGCCAAGTAGGTCTGTATTTCAAGAAAAATACTCTGTGTGCTCTGTGTGTGATTCCACTGACCATTAGCAAAATCAGGCTTGAGGTAAAAAGGACCATTGTGAGCAGCGAAAGGATCTGAAGGAACAAGGGCTAGCCTCAGGTCCCTTGCCCAGCAGATGGACAGCTGCCACATACACCCCACCATCTGTCAGGTACTGCAACTCACAGTCAAACACAGCATTTCCAAGTCAAATACTGTCTTCTTTTACATATGACTAGAAAAGAAGGGCCTGAATAACCTTGTTTTTATATGTCTATGAAAGTTTGTCTCAAATCTGAAACAAGCCATCAAAAAAAGCAGAGATAGGTCTATCCAAAATTCAGTTGAGTGGGCTGTAGAAGCTGCCATCATAGTATAACCAGAAAGTTTCAGGGATGATACTTGGTTTTCCAAACTTCTAGTCTTTTTCAATTTTTGAATCTGTTAACTACGGCAACAGCTATAGACTACTTTTCTACATGTCCAAGACCTCCTATGCCTTGCAGCAAAGCCAAAGAATAATGCATTAGAAAGAGGTGTGAAATAAGAAAATAGAGGGTTTTTTCTCCATTTTAGAAATGTTATGTAGTAAAAAAGAGGAAAAAAGCCGAGAAAGGAACCACAATTTTTACCTGATATTGTTTTTAATTTATAAAATATGTACTGTGTCACAAAGAACACTGCAGAGGGGAAAGTGACAGATTAAGAAGCTAAAGAAACCCTTAGGGGTTGAGGAAAATCCTGAAGGTGTTAAGAGACCAGAGAAAAACCTCAGGGAGGAGTTCACTCTTACACTTGGCATTACAGAAGACAGCTGAGAGCATGAAAAAGGTATAGACAGGGTACCAATACCTCATAATTAGTCACTGTATCAGTAGTTTAATGGGCATATACATAGCAGAAGTCAAACGGGAAGAGGATTGTAACTTAACTCCTCTTACTTAGCATGAGAAATTAGTTCAGATAAGAAAAGTCAGTCAGTCACTGAAGTGAAAAAGAACACGAGAGGTCAAGGGTTTTGGGACTAAAACATGTTTGTGCTTAGGGCAGGGAGGGAAAAGAGAGAAAGTGGATGGCAGGAGGAAGAAGAAGCAAAAGAAGAGTGTGACATGAAATTTGCAAGTGTCAAGTAGGTGAAGGTCTGAGACCAACTTGAAAGGAAAAGGTGATATGGGCAATTCACTCGGGTCCCCCCCTCCCCTTACCAAGCCTACTAGACTGACATGTCTAAACAGTCACACCAAAAACTCTGGTTACCTTATTTGCTTCCTTTGCAGTATGACATCCCATACGTTATAAGCTACTTGCAGGTCATTCTACAACCACTGTGCGAGCTTGAAATCAAAAAATAAGCACAAGATATGTTGACAGCATATCTCAATATTATAATATTGCATTATTATTATATTATAATTAATATAATTA
>VYXC01008807.1:0-40053 GCA_013397175.1 Platysteira castanea
GACACCTACCCAGAAATCTGCATAGAAATGGGCCCCAACAGTCTGTGCTGAAGCTTCTGTACTGTGAGCAAGAAATCTGATATTGGAAATGCCAGTGATTTGTTTACAAAAGTCTTTTACTAGACACTATACTGCTGAGGTGACACAGGAAAGAAATAACTTTTAATGACAATAAAACCACAACGTGAGCAAGTTTGAGGGTTCAGCAGAGCTACCCATTGCTTTGATTTCTTGCAGGTGATTATAATTCTGCTGATGCCAGCCCTTTATCTATAACTAGGACAGGTTACACATCAGCAGAAGCATGAGCATTCAAAATCCTGCTGCCATTTGTGATGGGATGCAACCAATTCATTACCACAGGAGCAGCTCTCTACCATGACAAGGCAGGCAGAGAACTGGCAGGGCATGCAAACAGAGTTTTTATTAGGATACAGTCATTCTCCAGCCACTTGCATTTTGCGTTATTCACCAGGTTGTGCACAAACTACAAAGGGGTTTAGTCAAAATTCCTCTACAGCAGCCTTAAATTAGCTGCATTTAAGCACTGAATCTTGATTATTCCTATTTTATGGCCCATTTCTCACCAAAATAAAACAGCGTTTTCACAGAAGTGAAACACAAGATTGTCATATTGCAATAATAAGCAAACTCTACGTTTGAAGTATGCAAATCACACAGGTGAGACCCTGACAACCAAAAAGTCCTCCTACATCTTTAGCAGCGAGAATACAGAAAATACCTCAGATAAACTTTATTAATTTAAAAAAAGGGTTATTACAATTCACATCTCTCATAATCTTGAAATCTGATGTCACAAATGCTGTCAGAAAATGCAGAGACTAAACTGACATGCTACAAATATTAATAAGCAAATGTAGCTGTAACTGTAGCTGCAAACCACTGCCCTTGTCCTCATTGATTGAAATGGGAGAATAGTGTGGCCTTGTCTCTCTTGCCCCTCTCTGTGAATAAATGCTGCTCAGCAAGCTGATCTTGTGGGTTCATTTCCCAAAATTTTTTTTCCATTAAAAAATACGGAATCAGTGAACTTAAAACTTTTTTTTTGCAAGGAAGCATTTAAATGAATAGATTTCCCATTTCAACCAAGTTTAGCAATCTATACCAATACTTTCTAAGTGATAATCCTTTGTAGTTCAAAATTACAATGTCTAAAATGAGAGTTATTTGTGGGGTTCATATTTTAATGAATAGATCAAACGTGATGATAAGAGATGACATGTCCAAAGGATTAGGAAATGGTCCAGCAAAATCATCTTTCATTTTACTAGAAGTTGTTGAAATTTTGCCTTCAGGGGAGTGGAAATAATACCTATCAAAATATCTGGGGTTTGCATGTTTTTGTTTCTGTGGCTCTTACCAGTCCCTCCAAGCTGACAGTCTGGACAGGAGGATTTGCTTTGTGCTCCCTATAAATAATCCAAACTCAGGAGCAGCAGTAGAATGCAGTATTACACTCATCAGGTCATCTCTGATTGCTCTGTCACACATCTGTCCATGCCATGGAATGCCCAGGGTTGGATGGGATGAACTATTTCTGGGAGTGGTAGGCTAACAATACACAGAGGGTGGATCAGGGAAAAAGAAATCCTGCCAGTCACACATCACAAGAATTCAGTTTTTGCTGCAGGCAAAAACTTCCTTCTTCAGAGCATCTGCACAGCTCCACCTCCTGCTCTTCCCTGCTCCTCTCCATCAGTTAATGGCAATTGCAATTTCTGATTCAGCCCCCTCACTGCCCTATCACCTCCACTCAAGCAGTGAAGGAAAAGAGCTTCAGGGAAATGACAGAGAAACATAGCAAGAAAGACACAAGCATTCAGCCTCAAGTCCAGACCCTGACATTTATTGCCAGAGCCTGGCAACAATCAGCACAGGAAACGCTTTTAGCAAGTAATTTGCATTGGGTTCCTTACACTGTTTTTTTTTCTCTGTTAGGCAAGTTGCAGAAGAATAATGTCCATTCTATGCACAAGTGATTCATTCTATTATTTCCATATTGGTTTATATTTGCATATTATATACTGGCATATTTTTGAATAGGTTCTGATGCTTTTATTAGAAATAAAGACGTTCAACAAACAGGCAGAGTGTGGGAATTGCAGGTCCTTGATTTGGCTTGTTTCTTAACCTGTGGACTAAAGGAAATCATAAACAGCCACATCTTGGTGTCTCCAGCATTTTCATTTGCTGTTGCCAAACACAGCTCATGATTAAAATTCTACTGGAAAATATTAATTAGCCACCACACACACAGACACCTTTTTTTTTATAAGGTGACTGCAACAGATCATATTGCTGCATGACTTTGGAAAATGAGCCCAAGTTTTGAATGGTCCGAACTCCAGTTTTTGGCTCACCTGTTCAGAGCAACCTGGTTCCTTGATGCAGTGGTGGCAGTGGGGGGCTGCTGGAAGAACCTGGCACACTC
Source organism: Platysteira castanea (assembly GCA_013397175.1). NCBI lineage: Eukaryota > Metazoa > Chordata > Aves > Passeriformes > Platysteira > Platysteira castanea. The sequence goes on from VYXC01008807.1 coordinate 2,453, forward strand.
AGTGCTGTTGCAGGCATTCCTCAGACCCTTTCCATTCTCTTTTCTCACTGCAGTTTCTGCTTCAAAGTAAACATGAGAGGGATGGCTCTGAGAAACTATGAAGTTACACTGTCCTCTATCTCTCCCTCCCCCCACCCCAAGCTTTCCATCAGACTCCGATCATCCTTTCCTAAATATTTCAAACTGTCAGTCTTTAAAAGCTCACTTCTCCAGTGTGAAACTGGGTAATTATATCCATATTAACGGAACTAAATATTTCAACTCAGTGTTGAATTATGCATTATTCATAAATTCTTTCAATAAATACTAATTGGCCTTGAAGGAATTTACTTTGTTTATTACCAAAACCACACCTTCTGAGGGACCTCACTGTACTTGTACTATGCTTTTGGGCAGCTTCTTTAACCTGTTGCCTGAGCATATGGCATTCAGTAGGTGTTTTAAATTTTTATTTTGTTTTAAAATGTAGAAAACAGCAGTGCTGTCTATAGGCACTGGCTGTATCCAATATGTTCCTTCTGTGCACATTCTCACAAATCCTTCTGCCTGTTTCTGAAAATACATATCTGAATCTGAATGCACAAATGACCTGCTGTCTCCTGCAGACTATTTTAAAAGAAATATACTAGGCAGAGAGAGAAATGGAACCATTTCTATCACTAGGTGTAAATGTCCAGACAGGCTGGTGAATCGTGACAAGTCTCAATAAACTGACTTGATTCTGTGTCGTGAGACAGGGCTTTTTAACAGAGCAGCTGGTTTCAAACAATTCATCTTTTAAAAAGACGTGCTCTTTTTCTTCTGAACCTAGAATTCCTCCCTGGAAACAACACACTGTCCATTGCCCACTACAGAATGACCGCTTGGAGAGACTTATTTTTCTTCATTAGCTGTAGAAGAAATTCAGGAAAAATAATTTTCTTGAGGATGAAAGTAGCTTTTAAAATTTTTTTCTTCTTCCTAATATATAAAATACAAAAGGGCTGAATATTACAAGTTGAATTAGTGCAGAGAAATAATGCAGAACAAGACACTCAAGCACAACACAGTCCTGCAAATGGCACAGCCAGATTAAACTTGCAAGTAAAATAAATACTAAGATTTTACTATCCTAGAATTCCTGCTTAAAATCACCTTTCATATCAAAGGGATGTATTTCTGATCAGAAAAGGCTTTTTGTTAAGGAAGGTCAATTAAATCTCTCTAGAGTTAATACTGACACAATGATGATATTCAGAAAACCTCCTTTCCACACCCCTATCCTTTGAGTTCCCCACTATAATTCTTAGCCTTGCACAGAGTGTGGAAGCTTTTATTGCTTGTGATTTCCTGCAGGCAGCACACCACCAGCACCTGGAAATGTTCTGCCTTCCACAGAACGATTCACTGAATCTCAGGTAGCCATGTACCTGAAGGTAACACAGCAGATATTGTGGTACCTCTGAATGCTAGTGCAGACTGAAAACATTTGTTCACTCCAGCAGTTTCAGGGACCGGCTTTTTTGTTGTACAAAGCAAATGGATTGAAGTATTTCCAACTTTTGCTTGGACCAGAATGCCTTCCCCCATCCTCTGCACAGAAAAAAAGATTAAGGGAGGAGTAATGTGCAGTGTCCTGAAGAAAGAGGAGAGAATCGTTCCTCTGTGGTTTCCCATGTCCCCATGACATAAATTTAGCCCATGCTCAGACACTGCCTTCTTTAGGGTCATCTATCAGACAAAACCAAACCCTTCTCTCAGCTCTGCTGGGTCCAATTCAGGGTTCTAAAACAGACCAGCTACTCCTTAGGGCACACTCTGCTTCACTCTGGAAGGTATTTACCTTCCTAGTCTCCACATTTACACTGGGTAGTTTTAAACATAGGATTATAGAATGGTTTGGATTGGAAGGAATCCCAAAGGTCATCTAATTCCAACCTCTCCCACCATGGGCAGAGACACATTCTACTATCCAAGGTTACTCCAACAAGACCCTGTCCAGCCCGGCCTTGGACACTTGCAGGGATGGGGCAGCCACAATTTCTCTGGGCCACCTGTGCCAGGGCCTAACCACCCTCACAGGGAAGAGTTTCTCCCTAATATCCCATATAACCCTAATCTCTTTCAGTGTAAAGCCATTGCCCCTTGTTCTGTCCATGTTCTTGTCAGAAGTCCCTCTCCAGCTCTCATGTAGCCCCTACAGGTACTGAAAGGCCCCAGCAAGATCACCCTGAAGCTTCTCTTCTCCCGGCTGAACAGTCCTAGCTCTCTCAGACTTTCCTCACAGCGGAGTGGTTCCATTTCTCTGATAATTTTCATGTCCCTCTTTTGCAGCTCCAGGTCCTTCCTGTGCTAGGTCCCTGAGCTGGAGGCATCACTGCAGGTGGGGTCTCACCTGAACTGGTAGGACATCATGCCTGGTGACCTTGACCTCGAGAGAAGAAAACAAGATTGTGAGAGATCACACAATTCTTTCTTCTATGGCTCAGAAACTTGACACACCTACAAGAAAAGAAACTATACAATGAACTGTCAAAGCAAGCAATGGTGCAAATCAGGACAAGGGATATGACTGAATTGTCTTATTTCCTGGGGAGCCTGTCTTTTCTGCACAAATCAATAGGGCCAATTGGATGTGAAAAGGCGTATTAAGGGTATGGTGACATAATCTCTAAGCTCTCCATGCCTTAGGGGCTGCCCTGACACTGCCCCACACTGCCCATGGGCTGCAGCTTAGGGCAACTTTTAGTGCTGTGAGGCAAAGTTACAGGGCAAACTCTTGCATAAGTACAGCAGATAGAATTTGCCTTGATATGTCTTTTTCTCAGGCTATCAATTTCACCACAGGCAGGGAATGTAGGATGATGTACCATACTCCAAACTAATTTAATCTTACTTCATGTTTTGTGGCTGCCAATGCCCTTAAATCCAGTTTAAGGAACTGAGATGATCCAGGGGAGAGAGTAATAAAAAGAAACAACAATTAAGTATGAGGGAAAGGCTAAAGGCAGTAATGATTATCCCCACTGGATTGGAACCAGAAGTGTTGCAAAGGCTCCCAAACCTGAAATTGGCCATCACCAAATTGAGGTTTCACCACTGCCTCCAATAATAAGCAAATGCTAGGATCAGAAGATATTCAGAAATAAGACAGTGAAAAGCACCTTTTATAATGTTCCTAAGGTATTTAAAAATATTATGATTAAAAGACATTACTTTATTATAAAATATTTCTTTTAAAGTGCAGGAAATTATTCTATTTAAATTAATGCACTCCAGAGTGCATATACCAATACTATCAAAAGTACTACTAAATAAGACAAATTTCTGTTGCAAAACTCTTTTTTTTTTTTTTTTGGTAGCTAAAAAGGTTATAATTAATGGAGGTGTAAAGGATATGTATAGGAATTGCAGTATATTTTATATTCAAAACTTCTTAAGACATAAAAGTGAAAAAAAATATTTTCAGAGTAGATATCCAATTTTTTATAAGCTCTGTGTAGCCCAAGATTAGTAGGAAAGGAAGCTTTTCCCTAAAACCATAGCTAATACCTGTTTTTTAAAGTTTTATGATATTTCCATCTTAAAAAGGAAAAAAGACCCCAAAAACAACAACAAAACCAACAACAACAAACCAAAACGAAAACCAAAACTAAACCCAAACCAACCAACCAACAAAAAACCCCAAACAAACAACAAAAACCGACCAAAAACCCAAACAGACAACAACAACAACAACAAAACCAAAAACAAAGAAAGAGGTCTGAGCAACCTCAACTTGGATTACAAAGTTTTAAGGAAAAGTGGTGCTATACTTGCAATGAAAGATATTAAAACAGCTAACCAAAGAGGTTTGATGAAAGTAGACTTTCAATCCACACCAGAAGTGCCTGTGTTCCCTGTGTGATTTTGATGCAAGCTGTGACTGAGAATGTTCATTTCCATAAGTGGGAATTTCTTGGGGCTTTTTGGTTACCAGGGCTTTTTTTGGTGGGAGGGAGGTTTAGCATGAAAGCCATTGAACTTTCTTATTAAATATGATCATTATACTATTTATTAGGGGAAAATGTAAAAAGAAAGACAGGTGTTGCACAGAAAAATTATGGTGAAATCAATGAAAGAGGTGAAGTTGTTAACTACAGAGACATTAGTACTGTCTGAATCTGTCAGAAACCTCCTGCACTCTAAAAAATTCCAAAAAGACAGGTTTCACCGCGTATTCTGGGCATTTAAAAACTGTTCCTTTCTTTCATTTCTGTTTAAAAAAAAATCTTTCTTCAAAGAAATACTTAAAAAACACTTTGAAAAAGCAATTGCATATCTGGTTTTCATGGTCCAGTGGACTTTTGGAAATGAGTCACAATAAAATCCTATCGGGGTTTGAATTTCAAGTCAACCTTTGCTATACCTTTTCCACAATTCTTTAAATCTATATTGAAAGAGAATTCCTGTTAGGCAGTAGCTCAGGTTCTGGTGTCACAGGTAGAGATATGGCACAACATCTGCAGACGTTTTTGCTGTTGCAGTCCTGCTGAAGGAAGCAACATTTCTGAGCTAACGCACAGCTTCAAGCTGATTTTCAAACCTGAGTGTCAATATACATAATCATGATTATGATTGAATAATACAACATGCCCCCTCACAGAAATTTCTTCATTCCTCCCATTTAAACGCACATTATCTAGACATTGATATAAGTAAAAAAAAAAGATAAGCAAAATACCATCATGGATCTGGAAACTATTTTACAGTAGAATCATGCTCAATTATTCTTAAGATACCTTTTGGTGATTAAAAGAATAAAAGAAATAGACCAAAAGAAGTCACAAAGAAGCACGGGAACAGTACTCCCTTTTATCCTAAGGGTATATAAAAAATGTCATTTCCATGGCAAAAGAGCAACCATATGTATACATGTCATATAATGACATTTACATCGAATAGAGGGATATCTAGATATTTGACTATATATATACATGTATGTATGTAAATACATATATTTCTACATGCACGTAAACATATTTAGTAATGTATGAACACAAATACCTGTATTTAGATATATTTAGGGACATAAATGCACATTTGAATTATTATTCATGTCTAGATTTTTATGTACTTGAACAACTTAGACATCTATATATATTTATCTCTTATTATTTCTTACTAATATACCTACATTTGTATATAATAAACATACATTTAATGAGTAACTACAAACAAAAATATCAAAATTTTTGCAATAATAGCAACAAAATAACAACAAAATTTCTCTGAGTAACTTCTGCTGTACTTTGACACAACTTTGTCCAAAGTTTTGTACAACGCTGGTGTCCAGTTTATGTTCCCAGTTTTCAGATGAGTGCGAGAATTGCTCTTTATGGTAGACGTGAGTATCCACTGTATTATATCCAAAAGGAGCAGAGTACCCACACATATGGACTGAAATAAACCTGCGTAGAACCAGCCAAAAAAAAATGCCATTGGTACAACATTTAAAGGGTTTGTTTTTATGATGTGCAGGCAGTTCCAAGCCATTTGAGATCTAACTGCTGTATGCTTGATTGGCTTCTTGAGTAGAAAAAACTGCTGAGCCTGGCAAAGCTGGGCAGGGGATGACATGAAGGGAACATTTGATAATTTTCATTTGCCAGAAGGCAATTACCAGCTTGTTTTGTGTACGAACTGAGCACGCAGGATGCCAGTACCAGTGAACCCATCAACCCAGCACAGGCACCATCCAGGAATGGCACCTCCACTGAATAGAAACACAGGTGAGGAGCAGTGGCAGAAGATTTAGCATTTATTCTCAGCACAGACCGCCTGGCCTTGAGTGCTATCCACAGCTTACATTTCATTCTACCATTCATCACTGGATGTCTCATTTTAGTGAATATTATGTTGCACTGAATTTACCAGTGCTGAATTACTCTGGTGATGGAGTTTTCCAGTGACCATACTACAAACTCTGTCTTGGCTTTCTCTTGTCTTGGACAACATAAAGAATGTGGAGAAGTTCCCATCTTATCGATTCCTGGGGGTTTTGGGGTGGGGGAAGTGTTAATGTATTCAAGATTAGAAGTCAGACCTGACACAGCCCTCAGCAGTCGCTGCTGCTCAGCTTTAACCAAGCTAAAAAAACAGCCATCTATCTTCTTGTTTTGTTTCATGTCTCTTAGCTTTGAATCTATAAAAACACTTTACATCTCATCTATACATCTTGTTAAACAGCCTTCTGTGGCAAACTCTGACAGGAGCTTTGGAAACTGCTAATAAAAGTGCAAGCTTGTTTTCCTTCTCCTTCCTTGTTCTGATTGCAGTAATGAGCTACAAGGGAATCCCTCCTGAAAAACACACAAGGCCATGTGGTTTAAATGACAAATTTTTAATGAGATTAGGAGCTGGTAAATTATTTCAGAGAAAGTTTTATTCAGAGAAAAGTTTTAGTTTCAGCCAGTCCTGAAGGTCTCCCAAATTCCACTGGAATGTTCTTGATAGTTTCAGCTGGGAAGGAAAAAAAAAAAAAAAAGGTATTTTTTTTCTTCTGAACTATCAGATGGAATTACAAAGATCCTTTAAGCTTTGCTCTGCACAGACCATAGCAATATGTCCTCACCTACAGCTGCACAAGAAACACATCTAGTCATGTCATTTGTCTAGCTCCTCCTTGCTGGGTGCCTCGATTGCAGCATCATTTCTCCTTCCTGTTAAACAGGGGAAATAAAAGCATTATTCAGAACATGGGGGAAATATTCATCTTTTGCTTTCTAAATGAATCAGGTAGAATTCTGAGAAATCATGTGGTGGTTATTTCATTATGTGCATAATAAAGTCTACTTTTTCATGTAGTGCATCTTCAAAATTCAGGATTGTTTTTCAAATATGTCATTCTCAAAAGCTGTAAACAAATATATTTCATCATGATCCTTAAGAATATTGTGTTAAAGCATGTATTTGTTAATTTTTAGCATTTGCCAGACGTCATATACATTGTTGTGGTTTAACCCCAGCCAGCAGCCCGGCCCCTCACAGCTGCTCACTCACTCTCCCACCACTGGGATTGGGGAGAGAATCAGAAGCATAAAAGCTGAAAAACTTATGGGTTGGGATAAAGACAGTTTAATAGAGAAAGGAAACGCCACACACAGAAGCAAACCAAAACAGGGAATTAGTTCCCTGCGTCCCATGGCTCAGCAGGTGTTCACCCATCCCCAGCAGGGCAAGGTCCCATCACACAGAACAGTGACTTTGGAAGACAAATGCCATCATTCCAAATGTCCCCCCCTTCCTTTTCCCCCCACTTTATACACTGACCATGATGTCAGTTGGTCTGGAACATCCCTGGGGTCAGCTGGGGTCACCTGTCCTGGCTGGGTCTCCTCAGCATGAGGAGCAGAAAAGGCCTTGGCTCTGTGCAAGCCCTGCTCAGCAAGAACAAAAGCATCTCTGTACCATCAACTCTGAGTTCAGCACAAATCCAAAACACAGCCCCACACCAGACCTGGGCAGGAAATTAACTTTACCCCAGCCAAGACCAGCATACACATCTAAATAAATTCAATTTGCTGTAGTAAGTATGAACTAGGGAGTGAACTTGCCTGCACACTATAAATTGACAGGCTATTTCACTTCCGATTGCAAGCACTGGCTGAGACTGAGAAAACCTTTGTCAAATAGCCAGGTTAGAAGAAAACGTGAAAATACTATCCAGTTTCATAATCCTTACAGATGTTCAGTTTCCAATTTCCTCTTTTTGAGGGAAAGTATGCTCTTCATAACTGTGAGTTTAGAAAGTCAGCTTCACTCCAAATCTTGAAATAGAAAAAATAAAGAGGATAAATACTAAATAAGATATTATTGTCATGAAAGTACTTCACCTGAGTTATCACTTCAAGGAAGATGTTTTTTTAAAAAATAGAAACACAAGAGTATTTGATATAAGAACATAATAAAAAAGAACTGATACCACTTTTTCATGATAAAACACACCAGTGATCTCAACATCAGAGAAACTGGCAGGGGGAAAGTGCAAATACAGCTAAATCTAGCAAACAGGAATATGTCCCACTGAAATGCAGGAAATATCAAAGTTCAGGAAGAGCTGCTAGTTTAGGAGAGTGTAAATGGGGTGGTGAGGAGTCACTAGGAGTCAAGAGGGAAGAACATGCAGAATGAATCTTACAGGAACATGCACATCAAAGTTGAACTAATGAAAGGAGAAAATTAAAATCTTTTAGTGAAGTACAATGCCTGGACTTCAGGTGGGCTGGGTGGGACTTGTGGAGTGGGGACCTAAAGGACACTGAAAGGCAAAGGAGCTCAGGAAAGCTGGCAGACCTTTAAAGAAGAGCACTGTCCATAAGAACAGCCCGCTCTGGTGTGAAGGCAGAGAAGCCAGTATGTCAGGACTTGGCTAAACAGGATATCAAGGCAGAACTCCAGCATGAAAATGCAGCATAGAGGGCTAGAAGCAAGGACAGAGTGCAAAGGAGGAATTTAGTAAAGTTGCCTGGGCATGTAGGGCTGGTGTCATTCAAGCCAGAACTCAGCTCAAGGACATGAGAAGAGCCACCAATCACACACACCTTCAAAAAAGGACACAGGGATGATCTGTAAATCACTCAGCCTCATGTTGACTCTTGGTAAAATCACAAATAGAGTCCTCTTGGAACACATTTCTGGGCATATGAAAGAGCAGAAGGGGAGTGGGTACAGTCAGCATGGATTTATCACAGGTAGAGCATGCCCGACCCAGCCTTCCTTTTCTGACAAAACAACTGGATTAGTGGGTGTGAGGAGCCAATTCAGTTTTGTTATGCCTCAACAATGGTTGTCAGAGGCACGTTGAGGAGGGGTGCACATGTGCCACACGCAGGAGGCAACTAGAAGAAGCCTTGTCTCTGGGAGGACTTCGCCTGGCACCACCTCCCATGAGGCAGGCACTAGGAGACACTGGAGGGGCCTCTCCACCCAGGTCGCAAAGAGCTCTCCACCGGTGGATGGCACAGGAAGGTTGGTCTGGACCAGTGGTTCCCTGTGAGCGGCTAGACTTTGGGAGGGGCCACGGGGATATAAGAACCAACTGCATTGCTGCTCCCGCTCGCTTCCTCCTTTTCCCGGGGCCAGCGTGCCTTCTGGCTCTCCTACCCTCGCTGGCTCACCCTCACACCGGTCCTGCCTTCCTGTGCCCCTCACCGCCGCTGAGCTGCCTGCTTCCAACCCTGCCATCCCGCTCAGTGCCCGCCCTGCCACCCTGATCCAGCCGGTTGCCATGACCCTGTCCAGGGTCCTGGTCCTCCCATCCGTGCAGCTACTGACAGTGTGTTCGGTGGAGCTGAACGCGGCTGTGGGAGCCGTGCCTGTGGAGCCGCACCCCTCCGGGAGCCGGGCAGGCTCGCTAAGGCCCAGCCCGGCCCAGGCAGGCAGCACGCACACCCCTGCGCCGCCCGCACTGCCCTGACTCGCTGGTGGTAACGCCCTCTTCTTCTCTCTGTCCCTTCTCTCTCCTCTCCCACAGTCCTTTTCCATTTTCCTTTCTTCTTTTCTATCTCTTCTAGCCCTCTTTTGTTTGGGCAACTTCTTTTCCCTCTTGTTTTCATTATCAATAAACGGTTCTCAGATACAAGGTTTGCCTCATTTGGCTTCATTTCATTCCCAACCATCCATTTTTAAAAGAACTCCTCTCAGTTCCCCACAGTGGAACACGACCATGGGGCAGGGGAGCAGTGGACTTAACTAGATTTGGCCAAAGCTGGTCAACACTTTATGCCACAATCTGCTTGTGTCCAAGTTTGGGCAGTACAGCCTGGCAAGAAGTGGGCTACTGTGGTTTTATTGTGGGACAAGTCATTTAACCTCTCTCAGTGACCTGCAGGACACACTGTTTTTCAGCTTTGAAGGTGACAGTGATGCCTGGAGTGGATACCTAGAAACAGAGACTAGACAGGAGTAAGGGAATAAGGGTAGGTATTTATTTGAAGGGCCTTCAAAGGTAGACCCTGGGGAGCCAGAGGCCNGTTAAAACCTAAGGCATCAACAGCAAATTTGAAGGACACTTGAGGGCTCTCATCCAGACGGGCAGGACAGGGCAGGGGAAACAGGGCCAACAGGGTCTCCATAAAATTCAGGGAAGAGCAATAGGCAGCTTTGACTTGGGAATGCAGACCCAGCCAACACAGCAACAGCCAACCATGCAAATGCCTTTTGAAGGGCATCATCTGGAGGCAAATAATAGAATATGAGGGAAATGCAAAGGATTCATGAGAATGAACATTGCTGGCAGTGCCAAAACAATGTTAGCATAGGTGTATTTGTGTTCCTTATGTGTCATTTGTTCTGCATATATCAGCTAAGAATGAAAGTAACTGCAAGTATTTACACCTATTTCCTATCTCCTAGAGTAGGGGGTCAGTTCTGATGAGCAGAACAAGAAAATAAACAACAAGCTGAAATCCATAGAACAAGGAGTGGACCTCTGAAAAATGGATGTGCAATTATTTGCAAAGTTAATAGGAATGATCTTAAGCAAATGCAAAACGCGTTACACATAAAGGAAAGTTGAGTTCTAGGATAGGCTGTGATGTTTTGGAAGAAATTTCTACTTCACCAATTGAAATACATCTACACTAAAATAGTTATCGAGGTAATGTAGATTATACTAAATTACAAATGACATTCTTTTTCAAATGAAATCCCAGTAATTTTCTATTTTAAGCAAAATATTTTGAAATTTTTCAATATGTCAGTCTGCAATTTTTTTACCGTATTTTCATTACAATATCTCTACAGTGAATTGAAAGTTTTACCATTCTTATGAAATTGAGCTGATTATGTTGCTGAAATCATGACAGGTAATTGAAAACTGAAATATTTTTCCATACTAATTCTTTCAGCACAAGAATTGAAGGGACTGAAAATTGTACATTAGTGTGAAGCCCATCTTGAAACATTTTATGCTTTCCTAAGGGGTCAGGGCTTATTTCCTAAGAACTGATTTGAACATTCCATATCAAAGAACAGGGCTGCGGAGCAGTATCGTAGAGTAAAATATACAACAGTAGTAGCAGGAGTATGTAACTTCCTAATTACTTGGGCTTTCTTTCTGCTAATTACTCCATTAGAATGGCATGAAAAATATCTGCTACTGATGAAAACAGGTTCCAGCCGGAACAATAAAATACTGCCTACAGAGCAAGCTGGAAGACTGCAATTCAGGCACGCTCTGAATTGTCCTAGCCACAATGCACCATCTTAGAACCCGTTAAATTCATTTAAAAACACAACTTTTGTGATATTGGTGCTTTGTTTATTTTATTCCATAAAATGCGCTATAGTTCCAATGCAACTTTTCAAGACAAGCTCTGGCACTTTAGGCACATGATCTCACTTCAAAATTACTATGCCTGCTTCTGTTCCACAAAATATCTTATTTTAATTGGATTTGGTGCCTTTAGCTATCTAGCTAGCCTAAACACATGGATCTGAGCTTTACAGTGTTGCATACAAATTAAGTTTGAGCTCCAAGACAAAGCTCTTTTGACAGTTTCTCAAAAATATTTCAACTTCATAGGACCTTGCAATTCATAAATGAAAATAATTACTTCAAAAAGACTTATTTTGAGTAGGTGTTACTTGAATTTTTCAAGTACATCTAATAACTGAGAAGTGTTAAAAGATGCATCATGTTTTACAGCTGAATACCTTGATGTTTTCAAGACTTAGAGTCACTTTTCAAAACACTTTCAAAGCTCTGGCTGGTTTATATAGTGATTTTTTTTTTTGAAAGCTATCACAAGTGCACAACACCTTGAGTAAGACTTGCGTGAGATCACAATGAATGTCATGGAAACGCAATAAATAAAAATTAAAAAGAGGAATCAAAAAGTAAGAATGGGGTTGTCCAAGCTAAAGGATGCAGTTTCTCACTAATTCTTCTTCACATGTTCTTAAACACTGCTGATTAACAATATTTAAATGGTTTAAATACAAAGTCAATTACCTTAGTGTTTTGCATTAGAAATGCAGGAATGCAGGTATGCAATTTATGGCTAAACTAAAGTATTTTTTGTAAGAGTTCTCAGAGGTATTTTGAAAGAAACTTCTTCTCCTGTCCATAATATTTCAGGTCATAGTCTCAAACCCATTTGGCTTAGGCATGTGTTTTCCATAGTCATTTTTAATAACACAGACAAGACAATTTAAATGTTTTCCTATATATCCACAAAGGCAGGCAGACACCTCTGTGTTGGACTCACAAAATCATGCTGTTTAAAATGGCAACTCATTAAAACACTTTCTGTCTTTCATTTATTATTTCCTGCCCCTCTCCTCAACCCCCTTTCTTATGCTTCACCTTACCCTTCCCTCTCTGCCAACAGCAGCTGAATTGGCAGCTATGGAGCCAAAGCTGACTCTTGAAGCTGGTAGGAGTTTTGTTCCTGCTCCCACATTTCAAAGGAAATGTGCTTTAGCTTGAGAAATTTATTGAAGTTTTTTAACCTGTCCTGAATACAGAAGAGGGTACTTTCTTTTGCTGGCTTGCTTTAATCTTTCCAGAATAATAGCTCTGCTGAATATTCTTCTTCTTTCCATTAGAATGGTGCACCCGAGAAACCAAAGGCAGAAAAGAAAATAGAACATAATGGCTTTGAGGCAAGGCAGCTTCTCATCCTGCTTCTTCAACACTGCCCACATTTTAGAAGTTAACTTTGTAGAGCTTTTGCTATGTATCACACATGAAACAATAATTGCTCTATGAATTAAACCATAATGAGAATCCATCTCTTCTGGGGCAAGATTGCTTGTCTGGCAATACCACTGTGGCGTTCAGTGCAAGGGAATCATAAATGGGACTGAAAACTGCATCTGTTCTCGCAGGGTGGTCCTTTTGATTTCCCAGAGACTGCTTTGTGCAGAATGCATTACTCAGTGCATGCAAAAATTACAGTACTTAGGCACTCATCAGTGTGAGAGCACTGGGGGGGTTTATGTCCAAACCAGCCACAGCAGATGTCAGAAACCCTAAGGAGCACAGCTTATGGATTTAGTAGTTTTGAAGGTCTTTTTCTTTTTAATTCTTTGGATTTCCTCCCAGTGGCAGCTTGAAAGTGTCCTTGCCACCAATTACATCATTGCCAAGGAAGGTGAGGAGAGGTAGGCAAGGACACTTTCATTCCTGAATCTCTCCTGTGTCCTCATATTCACTATTTATCTTTGTTTCAGTTACAATGGAACCTGCAGCAGCGAGAAGCACTCATCTAGGAAAGCTAACAGCTTCCCCTTTTAGCTACCAAGGTACAAAATTCTGGGTCACTCCTTCCCTGTGGTGGTGGAAATAAGTGTCCTTTGGGTATCTTACTGCTAGACATGGTCCACAATTATTTTGATCTAATAACATATTACTGTGTTTATTAACATCTCACCTGCGAATTTTCTTATTCCTGTCCCCCTTGCAATCAGTCCCTGCAGGTACAGCACGCAGCAGGGATACACTTTGAACATCCTGCAAGCATTTTTGGAGGACCACCTTTATTCCACTATTTTTATTTCACCATTGGAGAATTACTCTGATTACCAGTGGCTTCATTCAAACACTGCAAAATTTCAAATTATCCACAGTGAGAAGCCAGGCTAGGAAAATGCTACTGCTAAAAATGCCATGGAAAACAAGCACACAAGCACCTCATAGGTTCACTTGCAAAAAGATGTTATATTGATATTAAGGATATTTCAGTGCTAAGGGGAATTCCAGACTCTTGGACTTGGTTCTAACTATTCCAGGGAAAGAAACAGAACCCCTTTCAAGGAACTGCCACAAAGATAATTAGAGGGCAGGAACATATCTCTTTTATGAAGACAAATTACAGAGTAAGGGCTGTTCAGCCTGGAAAAAACAATGCTCTGGGGAGACCTTAGAGCCCCTTCCAGGACCTAAAGGAGGCCCAAGTGAGGTGGAGATGAACTTCTGACAAGGGCCTGGAGTATCAGGACAAGAGACAATGGTTTTAAACTGAAAGAGGGCAAGGTTTAGACCAGATATTCAGAAGAAATTCTTCATTGTGAGGGCAGTGAGGCCCCAGCACAGGGTGCCCAAAGAAGCTGTGTCTGCCCCATCCCTGGAAGTGTTCACGGCCAAGTTGGACAGGGCTTGGAGCAACCTGGCATAGTGGAAGGTATCCCTGCCCATAGCAGGAGATTGTAGCAAGATGGATCTTGAAGTTCCCTTCTAACCCAATCCATTCTATGACTCTATGATTCAAGAACTGTCAAAAGGGAAAAAAAAAAAAAGGATGAGCATCACTAGATGGAGTTCTTGGTTTTGGGCACCTCTAGAGAAGCCACACTCAATTATTTCATCATTAGTGAGTGACCCTAACTGGGTCTATTCACAATTTACAACTGGGCTGCAGGTGCAGATTTTCTCAAAACCTTCTATCACAGTATCTCCATCACTGTTACAATTATTTACTGACATAGAAGGTCTCTGTGCAAAAGAGCTCCTGTCAATCTATTCCAGAAGACAAGGCCCCAGGAAGCCACCCAGCCTCAGAGCACAGATGCTTCCATGTTCAGAGCAGGTGGGGTTCTCCTCAGCCCCACCAGGGATCAGCTGTAGGAGTGCATTCACAACACCTCAGCTTGTGATACCTCACTACTTGTGACAGACTTCAGGCCAGACCTAGAAAGCACCTCCAAATTCCAGCTCCTTCTTTCAGATTTTCTTACAGTTTGTCATCCAGAGCCTCCAAAGCAGGCTGATTAACCATACATAAAAGGGTATCCTTTTCTTGTTTTTCATACTGACCTCTTCTACAGCATCCAACCTTTTACAAGACCTTGTATTGATGAAAAAACACTGGCTATCAACAGGAAATGGAAGGAAATTAAGTATAAGCAGCCTTATAGGTATTCTAGAAGGAGGTTATTCTCAAAATCTTCCAACATGTGGCATACTGACATTATTCACAATGAATAGAGCAGTGGGTACATGCACCACCGCATTTTGGCAGAGCCAATTACACCAACTTCAATATTTGTATCTCTCTTGTTAAATTGGCTGTATAACTAGTAAAAGTTAATAGGAGCTCTTCATTAGCCCAGGCAGTCAAGCAGTGATTCATCAGAAGCCAAACTTGCAGTAAGTTCCATTAGCACCCTGTGCCTCAAGGTTAGAGGATGTGCACAGTGCCTGTGGGTATAAACAAGCAAGAAGGATGTTAAAGCAAGAATGGGAAAGTGTTCCTCCTTTGCATTCAGAACAGACCGTTAAAAAAAGGGAATGAAAACATTTTCACCATTTTGCAACAGTTCTTGACATTTACACTGGCTTGAATCAAGTCTAAATTTCAAACCTTAAAAAAGGCTTGAAAAGCAAAAATCTCATTCAAATCAAATAAAAGGGAGTCAATCAAATTCTTTGTTTCAATAATTCTGAAGACTTGTTATATTTCATCTATAGTACATACTATAGATCATGTTTAGTGTCCACATAAGCAAATTCTCAAAGCTGTTCTTTAAACTGAAATGTTTGCTTTTACACTTTTTTTCTGGTAATGGTAATCTCATTGAAAGGGACCTTTATGCTCAACCAGTTTGTGTTTTAATGACTCAAGTATTTTCCTCTGAAAAAGTAATTTGAAAACTATTCAGCCAGCTGTGCTTCTATTGATGTGACTGAAGGGTACCTTTTTGCAAGGCTGATCTTCTGAAACAGTCATCCCATAATCAAAGGATATTGAAGGAGATGTCATATATCAAGTAAAATGGGAGGAAATTGAAGTACCTTCTTTGTGACACAGGCCTTACAATTACTTTACCATATCTTGACTTCACTAGAAATAGAGTTTAAAATCATAGTGCTACCAGCTACCTAAAAAAATATTGATTTACAGAGGTACATGTTTGCTTTTGTCTTTGCATGTCTTTGCATTGATAGCAGTTGCTAGGGCACAGCTTCGTTCACTAAATTGTGGATATAGCACTTCCAGTGAGTCCCACAAAGGTTCTGAAATCGAATGCCGTTCACAACAAAATTGCCCAATTATATCTTTGAAGAGCTGATTGTGTTTGAAAAATGTGCATTGTGCTTGAAAATAGCAATAGGATGAACACAATGAGGATTAACACATTATTGATGAGACTATTTTGCTGTAAAGGGCAGAGTCAGGCAACTCAGAGCCATTCCATTTTAAGAGAAACATGCTGGGATAATCCCACATCACCCACGCTCCAAATTTACATTACCCTCTTTCCTCTCTCTCACTCATTTTTTAAGGATTTTTATCTGTCTCCTTTCAATTTCCTTTTCATTCTCTTCAGAACTCAAAAAGGAAGACAATGCAGTATAAATTAGTCCAGTTTTGTCCTCAAATAATTCTTCCTTCTTCTGAAAAATAATTGTCTTCACAACCTGGGAATGCCTCCGTAGTAGAGTGAGAAAAAATAAATCCGAAGAGGACACTTAAATGTAGCAAGGAAGGACACAGGCTCTTTAGGACAGCAGGGAAGACAAGGAGGGGTCACCCTCTATGTCAATGACCAGCTGGAGTGAAGGCAGCTCTCCTGGGGATGGACGAGGAGCTGTCTGAGAGCTGATGGATCAGGATTTAAGGGAGGTGACCAGGATTAAAGGTGACTTTATTGGGTTCTGCCCCAGGCCATCCCACCAGGAAGACTAAGTGGATGATCCCCTCCATATGCAGATAAGAGCAGCCTCTCATTCCCAAGCCCTCGTTTATCCCAGGGGGCTTCAATTACCCTGAAATCTGTTGGAGAGGCAACACAGCAGGAATAAGCAATTCAGCAATCCTGGGATGTGCTGATGATGCCTTCCTCCTCCAAGGAATAAAGGAGCCAGCAAGGAGAGCTGCCGTGCTGGAACTTGTTCTCACCAACAGGGAGGGGCCAGTGGAGAATGTGAAGCTCAAGGGCAGCCTGGGCTGAAGGGACCGTGAAATTCTGCAGTTTGAAGTCCTCAGGGCAGAGAGGAGAGTGCATGACAAGCTCAATACCCTGGACTTAGGAGAGCAGACTTTGGCCTCTTCAGGGACCTGTTTGGTAGAGTTCCCTGGGATAAAGCCCTGGAGGAAAAAAGCAGCTCAGTAAAACTGATTGATATTCCAGGATCACCTCCTCTGAGCTGGGGAGCAATGCATCCCAACGAAGAGGAAGGCAGGCAAAAACACCAGGATGCCTGTGTGGATGAACAAGGAGCTCCTGGACAAANNNNGAGCTCCTGGACAAACTCAAGACACTAAAAGGAATCCTACAGAGGGTGGAAGCAGAGACAGATAGTCTGGGAGGAACACAGAGAGACTGTCCAAGCAGACAGGAATTGGGCTAGGAAACCTAAAACCCTGATAGAATTAAACCTGTCCAAGGATGTTGAGGGCAACAAGAAAACGTCTATAGGTGTGTTGATGATAAAAGGATGGCTGGGGAAAATGTGAGCCTTCTCTGGAAAGAAACAGGAGGCCTGGTTACCCAGGACATGGAGAAGGCTGAGGTACTCCATGCCTTTTTGTCTCAGTTTTCACCAGCAAGACCTCCAGCCACACCACCCAAGTCACAGAAGGTACAGGCAGGGCTTGGGTGAATGAACCATCCACTGCAGGAGAAGATTGGGTTCCAGAATCTCTGTGGAACCTGAAGGTGCACAAATCAATGGGACCTGATGAGATCTTGAGGGAACTGGCAGATGAAGTGGCTAAGCCCTTCTCCATCACGTTTGAAAAGTTGTGGCAGCCCAGTGAAGTTCTCACTGGCTGGAAAAGGGAAAGCATAACCCCCACTTGTAAAAAGAGAGATAAGGAAGGCGCAGGGAACTACAGACCAGTCAGTCTCCCCTGTATGCCCAGCAAGACCATGGAGCAAATCCTGGGAACTATGCTAAGGCACAGGGGCAGCCAACACGGCTTCACTGAGGGCAAACCACGCCTGACAAATTTGATGGCTTTCTATGATGGGTTACAGCAGTGATGGATGAGGGAAGAGCTTCTGACATCATCTACCCAGACTAGTGCAAAGCATTTCACAGTGAAATCCTTGAGTGAGGGTGGGGAGGCCCTGGCACAGGGTGCCCAGAGAAGCTGTGGCTGCCCCTGGATCCCTGGAAGTGTCCAAGGCCAGGCTGGATGGGGCTTGGAGCAACCTGGGATAGTGGAAGGTGTCCTGAACCACACTAGGGAGTTTGTAACTAATGGGCCTTTTAAATTCCCTTCCAACCCAAACCAGTCTATTATTTTATGAAATCTTTAAAACTATATCCTTCTGCTGAGGTCTAGAAGGTGACAGGAAAAAAATGAATACAGTAGTTAATTTTCTTCCTCGGGTTTGCTATAAATGAAAGTTCTGGTCTAGGACACAGCCTGCTCAAACCAAGGATTCTTAATGGTTTTTCAATTAATGTATCATTGTTATGTATTTTCCATAATCCAAGTGTAAAACATTAAATTATTAGAATGTTAGTCACCCAACGGAAAGAGAAGAGTTGCATGACTAATCATGTTTTGTCAGTTTTCTGTGTATTGTTCAAATATTTTTTAAAATAAATTGACATAGAACAACAAAAGACCATAAGCATAAGAAAGTGAGATTTTTTTTTTTCTTATGGCTTCTGAAATTTCATATCTACTTTAACTCTGATCAATATCTCTTTGGTGTTTCTGGTTCCCTCCCTGGAGAAAGAACAGGAGTTACACAGTTCTGCATATGGCAAAGATATTAAACAGGCAATTAGGACAAGCATATCAAAGATTAATTGTACAGGAGGACTGGGTAAATGTGCTCCAGTTCTGCAAATCTTTGAATTAATAAAATGCCCAACCTATGTTTAAGCAAAAAAGAAATGAGGAGGAGATGACCAGAGGATCCCTGGATGACTGCTAATTAATGGTCTCTTCCAATACTTAAATCACTGTTAATTTAATTCTCAGAAGTATCACTAGTTTAAATATATATTTGACTAAGCAATGATAGAAGGTAATAATAAAAGACTTGTGGATTCACTCATCAGTCTTGTATACAACCCCTGACTAAAAGAACTTAGGAAACCCATGGAACAATACAGGAGATTATGCAAAGAAAGGTGTTTGATTAGACAAATCCAGACCACAAATATTCCGCACTGACTAGTTGTAACTAAGGCGTTTGTAAACCATGTAATTCTAGAGGCTCTGAGACTCCAAGTTTATTCACTAGAAGGGTATTCAGAAATTAGGACACTGAAGTAATTTGGATAATCTTCTTGGTCTAATTTGACTGCCAATTCAGGAAAATATAATTTTCTTCTGGAACCTTAAATCTTTACAATAATCAAGACTTACAGAAATAGATTTGAAGATCTAAACCTAACAGGCAGGTTTGGACAGCACAGACACTTACAGAGCTCTCATAAACGTTGCTCATATTTCCAGGCTTAAGCAAGATTAACAGCAGGAGAAGCCAGAATCCATACCACCCCTAAGGGTTAAAAACACTTGTCTTTTGACAGGAGCTTTGGATTCCCTTTAAATAAAAAATTTCAACTCCTCCAACTCTTAAATCTTAGAGAAGCTCTAAAATAAATACACGGAATCTCTTTTTCTGAAAGTAGTATTTTTGCTAGTAAGGGGCATCCTTTTGCCGTAGCCTCAGTGCTGTGAAATGTCTGCTTCGGGACACCTGCAAAAAAGACACCTGAGTAATTAGCAATGCCAAAGCTGAGGGGCGAGTTGGGGGTTTTTTTCCTCAATGCTATTAGCAAAGAGATGGAAGCAGAAAGTTACTCAGTTTTATGCAAAACACAGAATGTTGCTCCAATGAGAATCTTCAGAAAGGTGCTAAAATAGTTTTTGTGAGCCAATCTGCATACCCATAGAGGCAGTGAGGATTTCAAAGGACAAGACAGCAGGCAGAATTTAGGCAGCCAGACTCCTTCCTACTTGAAAGCCAGTGGTGAAATTCTCAGCGGTACCAGTGAGGACAAGATCAGGCCAACAGCAAATGCTTTTGAAAACTGCATCCTACAAAATCCCCACTGACACTGTGACCATGCCACACAGAAATGGTACCCAGGGAACACCTTGGAAAAGCCCTAGATAAGTTATAGGGGAGTAGGAAAAGAAGCAAAAATTGGTGAACAGAGAAACAGAGGGCTCCACACCTTCCAAGCACTACATCGGGAATTGCGTTCATGTGCAGGACCCTGGAGTAAACCTTTCTGTCATTTTTTTCCATCCAGGCAGGCACTTGTGTCAGCTGTGGTGGGCTGAAACATGCCTCAAAGAGCTCCCCTCTGCCAGCTGCTCTGTGCACTGCAGCCAGCAGCACAGACTGTGGTGTGCCAGCTCATTACAGCAGCACAGAGCCACAGAGCCACTGGGACTGGAAAAGCCCTCCAAGATCAACCAGCCCAACCATTAACCCAGCACTGCCAAGCCCACCCAGGACACGCTCTCCTCCCTTCTCATTGCTCATTCCATGTGTGCATAAGGTTACCGGAGTGAAAGTGACATCTCTCTGATCTATTTCCCAAACCCTCTGCTGATCAGCAACAAACTGATTATCCCCATTTATCCCCAGTTCTTTACGTCCTGGACCAGCAGCATCTGTTCCATTCACAAGGCTGTGCCTCAGCCCTGATTCACCCCTTAGCTGCTGAGTTTAGCAGTCACAGACCTTGTTTGGAGGCTGATACTCCTGCTAGATTATTCCTTGCACAGCAAAGTGGTTCACTCATTTAATGAAGCTTTTTGAACAGAAATACGTTATCCTTAATGAGGAAAAAAAAGCGTTTGCACTCTACGAGTAACAGCCTTGTGTTTTATAAAATACTGGTTTCCTCCTCAATTTATGGCAAAGTGCTGTGCTCTTAGTTTATGAATTTGTGTATTTAGTATTGATTCTGCCTCAGTCTGCTTGCCAATGATTTTATCTCCCTCACTTTATTATCATTGTGACTGATGTGACCTCTTGAAAGATATTTCATTTATTTTTACTATTCCTATAACTTTCTTCTTAATTTATTTGTTGCTGTACTAAACAAAAATCACAAAAATATTGAGGCATTCAATTTCTATAGAGGCATGCCATGGGATTAATATTCCACAGTTTGATAAAACCACAGAGCTGCCCATTAAACATTATACACTCCTGCATAAAAAACCTAATATATTGGCTATAACTGAGTAATAAAAATAAACATTCATGTAGCCCACACAGGTGACATATGTAGGGAAAAAATATTTATGCTATCAAAGAAAAAAATATAATTGCTCATTCTTGAATATTAAAAGCAATTCAATACACAGGAAATTAAGTCCAGTCATTCATGACCATTAACTAATCAGTCTCCTCTTCCTCTACCTTAGTCTCCCCTGGTTCTCTCCATCTCCTTGTGGATTTTACTAGAAAATAAGAATGGATCTTCCGTGTACACAGAGTAATATTATAGTGTGTGTAATAGGATGCAATCATTACAATAGCACAGCTTGCAAGCTGGATTTCAGAGGGGCAGAAATGTAATTTTAAGTTTAAATTTATGTTTATCTCAACTAGCCATACTCTATCTTATAAATAAGACTCCAGTAATTTTAAAGGCTGTCTAGTAAACTCTATTTCCTCAACTATCAGTGAAAATTTACTGCACAAAATGCTCTTGGCAGGCAATCTGAAAGGACAATTTAGGAGCTGCAGAGTTTTACATCTAACTGCCACCTTTGAGTACGTCTAACTAGGCACACTAACAAGCTGATCAGCATTTTTCTAAATCTGCTTTTTGCCAGTAATCATTTTCCCCCTGAACTCAGTGGCAGTTTTGCCACCGACTTCATTAGGAGAAGATGAGGCCTTAATTCATTTTCACTTCTGGATACAACTAATTAAACAGCTCTGCATTCATTTTCTTGGACAGTGTAAAAACATATATCAACAGGATAATCAATTTGCCTCGAATCTCTGTTGTAAAAGCTAGAACTATACGTACACTTTCCATGTACAAGGAAACTCCTTCATCTGCAAAAAAAGGGCATGATTAATATCAGAAGTAGAGTTTAGTAGCCTTGATTACAAGCAGGTACCATGGTACCAGGAGATTATGAGGTTAAACACATTAAAATAAAACCTCTGAGGTCAGGACTGGGCAATCATAATTATCTTATGATAGTAAATCTTTTAATACAGAAAGCACAACCTGCCTACATGGTACCACAAGCACCCTGGCCATTTTCTCCAGTACAGCAGAGGCTAATCCTGCCTGCCGTAAAACACCAGAAACTAATTTCTTATGTTTACAGTCTTTATTGACCAGTCTTGGAAAATAAGTGCTGAATAAATTTGTGAGAGGACCAGCTTGACTTCTACTAGTCTCTGGGACAGGAAGTCAG
The DNA here is from genome assembly GCA_013397175.1 of Platysteira castanea. Taxonomy (NCBI): domain Eukaryota; kingdom Metazoa; phylum Chordata; class Aves; order Passeriformes; genus Platysteira; species Platysteira castanea. The sequence continues at coordinate 24,790 of VYXC01008807.1, forward strand.
AAAAAAGTGCCAGGAGGTATTCACTGGAGTCCCAGTCACACACACACAGCTGCGTGACCTAGTCTAACACATCATTTCCCTGGCTTACCTGTGAAATGTTTCCTGACAAAAGGACTCTGGGCTGTCACTCAGCACTGGTGAATGAGATGCAGAAAAATGTTTCCTACATGAGGATGTCCTAGAGGAACGTGTGCATAGCTCTAAATATCTATTTTCTGAACTGTGGTTCAGAAAATCTGTGGTCAACAGGTACAAGGACAGTCACTAAGAAATTGCAAACACTTTGGAAGATACGCAGCAACCTGCAAAAGATTCCAGTCATAGAAACATGGAAGGGTTTGGGTTGAAGGGGACCTTAAAGCCCACCCAGTCCCACCCCCTGCCGTGGGCAGGGACACCTTCCACTACCCCAGGTTGCTCCAAGCCCTGTCCAGCCTGGCCTTGGACACTTCCAGGGATGGGGCAGCCATGGAATAACCTGGACCTGGACCTCCCCACCCTTCTGACAGCAGCCTCTGTCCCTCTGGTGAACAGGCTGTACAGGAAAGAGTTTCAGTAGCACAGCTGTATGAGAGTGTGGGCACAGAGTCTGACCTCCACTGATGCCACAGAAGCCAAGAAGCACTCCAGTGAAAATCTTCAAGCTACTTCAGGAGTACTGCAGAGGCTGGCCACAGTGAAAGTTCACATAAATGCAATTTTCCTGCAGCATACTGCTTTTTTAAATGAAAAACTGACACTGACACGTGCCATTGGTCTGCCATGATACACGGGGGCCTCATGCTAAAACAGGGATTGACCTGTGTATGGAAAGTGTTGCTGAGATCATTAAGAAACCTGAAAGTGAATCTGAGTGGCAAACCTGAAGAGCTAGAAAATTATGCTGTGGTTAACCTCAGTGCTGCATCCAACAACTGCATTTCCTACCTGCTATCAAATGTCTGGAAGACATCAGGAAGGTCATAAACAGGAGGCAGAAGTAGGATTAAAATGAAGAAGTGTGAAAAGCAGTACCCAGCTACCAAACAAGTCTCAAGCTGCTCATATGAAGGAGCAGCCCATCACAAAACTCTTCAGGGAAAGCACATGGGCTGCAGCAGCCACTGCCACTGAATTTCAGCCATTAATTTCACCCCAGCATCTCCTGTCATTAATGGCAAAGCAAGTAAACCCTGCACAGGAGGAGGAGGAGGAGGAGNGAGGATGTTCAGCCACGAGCCACTGTCGTGTATCACCTCATGTCACACAGATACACAGCACAAACCACGCATCACAACACCATCAGACTGCAAACCTTTAATGCAGCACTAATGAAAGAGTGTGAGCGCGAATTCCTGCGCCTGGGGTGGGCAAGTGAGTGCTGTCTGTTGTGCAAGGGAAGAGGTACTGTCACTGCTGCTGCCTGTGTGAGCTCAGTCAGCGGGTTCAGAGTAGGGCTGGTGGAGAATTCTGCAGGATTATTAGGAAGAGAGGGGGAAGAAATGTGGCAACTGCAAATACCACTTGAAAAGATGAATATTGCCCACTGTAAAACAAGGACCAAATGCACACAGATAATGATTGCCAAGAGACAGATACATAAAATGTTTCTGGCACCTCTGTTTTCCCTGTGTCAGCCTGTAGAAAAAGGAGATGCTGAATGAGAAAAAAGTGCCAGATCTTACTTTCTGGAACAGATGAAGTTTTACATTCTATAGTGCCACCAAAGGTAAGATTTAATCCCTCCAAAAACAATTGACTGAAAACAAGTGCTAAATCACATAGTCAGAGAGCCACATTTACTTACTTTTTTAATATCACTCTTCAATAAAATATTCTGGACTATAGTAAGTGCTTATATGACATTTCCTACTCCAATTATTAATTTCACCCCTCTGTTTTCTTCCCTAGAGGAAAAGAATTTACCTAATTGCTCAGAATTACCACAAACAATGTTCATCAATAGCACTGTTCCAAAAACACTTTGAATGTTCACATTATAAATTCTCAGGAAATGGACCACGTTTAATATTCAGTTCTTTCCACTGTCACTTTGATTTCTGAACTGCACCATGACTGACCCTACTCCTTTCCATGGGCAAGTGTTAGAAGATTGACACTCTGGACCAAATTTTTAAGCACCTCTCTCAGTTTCCCTTGGGGGATGTTTTGTAGGTAACATTTAAGAGATGTGAACTCATATAACAGATTCTCACATAGCAGATATATACAACATATATACTCTCACACAGACACAAGAGATATTGAAATAGTCCCCATCCTGGTAATAGTCATTCCCACTTCAATGAAATTAATGGAACTGCACTTTACGAAGGATGTCTTCTGAAACTGCAGCAGCAGCACAACAGAAAAGAAAGAAAGGGAGAGGGAGAGNCACCTGCCTTAAAAGCTGTAGTGTCTTCTCACTGAGGTGAAAACAGCCAAAGCTGAAGTGGCCCCTCCTCCTTCATGCCTCCCAACCTGTATGCCAAAGGTTACTGGAAAACTTCTACTTTTATCCACACAATTTCTTTCAGGAACGTCTCAGGGCCCTTTTTTGTTGTTTAATTCTGTGCAGATAAATGAACTCTAGATGCTGCCAGGCAGTGTAATTGATGCCTGAACAGGATGGAGGGGCAGAAGGGCTGGGTCATGGAAAGATTCTGTGACACTCCTGTAAAACTTACTTCAGGTTTTCAGGCCTTGAGCTTCAAATGTAGAGAATTTAAAGAGGATTCACACTCCACGAAGAAACTACAGAGGTAACAGCTACTCCACTACCTCCCTTGCAGTGTGCACACAGAAGCACAGAGCACACTTTGGCTCTGGCAGTGCTAGTAAAAACCTGCCAGTCATACAGGCAGCTCTGAGGGAAAATTATCACAGTAATGGACCCACTTGCTGGCTTTGTACCATGCTTGGTATTGATCTGTGCCTGTAACACTGCAGGACTGGTTCTCATATTTTCATATTTTCTAATGGAGAAAACTATATCATATATTATTCATTCTTGTAGGCCCCAGGGTTTTGTTTTGTTGTTGTTGTTGCTTTTTAATGAAAATTGTATGTTTCTTTAGTCTTGGAATAAAAGCTTTTCCTCCAGTTTATCTGAGAAAGAAAGAAAAGAGTATGGAAGAGAAAATGGAAGAAAAAGGGGCGAAACTTTGCATTTTTGACATTATAATAGAATTTAAATTAATTTTAAATTTAGCAGAACTCTGTCTGTTCAGGTAAATTTGCCTAAAATGACCTGTAAGTTTACAGGGACAACTACCTAGCTGGTGTTCCTAATACAGTGCAAAATGACCAGCACAGAGTGATGGTGTGAATCCAAATGCATTTCTTTTTTCATCCAGACCTACTCTTCTGTGACTAGATGTAGAATTTGGGGGTTTTTCACACACTCATTTTGAAGGCGGAGTCCACCACGCCTAAAAAATCTGGGATGAAAAGAATTCCTGATTCTAGTTCAAGGTTATAGTGCCAGCAAGAGCATTGCTGCAACCGTTTTGCTGTCTATGTGTTGTCTGTTACAAGACTGCAGAGGTTTTAGAAGTGATATATCAGATTCTTTTCCCATTTGGCTATGACAGCCCTTTGTTATTTTAATCACCCCACATGTTAAATGAGATTTTTTTTTCCCTATAATGGTAAATAGAAGAATAAAATATAACACCAGTCAGCAAGGCAGGATCCTGAGGTCACTGATCCATTTCCTAACTGGGCAGGGTGGAATGAGATCTTGTGAGATACTTGAAGCTCCTCCTGAACCAGAACTGCTAAATTTCAGTTTGACACAATATTAACTGGTGATGGTGAACCAGCTGATAGAAATACAGAACACAGCTTGCTCTGCAAAATGCAGCTGCTGGTGGAGGGATGAAGACGCGGCAGTAGATTTGTGCAGAGAGAGAATACAAGTCTTCCAATCCACAGGACGTAGCTTCTCATGAGAAAGTAATAAACTTCCATGGAGAGTATTGGAAAAGAAATCAGGAACTTAAACTGGAGTAAGGAAGGTCTAGGAGAGAAATTAAGGAGAAATATAAGATGTAATTACTCAGAGAGTCTGTGGGATTGCTGTTTCTGGAGGGAAGTGAGGAGCCTCATTGAATCACGTCTTAAAATATCCTCCAGCCTGCTCTGTCACAATTGCAGTTTGTGAAGGTGCTATTATTTTTCTAGAATCAGCAACATAACTGGTTACACAGCCTTCTATAAGGCTCAACAAGCAGCTGTCTGGGTTTTTTTTTTTTCTGCAGAAACTTGAAAGTTTTGCTTATCAACAAAAAGCAAGGTAAAATTTCTGTCCCACCACACCACTTCATTGCAGGCCAAAGAAGAGCCAGTAAATAAACAGACAATCATGTAGACCCTCCAGTCTATAGCACTGGGCCCAGGGTTGCTTCACCTGTTTCACACAGCAAAAGACCCAAAAGCCCAGAGAAGCAAAGCAATGATTGCGAGTACTAAAAGAGATCTCTGGAGATCATCTAGTCTGCTCCTTGGGAGAGTTCATTAGCTGGACTGTGCTTCCCACCTTTGGGTCCTGTTCCTCCTCTCTTTCCATGCAAATGGAAATAAATCTGGGATGGGGCACAACGTGAGTGACCAAGACAGACACATTTCAAATGCCTGCATTGTGTTTCTGGCCAAGGGGGCAGAGCATCACCTCCTGGGAGAGCCTGACAAACACCACTGCTTCCTCATTCTGTAAACTCCAGAGCAGCTTGGAGATCTACATGAAACAGATCTCTCCTGTGAGAAGCCAGCATTTTGTCAACATGGCATTCCTCTACTGAGAGAAAAAGAGCTGTAAATTTAGAGCTTTACCTCAAAACTAGCTCGACAGGAAAGAAAATGCAGAGCCCAAAGAAAATGCAGGTCTGGTAAGCCTGGTAAACTTAAATTTATAGCCTGTTTCTAAATCCATCTAAGAGTGTATTCCCACCAACATCCCAATCTGGGCTTTGTGCCTGGGTTTCCTTTGCGTGGAGACATACATTTGGAATAATCTCAAAATAATATCCTGAATTAGACGGGATCCACAGGGATCATCCAGACCAACTCCTGGCCCTGCACAGGACACCCCAACAACCCCACCCTGAGCCTGGGAGCATTATCCAAATGCTCCTGGAGCTCTGGCAGCCTTGGGGCCAGGGCCATGATCATTCCCTGGGGAGCCTGTTCAGTGCCCCACCACCCTCTGGGGGAAGAACCTTTTCCTGATATCCAGCCTAAACCTCTCCTGACACAGCTCCAGCCATTCACATTTTTGTCACTGGCCACCGCAGAGAAGAGATCAGTGCTGCCCCTCCACTGCCCCTCTTGAGGAAGTTGTAGACTGTGATGAGGTCTCATAGAAGCTGATACAAGCTCAGGTCTTCCCCGGTTCAGATGCTCTTCCATTTACAGAATGCATCTTTGATGAAGGAAAAGCCCCAGCATCCTCTCCTACAGCCCTGACTATGTTCAGTCCAGAGCAAAATTACACATGTATTTGAAAGCAAATGAATTTAAATACCCTGAGACCTAAGCTGTGTAGCTGTTTTTGGTAAATACACTCTCAATTTATTTTATAACCATTTTTGTCCTGCTACAAATTCTGGGTGAGACAGCACCATTGACTGTATATGAATGAAACATCTGTCCAGGGTGACTCACCACAGGGAAAGCTCTTCTTCAGAAACCACAGCACTGCTCTCATTGTGCACCCTTTATCAAGCACCACAAAAAAAAAATGGTACAGAAATCATGGAAGTGGAGTGTGTATTATCAACATGTTGATAGGAGGGAACAAAAAAGAGCCATTCATCTGCACAGTTAATTTTCTGGCCCAACAGAAAGAACATGAATTTCTGTTAACTGCTCCTGCTCCAGATTCTAGTGCATTCTACTGCTGTTCATTTATTGATTGAAGGCCCTCCTAAGAGACAAAAGTGGCACAATTGCAATGACCTGTGACAATCTTGAGCAGATCTATCCATCATTGTCACTGACTTTGACTAGGTTATTCACTTTGTTCAGCTCAGAAATCATGAGTAAAGTGCTCATTTGTGCCTGTCATCATATGCCCGAGACACTTGACATGCTATAAAAACAGTACTTTTAAGCAGAAATCTCCTGTGCAGTCTCATCAGATCTGTTCCTTCGTGCATATATGCCTTTATTCTTTTTTTCTCTCCAGATGTTTTGGAATGAGCACAAACTAGAAACACAGTGGAAGTGGCAGTTCAAGAAAAGGTTACTGCTCTCAAAACACAAAGCAGATGATGACACTTCAGTAAACACTGTATTTTGTAGCTTAGAGCATCAGTTAGAAGTAATTCCTTCATAACATCTCACATCAGGAAATCAGTTCAGCAAAAGCTATTTTCAGCTAATAACTCTGAAATAAGACATCAGAAATTACACTGTATGTTCAAAAGCCCAATAATAGTAAAAAGATAGATTCATGTGGAGCCGGTCCAAACATTTTGGCTGTATGTGTGGGTTTTGTTGTTGAAAAATGCCACTGAGGAGCAAAAGTTTTAATTTTTATTAGACCAAATGACTTTAAAGATAAATAAATAAATAAATAGATTATACTTTTCTGTTTCTGCCAGACTAGAGCAGGCTAACTGATCAGGCAACCTTGCTTTTTTTTCTAGCCATCAGCAATGAATCTTTAGAAAGAAAATTTTTTACTGCAAGCTCTTGAAACTGTCTTAGCTTTGCAACCCTGTGTCCTCCTTCACAAAGCAGCAAATGGAAAATCTCAATGGATTAAATGCTCTATTTTCTCTCCACATCGATATGTTATCAGTGACTTACACTGTCTGTGTTCCTCTCCTCCTGCTCGGACAGACAAGCCACAGACAGACAAGCAGGAGCAGGTCAGTACTCATCTCCCGTGATGATGTGCACCAAGTAACACTGACATTACCTGGACCTTGCAAGCCCAAAATGTTATTGTTCCTCACTTGTTTCCTGTTATCCTTGGCCTTCCCACTCTCCCCACTTACGCAGCATTAAAAATGTAACACTTAAGAAATACAGCTTTTTGGAATGGTGGGGTTTCCAGCAGCATATTTTGAGCAGTTGGCATTTAACGTCACCAGCACTGAAATAACCATCTCTTTCTCTGCACTTTTCTCTGGAAATGGCAGAGTCCTCAAGGACACATTACTCTCTGCAGTTTTCAGGTGGGGAGAATGAGGCACCATTGGAAGTGAGATTCAGCAGCTCTGGGCAGTGATGAAGTTGAAGGAGAAGGGCAGCATCCCCAGCTCCTGCCCCAGCACTCTCTGCTGTATCTTTACTCCTCGTGGGCACAGCAGAGGTGACTTTTCATTCCTGAGGTGCAGCTTCACTGGAGTATCTGGTGTACAAATGATGAAGAGCCCTGAACACCACCAGCCTTATTTGGAAGAAATAGAAATGGTCCTTTCTCCAAAGCAGCAGTTTGGGGAAAATTAGATGAGATTGAGACCACTTTCCTGAAAACACTCACTGCCTACCATAGGCAGAAAACCCGTCAGGACTCTACCATGTTTTTCCCATTTGTTCTGTCTCAGTGTGCCAAGCAAGCGGACTCTCTTCTGGAATCTCAGGGTCTGGTGCAAAGAGATCTTGTTCCTTTTCATTGAACACAGCCATACAGCACATAAACCTTCTTTCTTCTGCTCTTTTTCCACTCTGGCACTGCCCAAGTGTTCATGCAGACAGGAATGAAGCTCTGTCAGATGCTACTCAATAACAAAAATATAAGCAGTGACAATGGCCACTGATAGAACATCTCCAATGGAGAAAGTGCAGGAAGTTTTAGCAATACTCACCCTACACATCCTCTGAGAAAAAGCTTTCGCATGTCTACTGACTTAAAAAAGGACAGTCCTTGAACTAGAAAGCTCTTAGCCACCACCATGTTGCAACCATCAACTGAAACTGTCTCCACATGCAGATTAGGATTAGATTATGCATATTTGCTTCGTCAAACCTGGAAAAATGTCAGTTGTTGCAATGAAGAACTGCTTCTTACTGGGAAAAGAAAGCAGTCTCCTTGTGAAGGTGTTCTATTCCTAATGCACTCTGCCCTGGTGCAGGAGCTTGTGCCTCCAGCTTCCACAGCAGCAGCTACCTGGAGGCTGAATGCTGAGCAGCCTGGATAGTGCAGCTGCCCAATTCATCCCAAAAAACATTGGTTTGCATCACACTGAAGTATCTGCTGTAAATTGGAGGTGTAATGAAACAGACAATTTTTATCTGTCCGTGTTGTCATTAATTGGTTTAAGTTTTGTTACAAGTCTCAATTGTTTGCAGCCATGGATGTGGCAAATTAGACAGGGTTGCAGAAATTACAAAAAGGAAAAAAACCAAAAGAATCAGCTCTGAGAAATGCAAACTAACTTGTCATAGTCTGGACTGCCATAATATCTCAGTGAACTCCAGGTGTTTCACTGAAGGTGACACACTGAAGGTTTTGCAAAGCTACCTTCTGGGTGTTCAGCAACTGCTGCCTACCAGAAACCTAAACAATTATTATATCTGTGAAACAACTTCTGAAAAAAAGAAATGAACCACCATAGACAACATAACTGAACATATGGTGTGAATCAATTACATGATCCATGCGTGGTTATGACCAAACAGGGGTGCTGATGAGCATCTGAGGACAATTATGTGAAGATACACACTTTCCTGGAGTTGTTTACATTGCATCTGAGTAAGATTTGTCAGTGCAAAAGATGTCACATGGGAATGGTACTATTTTATGGAGCAAACACAGAAATCTCTGAAAAACTACATATAACCTAATGCTTAATCTTTGAAAGAGACTTTTGGCACCATGAACCAAGCCAAATCTGCAGGTCAGAGAACAGAAGTGCTCAATTTCAGGGATAAGGAAAAAGAGAAGAGAGGCCCTAACACACAGCTGGTAAAAACACACTCACAGACATGCAGAATAAAATATTGTGAAATATTCTATATGTAGCTCAACTGAATTTTAATCTGCGGGTTTTATTTTAAGACATTCATGATTTCCAGAATGACATCTTTATTGCAGCTGCCATTGAAGCACAAGGTCTGGTCTTAAAGATAACAGTTGGTGTCAGATCAAAGTAGCTGCCTTTGAGCAGAGCATGGATGTTCCCCTCCTTCTGTGACTTCTTCACAGTCTGTCTTGAAAGCAGAAATCACACACATTTTCCAACACTCCCAGGAATATGCAAAAACACTGATTACCCAAATCAAATTATCTTTCTCCCCTTTCTGCAGGCTGGGGAATAGCTCTCAAGACAAGCTATTTTAGTCCAGGGTTGTTTCGTTTCCTTGTCATCATTCCTCCTATGGGAATTTGATCCCTGAACCCCTGGCTGCATTTGATATCAATATAACCATCTACATAACATCACTGCAATTATCAGAATGCTGAATAATACCATGAATCCACATCCTCATGCCAAGGACTGGATTTGCCATTTTATGCAGCAAAATGCATCTGAGATTTATTTTTTTTCCAGTGCTGTGCAAAGGTGCCTGATTAGCTTTTAATACAGTGAAATGAAAAACAGAGCAAGATACTTTGTTCTGCATTTTGTGTTAATGGTTTAACCTCATCAGCATGTCTGTTGTGCAAAAGCTTTGAAAAGCATACAAACTAATGACAGGATATGTACCACAAAAACCATCACAATTTTAGCATCTAATTAGCACAATGTGGCGACATTCACACTGTTATTCTGTTCACCATAATCTTTGCAAGACTTTATTTTCTGCTTCCAAATTAATGTTAAGGAAGACAGCTGAGCTCACATTCCACACATCAAGCCATAAACATTTATCAAGGTGTCAGTGGAGAGCAACACTTCTGGGTTGTCAATATTTAATCTGCAGTAAAATTAAATCACGGGTCATTAGACCCAGTTCATCAAGTCAGGAGTTCAGTGCAGATGCTGAGCTGGATATCAGGAAGCTTCTGAGCAAAGCACATGGAATCTTCTACCCCATTTGGCCAGGGAAACTTCACACAGTATCTGTACACGCGCCCTACAGATGCACAGCCCCAACCCACAGCACACCTCTGTGCCTTTAGGAACGGGCTGCAGCAGCACCATTACCCCTGAGGAGTCACCACACTGCAGTTGTGGACAGGAAGCCTTGACCCCTTCACTTATGTGACAGAGTCCAGCACAGCAACAAAGGGCTGTCAGCAGCTTTCAGTAATGGAATCATTTCCACAAGCTCTGTCCCAGGGAACTTCAGGTAACGTGCTAGTAAGAACCACACCTGCTAACCAAGCTCTGCCCCTTGCTCCCCTTTCTCATTTGAAGGCCACTGGAAGGTGAAAATGAAAGGATTTATGATCCTCTGTTAGAAACCTGATGTGGTAGTCCTCCTCTTCATTAAATGACTGAAATGGCATGTCACTGTGCAACCCTGTTTTTCCTGCTCCTTTTCCTTTCCAAAGGAGGACCACAACCATTTCTGGCTTACTACAAAGTCTCAGCCATCAGCAATGTGGAATAACAACACTCATTTGTCAGGCTATTAGAACTTCTTCCATTTCAGACTTCTCCATGCTCTCTACAATTCAACAAACTTGGCTTGATGGAAGCTCCTTCCTCAGACTACTCTGGGAGAAGCACATAAAGAGAAAACCTGTCTTGGGCTGACCATCAGCAGCTGTGCCTGCCTTCAAACCCTTCGTGCAGCTCAAAAATGAGACAAAGTGGCGAAGGCTGAAGCAACTTGTCTGACCAGAAAAAGGCCCCTCTGCCTTATTGCTGTAGCTTTGCCACAACTCCTCTTTACTCACTTAACCACTAATAGGTAAAATACTAAGAATTACCTGCATTAAAGGAAAATTTCCCAACCTACAGCCAAGCAAATCCTTTTGCTTTCTCCACACATTCTTTGCAAGTAAGAAAAAGAGCACTGCAGCTTTATAAAAGCACAGACCTGAGGGCAGCAGATAACTGCGTATGGACTGCTCCTCATATTTCCCATTGGTTTACATTTGTTCCACTTCTCTCTTTAATGGGCAATTTTCTTGCAAAATTTTCTCCTTCACAGCACATTACAGTTCTCAATTAGAACATTCCCATGCAATTCCCATTCAAACTTCTGTTCACCCCAGGTAACTCACAGGCAGGTATCAACCACCACTGCCATCATCAGAAAGGTGCTTGGGGAGCTGCTATGGGCTCTGGAAAACCCCCTTGTCAGAATATCAGAACCAACTCTTCCCTTCAACTCTATACCATTTCTGTTTTCTTGCAGGGTTGAAATTCTTCAAAGTAGTGTCATCAGAATAAAGTTTTTAAAAGGTAATTAGGTGATTTAATTATTTGTGGGTTTATTTCTCTTTTGCGGTGTACGTGTGGTTGTACTGCAATTTTCACATGCAATACATGCCTTCCAATTCGATTTTTTTTTTTACCATGTCAAAAAAGGAAAGCCAGACCTGCTTTCTCTGCCTGTTCTGTTCATCTGCCCCTGCCCTACTTACTGCTCATGTGTCTAATTCGGCGTAAGGTGACACACATCCCTGGGACAGACATTTACATTTTTGCATTACTGTGGCTTCACAGGTTATTTTTTACTGAAATGTGTCCTTCCTAAATAGGCTAATGGAGCAAATTTACTAATTTCACCACTCATTTCATCTCATGAATTTCAGTGTGTTATAATTTGCTGTATCCATTTCTGACATCTCACCCCTTGTATCAGGCGTGTCCTCTTTAGAAACGTTCTGCTTCTGGAAGTTACTTTATTCTGATTAATGTCTTTGAAACAGCCTCACATTTGTTATCAAGACCTCCACATACCTCCCAGCACTCAGAAGAAGAAGTGAAAATGTAATTGCTTGTGAATTCTGCAACTAGCTGATGTGAATAAGGCAGGGTAAGGTGTGGGGAATTTAGGTGTAATAGCTTTAACTATGATTCTGTACTGTCTTGGAATTTCAGCAAAATTATTTATATAATAAATATACCACTTAAAAAGTTTTAAAATTACTGAGAACATTAACAGTATGAAGTGAACCTCACACAGGCACCCCAAGTATCATCATAATTTAGGGGAATAGCTGGATTATTCTCTATAGTACTTCTCAAAGCCTGGCAAATTCTGTCCAGTGATTCCACTGAAGAGTGGGAGGGGAGCGGCAGACAGCAGCTTCCACTCTTATGCAGTCAATGAGCTCCACAGAGTCTTTCACTTTTCAGAGATAAGTCAATCTGCTACATGCTCTACTCCTTAACAGGAGGACAGAGAATGGAAACCAAACTAATAAAACCCCAAACAGATGTTCAAAGTATCTAGAAGGGGAAATGGGAATTTATACAGAAATGCAGTTTTATTACAAGTTCTCTCTTATTGCTACCATTGAAGTGTGCTAATGCAAAATGTATTTATTAACAAAAGACCCAATAACGAAAATTGTTTAAGTAACTCTCAGTAGTGCAAGCAACACAACTGTGAATCATGCCACAGCTTTAACATACCAAAAAAAAAAAAAAGAGAGTATGAAAGTCTACCTAGGAACTTGTGGGGAAAGGAACAGAAATGAAAAAAAAATTACTACTGAAATTCTATATGAGTATTTTTTAATTTAATACTTGGGACCTGTGAACACTTCTGTGACTTCTTAGCTTTGTCCAAGAGAACAATTTCACTGACTGTGGGTGCAGTCCTCCACTGCTGAGGTATTGGGAATTTTGCCTCTGGTTTGAGCAGACTGAGGCTGGCACATACAAGTTGCAGCTGATGAAAGCTGGGAGCAGGACAGAGGAGCAGTGCTTCACAGAAAAAAGGCAGAGAGGAACAGTTTTTCTTTGATCAGTTCAGGTATAGGCAGACAAAGGCTCACAACTGTTTTTTCCCAGAACTATTGCTGTTTTATTGGATAAAATCTCAATTTCAAGTATTTATCACAGACACTTCTAATTTAAGTGAGAAAAATAAGACCTCTTGCTGGAGTATTAACAATATGTTCATCTCTTGATAGAAAGTATTAAGTCTTCACACTCACAGGATGTCTACACAAAGAATTAATGGAAAATACTGGAGAATATGGAGAAAAGTTTAAATTTAAAAATGCATTTTAAAGTCTCGATCATTATCACAGAACATCATCAAACATAGCTGAAGTTAAACAGCGGTACAATGGAAAATTCTGTTTGTCTGGAATTCATTGATTTGCTAATAAACTAAAACACACGCTGGAATTAAGACTTGAGACGGCAATAGCCGAAATAGCAAAATGTCTTGAAGAAACTGTGAGAAATACACTCTCTCACACATGGATTGGGGCTTCAAGCTATGGCAGACATCGTGGAAGTTGCAGCACACACACGAGAGGGAAGGTGTACACAGCACCAGGAGAAGGAGGAGAAGGCATCCGGGAGACAGCAATGTCAATGCCACACGCAGGGCTTGTAGCGAGAGACTAAGGCTTTTCACGCGTTTTTCTAAGTGGTTGTGGTTTTGGACTTTTTCTCCGTTTTGCTTTGGTTTTTTGTTTCTAAAATTTCTTTACTTTTAAGTACATCCCCGCTGCTGTCCCGGCCTCCTTTCTCCTGGTGCTGCCGCAGCGCTCACTCTAGTTCTGCCGGCGGCACGGCTTCTTGAAGACCGCTCCAGAGCCCTGCGGGCCGCCGCCTCTGCGCCTCTGGCGCTGCCAGGAGGTGCCACGGGTGCAGCCGCCGCTCTGCCCAGCCCCCGAGGCCTCAGCCCCGGCCTGCCCCGGCTCTTGGCGGGGCTGCTCCTCCGCTGTGCTGGTGCCCGGGGAGAGGACATGGCTGGGGCTCGCTGCGGGGGTGTTGTGCTGGCCCCCGGTGGCATTGGGGTACAGCGCCATGCACCGCAGCGCCAGCTCGCTGCACTGATCCTCAGCCACCTCGATGAGCTGCCGCACAAAGGCGGCCGTCTGCTCCTGCAGAAAGGGCTGCAGCTCCCGCATCAAGGCCGCCTCGTGCAGCCCATAGCGGCACAGGCTGGCCACGATCCTGCCCTGTGCAAAAGCCACATCCCACCAGCAGGACCCGCACAGCACCTCGTTCATCCACAGCTCCAGCGGCCGCAGGATCTCAGCGTGGTTGCGGAAGAGTAGCGCCCAGGTCTCGGGAGGGAACCCCGCCACGCGGGCCTGGGGCTGCTGCGCCGCAGCGCCCGGCTCCTCGTGCGGGCCAGCAGGAGGCAGGGAGGGCTGCGGCACACCGATTTCCACGAAGCCCTGGTCGGGCGGCGCCGGGTAGATGATGGTGTGCACGGCCTGCCTGCACAGCGGGCACGACGGGTTCTTCCTGGCCCAGCGCACGATGCAGCCCCGGCAGAACTTGTGCAGGCAGGAGCCCACATAGGCGATGTTGCCCGAGGCTTCGCGGCAGATGGGGCAGCTCCACTCTGGCCCTGTGGCCATGCTGGCGGTGGTAGCAGGCTGGGGACAGTTGAGGAACAGGAGCTGCACGCCCGCCCTGGTGTCGCACGCTGCGGGGAGGGAGAGGCCATGGTCACCAGCTATCCGGGAAGGGGAGGGGAAGGAATGGCCAGGCCCCTGGAGAAGAACACCCTCCCAGCCCGCTGAGGTCTGTCACCCACCCAGAGGGCACCCGGGGGCCCAAGCAGTCAGGGTGGGGAAACAGGACCGATGGCCCCGGGACTGGCACTGGGAACTTCCAGTGGCAGGCACCCAACACCAGAAGAAGCCTCAGCTTCTCTCCTTTTCACTCCATTTTAACTCCCAATAACCAGCGTGAGGGTAGGGGAAGAGTCAATGTAAGGTTTTACCATGAGGAGGGATGTCTGTCTAGCATGGTGAGAGCTTGAGATCAGTGTTTTTTTGATTTGGAAGTGTAATATATATTGATTGTAATTCGTGCTTGTGTGTAAATATAAGTTAAACCTCAATGTATAAAAATGAAAAATTTCTCTGAGAAGTTGAAGCCTAAAATAAAGAAACCTAGCTCTGTGGTGTGGACGAACACTCAGCTCTGGCCCAAGATTAGCATATACAAAGGCTGGATTCCTGGAGAATGAGAATTTATCTGGAACATCAGCTCTCCGCCCAGGATACAATGGACTGCCCGGCACCAGTGATGAGCGATGATTGTTCCTTGCCCAGAACATCAAAAGGAACCATCAACAGAGATGGGCAATCTACTCCACCTAGAAGGCTCCATTGTCCCACCCAGAACTGAAAGAAACACCTCGGAAAATCTTTGTTCTACCTGGTGTTCTGAAAACAGAAAGTCCAGGAATATGTCCTATAGCTGGAGGCAAGAAAAACTGTATAAATTCAAA
>VYXC01008810.1:0-41258 GCA_013397175.1 Platysteira castanea
CTCCGCAGGCAAACTGATTTCCACGGGAAATCCTGGTCACAGTGCTCGGACTGCCTTTCACTGGCTCGCAGTGAACACGAAGGAAGAGGGTGGGCATGGAGGAAGCAGGAGGCTGTGCAGGAGCCGCGGGCAGGGCTGCTCTCGGCCCCTGGGAGCTCGCGGCAAGGCTCCGGGTCTGTTCTGCAGATCCTCACTGCTGCCTCCGACACCGGCTGGCAGCGCAGTCCGGGGCAGCCCCGGTGCCACCCGGGCCTGGCGTGTGCTGCCCTGGCCCCGCACCGAGCACAGCCCCGGTGCCACCCGGGCCTGGCGTGTGCTGCCCTGGCCCCGCACCGAGCACAGCCCCGGTGCCACCCGGGCCTGGCGTGTGCTTTGCTGGCCCCGCACCGAGCACAGCCCGCAGGCTTTAAGGCCAGGAATAGCCCTGCTGGAACCAAAGTCTGTCCTCGCACGATACTAAGGAGAGAAAGACGGAAGGAATGGGAACCAGGCAGGAAAACTATGACCAGGGCCACGTCTTCATTAATTAAAATAAATGCTTCTGCCACAGAGCTATGCCAATCCTGCATTTTTCAGTAACACGAGGAAAGGTTCATTAGAGCACAGGCAGTGGAACTGGTTCCCAAAATGTAATTGGATTTCTGAGCAGCAAATTATTGAACACAAGGGCTCAGCTGGAGGTCAGCAACAGGTTGCAGGGGTAACAGTCACTTTGCTTTCCTCATATTTTTTACTGCAAATGTGACCTGATCCAAAGGAAAGTTTTTGAAGCTGGTCTTTGTTTACAGAGGGGATTTTAAATATGGAAAGACTGTGTAACATCAGTTTGCAGGAAGGGTGGGTTGTGGAGAGATGATGATTCAAAGTAGTTATGTCAGGAAAAGTCTTTAAAGATTTGTTCTTAATGTGCCTGGAATATTTGGTGTTGGGAGAACTTGTATGCTCTTCATGGTTTCCTTAGCAAGTTTTTAATTTTCTGTAGTGTACTGGCATTCTAAATTTCTAAAATGCATCAAAGAAGAACACGAGGTGTCAAAGATGAAGTCATTTGATGAAGTCATTCTGTGACTCTGACTGATAAGGTTATTAATATTATTTAGTGGCAACTATATTTATTCAGTGTGTGAAGCAGCCAGGGATCCAGGCCAGGAAATGCTGGGGAATGCTTGTATCCTCAGTGAATGCAGAGCACTAAGTTCTCTCTATGCATAAGCAAATTGAGCTTTAGTCTCTGTTCAAATTATGGCAGACAGTAATTGGGTATTCTTTTTTTCACCTTAAACCTTTCTTACACATTTAAAAGTAAAACTAAAACATTTCTAGGTTTTTCAGCACTAGCAAAGCCAGGTTGTTGTAAGACCTTGTGCAGTTCCATCTGTGCCTGTTGTGTATCTAGTATGGATGGACATTTGCATTTACTACACCTAGTTACCTTTAAATGCCAAATGCTACCCCTACAGCACCAGGAGAGTCAGATTAGCCATCAAAGCAACTGTGTTACAGTTCCAACCACTGCTGTTAGGAGCAAACAGGGAACACAACCCACCCTCTCTCTGGTTCACTTCAGTATTTGTTTGGCTGCATAGGCAGGGGTTTGGATAAATGGGCATTTCCAGCCAAATCCAATGGTGGCAAGGCTGGTACAACACCAAACTCACACTATCATTTTGTAAATCCGTCCAGTCAGAGCTTTCTAAGAATTGTGTTTGGTTTCCTAACACACAGGCTTTCCTTTTTGTCCCCTATTTATGCTCTCTGCACACACACGGGAAGCTGCAGCCGCAGCTCTCCAGGCCAGGCGTGAGGCAGTGCCCTGCCCGAGGTTTCCCAGGGTGGCCGTGGTGCTGCAGAGCTGCAGGGCCTCCCCGCTGCAGGGCAGGGCGGCAGCGCTGCCCTCCCTGCTGGGAATGCCCCAGCTGGGGGCACACCGGGAAATGCGGAATCGTCACTGGAGAGGGAGCAGCTGAAAAACATCCACCTCCAAATAACAAGGTTTATATTTGCTTAGTGTTGAATTTTAAGGTCTTTTTTAATGAATTACACCCTTGAGCAAATACGGGTTTCTAAAACTATTATTATTATTAGCTTAAAATGTGAAACCATTTCCCCTGGATTTGATTTGTTGAAATGTTTTTGTTTGAAGTAGAAGCAGCATCAAGAAAGAAGATCCCTAGCCAGGTTTTAATTAGTGCACAAAATGCTACAATAGCAGTTTGTAGCAGTTAGAGTGTTCACACTATTCCACATCCTATAGAACAATTGTGTCCAGGAACACAAAACCTTTTAGGTTAGACATTACAGCCTCTTCAGGAAACCTCAAGATACAACAGTAACAAAAGCTAGCTGAAAGCATATATTTGAAAGAATAAAAGGCCACATGTACTTGCATAACTAAAGAAAGACTGCTGCTTGTTGCCTGTAGCCATTGCATGTTTCTGTAAGCAGGGAACACAGGAGTCCGAGAAGGAAAAAGAAAGAGAACCTCCTTCCTCTGAACAAAATTAGTACCTCTCAACAAAACACAAATGTCAGAGATCTTTAAATTATGGATCTAAGCTTTCCCCCTCCCCATTCTCCTGTAATTATTTTTCCAATCAGTTGACTTTAATTAACATGTCCTCTGTGAGCAAAGCTGGGGAAAGGCAAGGGCTGGTTTATAGATGCTGAGCATGTGCTTCCCGAGCCCTCCCAGGCTGCTCGTTGAGTTACAGGAGCAGAGGAACTCTGAAAGCAGTTAGCACTGACGGAGAAATGTGAACCAAGTATCCTCATTAGGGAAACATTTGGAAATACCCTTTACACTCCAAGCACATCATTTTAAAGATGGATGAGGAAAAAAACCTACAAAAAACTTAAGTGCAGCTTGACCTAACAGTTTCATCAGGCAGTGCTTCCTCAGGCATGTGAGGGATGCTTCATGTGGGAGCTTTGGATTGACCCATGCAGTGTCCCAGCATCTGGGGGGCAGAATTTGGATGAATCCATACCCTTCAACTTGAACTTTGTGGTTGCTAACTTTAACTGTGCTCCTCACAATGGGCAATAACATATTTTTATAATTCTTAGTGTTACCCAGAGTGCAAGCAGATAAGGTTGCAAGGAGTTTCCAATCTGAACTCCATTTTCAGCTGCCCTGAACCTATTAAACAGATGGAAAGAAGTTCATTAGAATGTGCAATAATGAATTGAAACATCTAACTTTTAATTTATTCTTCCTTATTACATTCCTATGGTGGATAAAACTCCTAGGTATCAGTATCTGTTTTCCTAAGCTTTCCCATTACTGTGGTATGTGAATGCCCTGCACTTGAAAGCAGCACAAGTATGAGTGTGCAGAGATAGTAATTAGCACTCAGCACTTTCCAGTTCAAAGACATTTACTAATCACCACAGTTCTCCTGTGAATTGTGAGCCGAGGAAGTATTAGCATCAGGTAGGAGAATGGGTGTTGGATCATTAATGCAAGCCTTTTAAGGAAAA
The DNA here is from genome assembly GCA_013397175.1 of Platysteira castanea. Taxonomy (NCBI): domain Eukaryota; kingdom Metazoa; phylum Chordata; class Aves; order Passeriformes; genus Platysteira; species Platysteira castanea. The sequence goes on from VYXC01008810.1 coordinate 3,481, forward strand.
TTATGTACAGTTCTAGGTAAAAATTTCCAAATATGTTTGTGGAAAATACTTGAATATTATAGCAAAATTTTCAGGCATCAAATCTTTTCTTTACAAACACAGAAGCAGAACTAATTTCTCCCTACTCCCAAGCAGTATGGAAAGACCCTGGAAAGATTTATTTAAATCTTCTGACAAAAGTGGCTCTGAAAGCAGTGCTATGTAGGTCTGCTTTTGGCAATCTCTGCCTGGAAGCCTCATGACCAAACACTTTCACTGTGAGCAGTCTGCTGTTATGATACTGGATCAGTCCAAGGAAGCTACACCTCTGTTGGTTGATCCCTAGTCTGAGGCTGCACTCGGGGTGGTGTCTGATGGCTGTTTGTTCATCCATGAGTTCTGCAAACATGATATTCTCTTCCTTGTCTGCTGCTAACAAGTCAGTATGAAGAACAGCATTGACGAGATACAATCTAAGGGCATGGTGCAATCCTTAGGTAGAAACTCAGGAGCTTGCCTTTGGTCCATCTAGAACTGGATCTTTCCCTATCCACACTGATGCATCAAAGGAAAGTAAAATAAAACCTTGAAGAAGAGGATAAGTGGCAGGATAAGCTGTCCCTTTTCCCCAGGAAAAGGCTTGTTATCTTCAGCTGAGGTCAGTATGAGCACAGCATACCGAAGACCGTCTTAGAAAAACAGGGTATCAGGGTATGCAGCTTTCACAGCAATGCCAACAATTACTTACCAAGAGCCTGGTCATTTGCAGAGAGCAGGAGGGACAGAGGGTCCAAGGCTGCTACAGCCCCTCATTTCTCCCTCTGAGCCACCCTGCAGAACCCAAGCTGCCTGGCCCTCTTTGTAATTGGTGCTGGTGTGCTGTCACTCCACTGCAGAGCTGGTGACTAGCCCAGCTAAATTAGCCTGAAGATGAAAGGCACTGGTGCCAAGATGAGAACAAAAGAGGCTTTTTACCTCTGTGGAACCAGGGGAAGGGAAGGATCAAGGTGGGCCAGAGACTCTGTAAAGCACCTGCCCACTGCAGGGCACCCTTATACTCCCCCTGAGGCTGCAAAGTGCCAAGGCAGCTCCCAGTCAATCAAGGAACACAGACTAACGCCAGCATCAGCATTACATATTGTTGCCATTCACATCAGCAAGTCAACAAAACAGCCAAATTCTCTGCAAATATCTCCTTATCGCTAAATTGGACAATTACAAATCACCTGTGAATGAACCTAAGCGCCTAGTTCACACATACACGGCAAACTCCATTTCTCATGCTGTGTGAGCTTAGCTGCTCCTCCTGCAGTTGAGAGCAGGCTGGTGGTTCCGAGCACAGCCAGAGCCGCTGGTTATTCCAAGGAGGCAGCAGGACGCAGGTGTCTGTTGGAACAGGGATTTCTGCCTCTCCGCCAGGCCCCGTGTGTGTGTTGGACAGCCAGGAACTGAGCAGCAGAGAGCAGCGCAGGCACCGCTGCGGCTCTGCTGAAGCCACTGCTGGCAGGGGAACCGGGACACCCCTCTGGTGCCGGGCCACTCTGTGCAGGTGCCTGTGCCCTGTTCTCTGTACAGAGAAACGAGGCCGTGCACGGGCACAGCCTCAGCCCTGTCTGACCTCTGTCCCCAGCTAAAGCACACACTAGTAGCATTGCCAGTTCAGAGACAGATACTTATTAATGCAGAAATGTTTTCCAAGTCAAGATTTGCCTGACAGCAACAAAAACTACATGTTAAATTTCAGCACTCCTGTAGCTGATCTGGGGAAGTTTAACGGGAGCTGTTGGCAGCTGGGAGACATGAAGGGTTTTTTCTTCTACTGGGTTTTGTTTTGTGTGTTCTGAAAAGACACCATAATGAAGCACTTACTTTCTGCATTATTAAGATAATTTTACTTGTGTAATATAGTTAGAGACTGGAATAGTGATACTGGGCAATTAGCTGAACTATGAAAAAGGGAGTATTATTACTATAAGAATATAGGAAAAATATTTATATTATTACTGAAGTGATCTCTTCTAGATCCATTAGCTGTTAGGAAGTGTGTGAACAACAGCTGCTTCTCATTCTGCAGCTGAGCCAAGCATGTATTTCCTTGCTTCAAAGCACTTACAGAGCCAAAAGGCCTTCCAACACAGGGCACTGAGTTTTCCCATCCCTCAAGTGTCCGCTCTCTGTTTTACCCCTGACTTCTAGATCAGGCTTGTCATAACATTTACAGATCCAAAAATTGGATTTATAAATATTATTTGTATTCACCAGCAAACTAACTTTTTATGGGAGTTTTACAAAAGCAGACACTGTACTAGAGGTGGAGATACTAAAAGTCATATTATTCTGTATCTGTCAGCACTTCTTGGAAATAGGATATGCAAATGAATCCTAAGTATTATGCCCCAAATCCTCTAGCTTCTTCACCATAGAAAAAAGTTGGAAACTATTAATCCTGTGACTGCTTCCATTCATCAAATGTTCATCTTTGGGTGATGTATTTTCTATCACTCTATTCATGCTCATGTATCAATAGAACAAAAACTTCTATTCTTCCTGACATTTGGAAAGGACAAATTTGTTTCCTGATGATATCTCAAATGAAAACATTTTCTCTGGCTTATATCAACATCATATATAAACATGTTCTTCTTTCTGTAATAACAGAAAAGCATTTTGAAGAAAGGTGAAATACTAACTTCAAAGTTGAAATGGTTGAAAATATCCTGCCCCTGAAACATGCCCAAAATTCTCTTCTGAAAATATCTGGATTCATATGGGGAAAGGAATTAAACCTACTTTGATGAAATCAACAGAGAAGTTAAGGGTTTCTCCAACTCTGAAATCCTTTTAGGTCAGAAGTGGAATACCTGAGTGGAGAGGGGTGGCTCAGCCTGACAGCAGCCCGTGTCCTCGGGACGATGATGAGCCCTGGCCCAGGGACTCCAGTGGGTATCTCCGGAGCACTGCGGATGCACAGCCCAGTTCAGCAGTGTGAATCCAGGAAGGGAAAGCACACCTGCCCTGTGTGACTTCGTGCAGCGCTGCCTCGCACTCTCCATTTTCCCAAGCACCACTTGCAGAGGCAGGAACTGGCACTCGGCTGAGCTGGACCTACTGAGCTTGGAACCAGCCTGAGGAGCTGCCACCTCCTCCCCCTGCTGCCCAATTAGCCTCTCCTGCATTCCAGTGATCCCGAGTGCACATGCTGAGCTGACCACCTATGTTACCTGCCACCAGTGCCCACCAGCAGTGTGGCAGGAAATCAGGCAGAACTTACTGCCTATTAACAGCTCTATTCTCCAGTCACGGGTGTCATTACACATCTTGGCTTTCAGCACCTCTTCCAATCATACAGAATGGGAAATTCTTGACAGGAAGAGAATCCTGAAAATTACAGAAGCCTCTTTTGCTCACCTATTCATCAATCCATATACCCAAAAGAGTGGGGAAAGAGGGGGTTAAGAGGCTTTCTCTTACTCTGGTGGAAACTTGTTTTGTCAGGTGTTAGTGAGTCCAGTTATACTCTCTCATATATACCAGTGCTGTCCTTAGGACCCGTACAATGCTAGAAGGGATATTAAAGCCATATAATGTGCCAAAGCCTGAATTTCAGCATAATTGCAAAAAGCTGTGTTATTGTATTAAGTGGCTGAAGTCAAGAGTGATAATGCATGACCCCTTTTGCCCATTCCAAAACCCCTGGCAAATCTGCTAAATCTGCTCCTCTCACTTCCATCACATGTTGCAATAGGAAGTGGGCACTTCTGGTTTCCACTTTCTTCTACCATTTAAGACCAAAAGGGACAGCACTCAGTAAACAACCAAAATAATGCTTTCAAAGTCAAGAAGATTTCTTTCCGGTCTTTCTGGGTGCAAATTGTAGCAGGCATCATGTGTTACTAATCTCCTCAGTACTGCAGCAGGGCCTTAGCAAGTCAACACACACCTCTCCAAGATCCTCAAGAGGTTTTAATTCTATTCCTACACTAAAACATAATCTCAAAAGCAGTTTGCCTTTGAAACAAGTTTTTTTTACTGTGTTTCAAATTAACATCTCACAGGAACTGCACAGTGATAGTGTAAAGAGTGAGTGTCAATAATGAACTTGTCCAGCTTTTCTCCACACTGGAGGGGAAGGCACACAATTTACCTGGCAGCCCAACCTTTCCAGGCACTGCCTGGCAGCAGGATTTATAGGGATGTCATCCCACATCCAATATGACATATAGAAACATGCTGTGTGGAGAGCACTGAACTCTTGTAAAATACAGCAGAAGGGTTCTGGTTATTCAGCTGCCCACTTGGTTCTTGTTAAAGCCTGGTCTGAAATGCCTCCCTCTCCCTCCACTTACCTGAATCTCTCTTCTATTTAAAGTAACTCTCACATCTTCAAAGGGTTTTTTAGATGATTGCATTGTTGTATAACTGCTCTACGATATTATACTCTTCTTCAGTTGTTTTGCTTCATTTGCCTATTCCATAGGTTTCCTGGGTACTTCGAACGAAAATGCCTTCTCTCAGAAGACACAATGCACCTGGAGTAAGCTGGATTTCTGGGGGTACCAAACAAGTGATTACCCCAGACATCCTTCCTCCTTTACGTCAGTATGGAGCAAACGTAAATTTGAATTTTTCCTTTATAAATTAATTTTTCTTTGCAGTTTTAGGTGTGTTATGATAAGGAGTAAAAGATGACAAAACGGAAAGATTTTATAAGCTGCTGATATACATGTATAAATATGTGTATGTGTGTATAAAAAGTTAATCTGTTCCTATCCACTGGGTAGAAGTTTTATTCCCATGCCACACCTCCTAATATCATGAGACTTTAGTTTTTAGAGCAATAATTTTGAGTGACTTTATGTATGTATGTGTGTGGGGCCCTCTTCCTCAACCTTATGGCTTAACTGTGCCATACGCAATACAGTTCATGTAATACAGTGGGGAGGTTTGTGATTCCTCAACGGTATTTCCTTCTGCTAAAGGATAAAAGTATCTGAAGTGGAGATTCTGTGACTGGGAGTCATAAGCAAGAAAAAAACAAAAAAGGCAAAATTGTGAAATGGTCCCTGTAACCTAGAAATTAAAAACCTTTGTCACTGGTGAGGGTGGTTCCAATTCTGCACTTGAGGAAACAAAATACACCAAAGTTTCTGCAAAAGCAGAAGGAAAACAAACTCCTGACTCACACTGTGTGGGTTCGTGGTGATGTTCTTCTACAGGAGGAAGAAAATAGGCCTCCTAACCTTGAAATGGCACATTTTGCTGTGGCTGTGGAGAGAGTTCCTTTATTGACTCTAGCACCTTCTGTAATGGCGTACATTTGAGTGTTCTCAGCTAATACTGCCTCTTAATCCTTCTAGCCATGATGACTAATTTGTTTCTTATTGAAATTTGCCTTCTCCCTAATCAAAGATCACCATCTGTTCAGTCAAGGTGCTTTTTCACTTAGACTATGCCTGTATGTCAGAGCTGAGATATTTTCTCTTGTTCTTGATTTAGGCAGTTAAAGCAAAGCAGTTAGTTGAGAAGACATATTCTACAACTGGATCTACTTGGAAAACTGTTCTTTTTTTCTTTAAAATATCTTTTATATTTTGATTCCAAATGAAACTTTTACCCTAGAATAAAGCAAACTGAAACAAATATTTGCATTTTAATTTGAATTGCAATTTCTAAACAACAGGAAATAGAGTTTTTATTTTTATTCCGTGATTGTGTTATTGCAGCATACAAAGGGCAGCTGCACTGAGTGCTGAAGGGGTAGGTGGCTGGGTGTGCAGAGGCACAGTGTGACATGCCACCATGTGCGTGGGCTGGCCCAGGCTGAGCCCCTCCTGCTCACATGCCTTTGGGACCACAGGAAGATCTGCAAACTGAGAGATCTCTCAGGTGTGTAAGAGGGAACAGAAGTACCTGGAACCTTTTCCATCACTTTCAGGAGTGAAATGGTTCTGTGTGATGGTGAGCAGAGGGCAGGTGCATGTGGAAGCTGGTGGGGCTGCAGAGAGGCAGAGCTGTGCCCTTTGGGGCAGAGAGTGCCAGCTGCAAGGCAGTGTGAGGGAATGTTTACTGGTGTTAGGCTGAAGCACTGCTTATACAGGCCAGTGAACATTTGTTCTACCCTTCCACTCCTTCATTTCCAAAAGTTTTGCCTTTTGCCAAGGTTGGCTTTGGGGAAGGGGTGCAATCCCACCTGCAAGTTCAGCACAGCCATGCTTTGAATGACAGGAGGGCACAGCTGCCAATAGAGCCACGGAGGAGACAGACCCAGGCTGTGCTCAGAAACGGGGCTGTTTCCTCTGGAGGTGGCTGCACTGAGTGTAAGACTGGGTGGGTGAGAAAGGAGGTGCAAGGTTGTCCGTAGGTGCTGTTTACACAAGGCAGCAGACACCAGTAGGATGGTCACAGTACAAAGAACTTGGACTCCTACATGTGATACACTTCTAGTTCTTCCTTTTCTGCAAGCCGCTCTGCACCAGAATTTCAGACACTCCACACTTAGAGCAGTCAGAGGAAACTCCTGGATATCAGTGCAACTACTCAGCCTTTTAAACAGAACCCAATTTTTGATAGTGAGCTGTAATGAGAATCCTGAATTGGCACAAAATCTCCTTAAAATCAGTTCTGTGATGCTGGTACAGTGGGGGGATATTACTATTTGGTTTGTTATTCAGTTATTTTTAAGCACATTTTATATGATTTGTAATAAGAACAGGTAAGGCAAGTAGCTGCTTGGCATACCCGTGTGCTGCAAATATCAGAGATCACTAAATGTCACCAGCAAACTTCCTGTTGTTCCACTGATGGTCCACAGGAATGGATATACTCTGTGGACTCCATGCACTTGACACCAGACTTAGTTTGTAACTCCATCCCTCCTCGGCCTCTGCATTCACTGAGGAGACAGCACACACAGCCTAAACACTTCAGTCCTTTCCTCCCTCTGCTGTGCTGTGCACAGGCAGAACGGCGCCTGCTCCAGGAAACAAACAACTGCCAAAGTATTTGTGACACAGAGGAGGAAAAAAGGGAGGGAGGAAAAAAGGCATTCTGTCATTCCTCTCCCCAGCACCACTGCTCTGGCTGTACTGCTGAGACACCAGCATGTTGGTGAGTTGGGCCCAGACACTGCAGCAGTAAATCTAATACAAACCAGGGATCTTTTCCTGTCTGGTGTGGGCAGCCTTGTACCTCCCATGGTTATGCACCCCTTCCCTGGGCCATCTCTTCAGGCTGACACTGATTGAGCTCTGGCTGAGGGCTCAGACATCATCACTGCAAACCCAAATATCTGCATTTGGTACTGAAATCGAGGCATGCACACTCAAAAGAACCTGGAAGGAACTAGATGGAAATCTGGTTGCAACTAGATGATCTTTAAGGTCCCTTCCAAACTATTCTATTATTCTATGACTGAAGATCAAAGAAATTATTATTAGTTTACTGTAATCACTCACATTTACTGGTTCTGTAAAAGGTACCAACAGAATTGGGGTTTGAGTCTAGATAGAGTGTTTTGTGCCTAACCCTTCTGTGCACTTTCCACTGGGAGCCATCCCACATAAGTATTTTTATTAAGCTATCCAAATTTAAAATCAAGACCTTCAAAATAAAATAGTTACTGACCTTTCAGCTCATTTATAATTAAAATCTGTTCTAATGTTGTTCATATAAATAATAGATAGCTGTTTTCACAGATCAATGCCTTCTCTTGCTTTATAAGAAACATTTTGAAGTAAAATTACCGTGCCTTTAAGTTTAATAGGAAAATTTGATGTGTTAGCAACTATGGGCTGATCTCTGTACATTTTTCAATTGTAAATTGCACTTTAAAAATACAAACAATTATTAATATTGATTTGGACTAAAATAATATTGAATTTCAATATATTTTTGGCTCTTTTATAAATTACCCTGCACAGTCAGTGTGATTATGATGAAAGAGTATTTGCACGCTCAATTTCTTTTCAGTGAGAAATCTTGCAGAGTGCTAGTAGTGTTCAGGCTGATAATGATAAACACATGCATTCAAAGAAAATCAGACTACCTTAAAAACCTCAGCTGGAGCATAATATATTAATATTTCATCCTATATATGCAGTTCTTATATCAAGCTAGCTGAACTTTCATTATTAACAAATACCGAGCATTTCGTTAGAATGCAGCTCACCGCCCGAGCTCTGTTTTGGTTGTGCATCGCATGCAATTATAAAATGATGTCAATCCATCACTGCAATTTCCTGCGACTAAGCAAAGAGATGAATATATTCATGTCCTAGGATGCTGTAAGACACCAATATATTTAAGTGCTATTAAACCCATGTTTCTGTGCTGCGGATGGAATGAACATTTCATAGCTCTGGTGATAGAGGGATTTGAGCTCTTCTTCTGACCTCAGCTCTAATTTCAAGGCTGGTTTGTTAATTGCTTCCTCAGGTACCCCAGCACCTCTGTGGAGGCTTCACCTCTGGGACAGCCCTTCCCCATGGCTGTGGCCAGCAGGGTCACTCAGCCACATGTCCTCCTTACACACATGGGAGTGGTGGCAGGGGGGTCTCCCGAGAGCCTGCGGTGAGTGCGCAGAATCATCTCGAAAACAGAAACTGTTCCCCAGGGAAAACAGGTGTATTGAACCAGGACAAAATGTCAAGGTGACATTTTTGTAGAAATGGATTTTCAGAAAAATTTAATTTCTTGGGCCCTGAAGTAGAGTTTTCATTGTGTGGCTGCTAACCAGTTGGAGAGCTGGGCAGCAAGCCGGGGAACTGGCAAAGGTTCACCAGGAATGTGGAAGGCTCTAATTCTCCCCACTTCTCCCCACTTCATCCTGCTCCTGTCCCTATGCAGCTGGCACATGCCGCGAGGACAGAGGGCTGGGGACTGTTAACCTCCAGCAGCCTGCCTGGGAAGCAGCTGTTAAACTCACTTTTTGCTGGAAGTGGAACTGGGGAGCGTGTAGCAGACAGCAGCTGGGCCAGCCTTTGTTATGATTCTCCCAGGGAAAAATGTATTTTTAAAAATTTTCTTTTTCCACATAGAAAACATTGGTTGTGCGAAAAGGGCATTTTCTTACTGAAAAACCTTCTGCTGGAGAATTCCCCAACCAGCTCTTTTTCTGGAACTTACTCCCACAGACTGAAAATAACCCAAACTTGGTACCTTTCCAGTCATGTTACAAAAGCTAATGTTTTGCTAGAGTCCCTGGAGACAGAGTTGTGCTACTTATAGTAAGAAGAGGGTAGTAGCCAGCTAGCAAGTGCCTGCAGGACTGGTTTGAATGCTGCTGGCCCTTAATTCAATCACAGGTAATGAATGATTAATAATAAGGCACTTAACCTTAAACAGTGTTGTAATTACTTTGATTATGGAATAAAAACCAGAAAGCATTTATGACACTTACTATTTTTAAACCTCATTATTTTGGAGAGTGCCATTCAAGAATTTTGAACACTTGAAATCAGTAAAACAGAAAAATGAAATGCTACATGATTTTTCTTTACCTGACTCAGGTGCTCTCCAGTGTGATTTTGCCCTTCTATGGGTAGAGCAGTAGGTAGGTGACAGCAAGTGCCCTTGAGTCCCTTCATTTCACAGGTAATCTTGTTTCAACATTTTATGCTCAGATGCCCACAAAAGTGTAGTCACGTCTATGTTATTTTATACTGCGTTTTCTATAGTGTTGTGGTTTTGATTAGAGCAAGTCAATTTTCTTGGCCAAAATGGCTTTTTAACAAAATGATACCTTTTTGAAAATGTATTCTTTGGTCAAAATTTTGTGATGTAAGGGATGCTTTCCTTGACAAAGATAAATTCTATGTCCTATACTGCCAAAACTACTGCCAAACACAATATTATAGTAATATTGTGAATATTAGTACAATTTCTTAATACATACATGTTGCGTGGTAAATACCTTGATACAAAACACTCTTAAAGACACAAAAATGTATTGATACAAGACACTGTTAAGGGCTCTAGCCTCCAGGAAAAGACTTGGAGCTGTATCACGTTGCTACCCTAAATGCACACCATAAAACCTCTCAGCAGAGAGAAGTCTGGTTTTTAAGAAGGAAGAGTATCCTTCCTGTTTAATTTCCCTTAGGTTGATCCAGCTCCTGCCCAGTCACTCCATACCTTTTAGCCAGACTAAGTTAAGATACACAACAGATTCTGTGCCTTCTCATCTCAACAAGCATGGCCACCAGAGCCCATTCTGCACTGCTGACAACAGCTCACTGGGTATGGCCTAAAGAGAAGCGAGCGTGCCGGCGCTCGGGTGGTGGGCTGTGCCCACACCAGAGGGATGGGCTGCTGACAGCAACACAGCTGAGCTTTCCTGGGGTGTATTTCTCAAGGAGGCCCTGCCACTGTCCTGGTTTTGCTCAAGTTCACTGAAAGCAACTTCTGTCTCCTTAGCAACTTTCTTTTCAGACCTATGCCTCTACTCATCCTGGCAAGATGAAAATATCCAGAGCCTGGAATCTACACCTTTTATGTTCTGCTGCCTCATCAGATGACATTTCATGGTTGTGTGACTCTGATAGAGGAAAGACAGTGTAGGATTTGAGGAAAATACAAAGTCAAGTCTGGCTGCACAATATTTCTGCCCCACTTGCAATTAGCAGTGTGTGGGCTGATCACTAGCACTAAGCTGTGGTTAGAACGAAAACTTCACTGTGCTGCTCTGGGTGTCACAGCTTGCTGTAAAAGTCAAATTAAACAAGCTACAGAAGCCGGCGGAGGAACTCCTGTGGCTCCAGACAGCAATGTTGCAGCTCTGCAGCCCTCTTCAGGGCTAACAGTGACTAGAGTTTATGTACATGCACCACAGAAAAAATGACAGCTTTGCCCAAATACCATCTTGCTGTGTGTGCCTAAGAGCGGCTGAATCAGTGTCAGATCCCCAAAATACTCAGGTGTAACAGAGGTGTTAAGTGCACTATTTTAGATTTTATTCTGGCTTTTCCCAGCTTCCAGTCCATTAGTTTGTCTTCCAAATCGTTAATATATTTTATTGATTGTTCCTACAGGTGAATTTTGCACCCTTTTAAAGTAGCATCGTGACTGTATTATTGCTAAATGTTGACTGCAAAACAAGCAGGACCTCAGGCCTCTTCAAACCCTTAGTTCTGGTTTAAACACACTTCCAGAACACACTGTGTGACAAAAACACTTTAGAGCCTCTTTCCCATGTAACTAAACTGTAACTACAAAATCATAATTGTGTGTAAAATATTGGCGATCAGGAAAACAGAGTGAATTGAGAGCACTGAGAATATCATAAGCAAACTGCATCTTATGGCTAATGGTTGTGACATATTTGTGCTTCAAGGACCTGCTCAAACATAAAAAGAGCTATTTTGGTTTGAACCATTAGTGCTACCTTCTTTGTCACCTCCATTTATCTTTTATCCATCTTGCCTCATCCTTTTTTCCTATTCTGTATATTGAGCAACTGTTCAGGTGTTTAATGTCAAAGCCATTAAAGGGATAACCCAAGGGACATGGGAGACAATGCAAACAGCAAGTGTAGGGAGTGAGCAGCAGCTGTAGGGTAGAGGAATTCTCAAGCTGAGTGTGTACATGGGCTATATCTAAACTGTTCTGAAAATTACCTTAAAAAGCAGCCTTATTGCCATAGACTTATTTATCTGTAGAGGTATGCAGGTGCTCTTAAACAAAATTTAGGAATCTATTGTTCAGGAAAATAAATAACTCCCCAAATCTGGTGTGTTGAAATGATTGAGCCATGTCAGCAGCATCTCCTGACCCTCCCTCCTGCAGCTCTTCCCAATTTAGCTGCAGGAAAACATGAAGCTGGGCAAACAGATCCCTTAATGTTAAATGTGGTTTGTATTACACACTCACATGACTTCTCACCACTGACTAAACCAGTCAGTCCTAATGATCAACACTGTCTCTTCCCCTCACACTTAAAACAACTGCCAAACTCAAACAACCTTATCAGAGAATACACAAGATTGCAAATGAGATGCTGAAGCATAGGTTAGCACAGGGTGCAACTAGAGCACAATCCTCTCTGAACTGGGTCCTTGTTGTTTGGCTGAGGTGCCTGGGAATAACTGGAGGCTGCACCTCCCAGAACGAGAGGAAAAGGACTAGTAACTGTTTTCCTCCTACCCTGTGCTCCTGCCTGTGGATTTGCTGCCCTTCAAAATGTTATGACTAATGCATAAAGCGTTGCTCCTCTCCAGACACTCAACTTTTCACTAGCTCAAGACTTAAAAAAAACCCCCATGAATCTGTCTTTTGCTGCAGGTCTCCAGGCGTGTAACCTTTACTGTATATGCCATGCTGGCATTCGCTGTCTCGCCTGCACTGTTTATCAGCCTCGCTGGCTTGTTGGGAGTATTGCAGTCTTGCAATCTCTGAGAACCTTCTGTGTTTACTCTTTGCCATCCTCCCTCATAACTAAAAAATTAAATGGGAAAAGGATCTCTTGGAGAAACAGTCCAAAAAAGCCTAGGCAATATTTTGTGCTGAATTTCTCTCTTTGGACCTGTATATATCATTGGTGTATCTTGCAAGAGACCTCTGGGATTTTGAAACTAATTTTCCATCATCATTAGCAAGAAACCTATCCTTGTGCTTCTTTTCATTAATGTCTAATACAAGATTGAGAAGAAGTGCTGAATATGTACACTCTTTTTAATTTGATGATGCCATATGCAAATAATTAAACAAGGCACAGAAGCAATGGTTAAAAATACTACTAAACTTCCTCATTAAACTAAGCAATTATCTGCCAGAAGAGAGACATCTGAACCCTCTCCCTCCACACCCATGATAAAATCTCTACATCTTGCAGCTGTTTAGTTTTTGCTCAAGAGGAGAAAAAAAAATCAGAATTAATTACCATCAAGGGTGAGGACAACATGGTGGGTGCATAGATGGTGACATTCAGCTGTATCTGTCAGTGAGGTGGCTGTGACTTTGCATGTGATCTGTCCGGATATTGCATGCAAGGGCACAGATCTGTGAAAAATCAGTGGAAACATTAACTGAGTTCCAGCTATGTCATGTGCTTCTGTGCAAAAGCAATGATTCCTGAAACTCCAGGGCTATGATTTGCTGTTCGGTGGTGCTTCAACAAGAAGTTAATACTTGGAGCCACCTCATCCTGCGTGCTGCATTACATTGCCTTATGTCTTTGAGCTGTCTTCTCACTACACTTAGGGTAGTGAAGTGAACGGAGGAAACTGATTCAGCTAAGGAACACTGCATCAAAATAGAATGGCACCGAAAGAAAGTCATATTCATGGAGATAAATATATTTTCAAAGCACTTAACCAGATTAAATGCCTCCATGTTCTGCTCTTGCAGTACAGTTTATCTATTTAGTCACCTGCACCGTTCCTGTCACTGTCATAGCTGAGATTTTCACAATCTGTAGTTGTGAAAACAATGTTGTTGCTTGCATTTTACAAAGGTAAAGCTGTGGCAAAGGAAACTGAAGAACTTGCCAACAGAAGTGGGAAATTTAGGGAGAACAAGAGGACAAGTTTGGACCTTCCACAGTTCAGGTTAGTTTTCCAGCTACTGAATCATCCTCCTTTTCCTTAAGTACTGGAGAATAGTGAAAAAAGCAGAATGTTTATTTTTGTATAAGAAAAAATTGAATATGCAAATTGGAAAATGGGAGTAGATTTTTTTTAAACTTAACAACCAGAAGGTGTTTAAATCTGCCAAGAACTTCAGTCAAGCAACTGTTTTGTGCTAGCTGGGATATAGGTTAGTGGTTTCAGCAAATACACAGATAATTAACTGAAACTCCTTTTGTTCTAGCAGACAACATAAAAGCAACGAGAGAAAGGAAAAAAAATCACGGGGGAGTTCTGTGGCATCCTGCAAGGTTTCCAGTGCAATATACACAGAATTACACTGATGAGCTTTTCTAGTGCTAATGAAGGGATGCCAGACTGACAACACCAAAATCTGATGGTTTTGCTGAAAAGGAACAATATGAGAAGGAGCAGCAAAAAATTCCCTTTTCCAGAAAGCAGTGAATGGTAGTGAAGGGAAGGCCACAGACACTGAGTGCCTCTCCCCTTTCAGCAGTGCCATGGCCTGCTGCACTGGGACCCCGAGGTGGCCAAGGCAGCAGCTTCTCAGGGGTTACCAAGGCTGTGACATAGAAAAGCAGTTTGTCTGTAGGGAAGGGAATCTAGGCTGGATAAGTGCAATATATAGCACTGTATTATCATAACATATTATTTGCAATATATGACACATATTAATTATATGTTACATGCAATATATAGCAAGAATATCACTGACATCCCCCTGGACTGTCACTGCAGGTGTAAACGTGTGGGGAGGGTCTCTGGACAGTGAGGACTATGAGGTGAAGGGAGTTACCAGCTTGCAAACCCCTCTCTTCCTCACTCCCTCCAACAGCTGGTAATGGATTACTAAAACACAGTATTAATTTATTGCAATAGTGTAACTTGTGGTCAGCAAAATGTGAATTAATGAAGAATCTCCCAGAAAGTAAGAAGTATCTTAACCCAGCTTCTCTCATGATCACATTGCATCATATTATGTTATTAGTAAAATTATTATTGTCCTTTCTGTAATGGCAAATCCAAACCACATTTACTTAACAAGAAGTTTTATAACAGAAGAAGCAGTGGCCTGTCTGTGAGATCCTGAGAGGTGTTTTATGTTTAGGAAGGTTAGCAGTGCAGGACAGACATGCTGCTGCAACTTCCAGAAAGGGTTGGGAGGTGGATGGAAGGTGTGTTCAACAGGCAGCAGCAAAAATACAAAACCACCACTGGCAAAGGAACTTGCTGAGTTATCATGCCACAGCCTTGTTAGCCAAATAAGTTGTCTGTAAACCCTGCCATCATTAAAATTCTTCACAGTGGTAACAGCACTTTCCCCAGAACATTTTGCTGAAGCTTGCAAATAGAATTATCTTCTATGACTGCTCTTTTGAGCAGTGTAAATCTTCAACAACAATCCTAAATAAACCTGTGATATACAGTGCATGGAACACCTATTTTTTTATAGATATCTCTGCAGAGGAATACTAGAGATAGGAAGAATAAATTAAAAGCAAGACAATGGCAATTTAAAACATGCTCTAACCCTGTTTGCTCCTTGGCACTGCTCTACATTAACTTAGCTCCAGCCCCTGGAAAGGCAAAAGTCACAGCTTTTATTTACATAACTCAGAGTTTCTAAATAAGAAACAATAAAGAAGTGAAGCTTTGCAGGAAAAAAATGCATAAAGAACAAGAAATACTACTTTAGCCTCTGTGGCCAGAAAGATACTGGCATTGGGAATAATATACCATTTCAACACAGACACAAACATTATGACCTGACTGTAGTACAAATACCAGGCTCCCCACTGGGGAAATCATACCTCTTCTCAGGTGAGGGACACCAAATTACTCTCTGGTGTCCTGTTAAGAGCTCAGTGCACCTCACCATGCACAGGACAGCTGCCTTTCTGCTTTAGGCTGTGACTGCTCCTCAGAGATCTGAAATTACTTCCCTGAATTTGGGTGTAATCCCAGGCATGAAATACTTCTTAATCTAATCCTAAACCACTACTGCATGTAAATGTCCAGAGCTGAACTCAGTGCCTGGAAAGCAAAGAAAATGTTTAGCAATGGCCCTTTAAGCATTGTCTTACACTTTACAGCCTGGCCTCAGCTCAGTGAAATCTTGGCTGTTTAGGAAGGACCCACTGCTATATCTCAGAAGACTCTGCTTCATCTTGCAGCGTGTACAGGAACTGGGAATTACTGTTTCTCTTCCATTTCACCCCAGCCAGCTCTTCTCATTCTAATGCTGCTCATTCTGGTGAGTTTTAGGATGAAACAATTTGGGCAGTCAAAAGAACCTATAAAGTTGGTCTGGGATAATGATGGTCCAGGTGTCTTAATATAGAGCAGGCGACAAAAATAATAGATCTTATCCAGAAGGAAAAGTTGCATTGTACTGTCTGAAGAAGATTCATAACTATAACTCAGTAGAGAGGCTGTGATGCTGCTACACTGAGTTGGCCAGTGTAACTTGCTGTGCTCTGCTGCTGTACCTTTAAATAGGTGCAGAGCAGGTATGATCAATCCAGCCATGCCATAGAGCTCGTATCATTTTCTACCTGTCTGGGAGATGACTTTTGTCACCCTGGTGATATAACTCCCACGCAGCTGCTGTGCCTGCTAGATGTGCTGCTGGCAAGGGAAAACACACATATCTTTAGGCACTGGCCATGGTGAAGGATGATTGGGATGAAATATAGAATTCTTTTTCAGGATCTCCTTCTACTCGCAGCAAATAAGCAGTACCTAAGGATGTTTTAATTTTTCACACTATACTGCTGTCCTGTGTGGCCCAGGCTTTGTAACTACTGTCAACTGAAATGTCAGGTGGTATTTATTACACCAGAACCAGAGCAAGGAATTTCTAAAGACCTTAAGGAAAGCATATTTAGTTTCTCATGCTCAAGAGAAATTTTGGAATAATTCCAAGCAAGGAAAGAAGATGGGATAAAAATTTTTTAACTTTCAATGAGCCATATCTGCACATACACATTTCCTGTGCTAGAAGGACTTTTGAAGCGGATGGGAGGTGACCAACCCCCACATTCCCAGAGATGCAGCAGAGCTGAGACTCTGTTTTGCAATTCAGGGCTATGGTAATAATACTTGTATTGTACGCTCAGTTAAATTGCCCTTCCCAGAGGCAGTGCTCCGGCCTGCTCCGATGAGCACCAGGAAAATGCCACCTGTGAGAGAGCAAGTGAAACACATTCAGGCCCACTGCTTCCTTACAAGCAGCTGGTAGCTATTGCTCTTACCAAGACCACTCAAAGTCCTCGCCAGGCGTGGGGTGAACGGCTCCCTTGTCTTCGCTGCAGCCCCTGTTTCTCGCCGCCCTCAGTCCCCGCAGAGGCCTCAGGCAGCGGCACGGGCCGGGGAGGGCACGGCTGGGGCTGCTGAGGGCACTCAGAGGCAGGGGCACAGGCTGGGGCTGCTGAGGGCACTCAGAGGCAAAGGCACAGGCTGGGGCTGCTGAGGGCACTTAAAGGTATAGCGGCACAGGCCGGGGCTGCTGAGGGCACTGCGGGCGGGCCACGGGCCTTGGGGAGGCGGGCCGGGCCGCGGGCTCGGGGTTTGGTGCAGGAGTCTCATGGAGAGCACGCAGCTGGAGACCATGATAACAGCAAAAGCATGGAAGTGGAAGGCTGAAGTTGCAAAAAGGAAACTGAACCCCAGGTAAGGGAACAGTGCCCGGACGGTAAAGCTAGTGAGGGAAGAAACAAAGACTAGAGGGACCCCCAAAATAGAAGAGACGCCAGTGGTATAAAGACAAGGGGAGAGAAAGCTGTGGGTATTGTATCCTGACTGTGTCCCGCCCAGATAAATCCCATTCAACCTCCTTTTTTCTCGTGTGTAGAGGGTGATACGGCAGCCTCTTCTCCCTGCCCATGCAGTCCTGAGGGCTCTGCACTGCCGGGCTATTGCCAGACAGTGCCTCGAGGGTTGGGCGTTCCTGGGATGGATGGATGATGATCTCTGCTAACTGCCAGTTATGTTTTTGAAAACATTTTGGAGTCTTTTGGACTGAAATGTGTAACACTGTATTATCCTCTGCTAGGAGGACATACCCAAGCAGGAGTCAATAGCATAGCCCCAACACAACTGCCTCCTGTGTGGGAGGCTTTTGGATACTTCCCAATGTTTATAAAGCATCTGTAAATTAATTCATTACTAATAATGACACAAACATAGGAAAAACTTCTAAATAAATACTTGAAAAAGTACTAAGCCTACTACCAGAATGAAGTCTAAGGATTCTCAGCAGCAAAGTGCAGTAGAAAATTGTGGCTGGAAGGAACAGATGTTTAAAATGAATGCTTTTGGTGTGCTGAACTAAAATATAATTCAAATACATACAGAAGACATATAGACTGGCTTTCAGCAACACAAGCCCCCGAAACACCTATACAAGTAACCTTGCCTTGGATCAGCAAGGCTTATTCTAATTATGAAATCAATAAGTGTAAAGCCCATAGACCATTTTAGTTATCAACTTTTCCAAATGAATATCCCAAGCATTTCTAATCACAACCAACTGATTTCCATTATTTTGACCTCCTTCTTTGACTGGATCAATAATGTCTGATGTAATAATTTATCAAAATATACTGGGAAAATTATTGATTCTTCTTGTGCACATTAGCTAGGAGAAAAATACGTCAGGCTCTCACTTTAGTCTAAATGGCTTCCGAGATTTAAATTAAACTGCACTTGGTATTTGTATGAAGGATATTAGCACTGTATGTAAAACAAATCACTGAAGCTGAAATGGATGTTTTACTTGCCCCAGTTCCCCTGACGCTTTTATGGCACCCATCACTGCAGTGTGTTTTTCATACCCTAATTGCTTTGTGAGATCTCTCGCTCTGCCTCTGCCTCCCACCCCTGTGCACTGGCGCAGCGCTCAGCAATGCCGTCTGACACTCCTTATCCTGCCTCTTGGGGAGGCTCAACTCGAGGCCAACTGGAGATTTTATTTAGTTGAGAGATGTACTATAGAACTAGAAATCTTTCATGTAAATCCTGGGTGTTCACAAAAGGATCAAAAGCTTATGTGTATACGATGGTATGGGGCAGGATTAATATTTAGCCATGCTACGTTTTTAGGTGTGGGGTTTATTAGTGAAAGTAGTATTTGAAAAAAGACAGTGAAGAAAAGCTGTGTGTTACAATATGCTGCATTTTCTAACAGTACTGTGCCTGAGAACTATCAATTGCAATTCATCTACAAATACCAAATTTGTGGGAATCTAGCCAATTTTATTTCTTAATAGCTCTGTACTAATACATTTTGGGGGGGCAGGGATGTGAAGATGAAAATACTAAAACAATGTGCTGAGTCATTAGGTAGAATGAACCATCCCTTCCCCCCGCAGCTGTCATCTGTCACTGTATCACTTACCTATTGCATGTGTTGTAAAAGCCAACCGTAGTTTCTTTTTCACCTTTTGTTTCAGATGAAGAGACTTAAAAATTGCAAATGTTTCTCCCCTTAGATGCAAGAGCATAAATCACAAGTAATACTGAGCTCTCTGCCTCATATTGATTCTTTCGTGAACTAAGCCAGATGGGTTCAGATATGAGCATGATCTAATATTCCCCTTAGCTTGATTTATAGATTTCTTTGTGCATTACCTGACCATAAATGAGTCTTGCATTATTTCTTGTGTGCCTGTCAAATTAAAGAAAAATATTCTCATTGACCTTTCAACCTGGGAGAAAAAAATGAGTGAGAGACATTTTACTGCATGTATTACAGGGATCTTGGTGCTTACATGCCAATTAAGAGTGTGTGATTATGAAAGAGGTCTAGCAATTTATGTTGTGTGTAATGATTTCATTTTCCTGTAAAGCACGCAGTGGATGCTACTGACAGTAGCATAAGCTACATTGCAAATAACTCTAGAAGAGAGAAGAAGAGGACAACAATTTGGCACAATTCATTCCTTAATTTACAGAAACAAGCACTGATTGCAAGAACCGAAATGTTTTTCTGAAAGAAAATAATGCTCTTTAAAACACAGGCCCAGCAAGCAAAATGGCCGAGATGCCATTGAAAGGAACGAGCATCCGGAGCGTCTGCTGACCCCAGAGACCTCTTCTGGGAACAAAATGAGTTTAATATGTATGCAAAATAATGAGCAGTGTACCACAAGCCTATCATTAGGAAACAACCTTGAGCTCTGGACTTGCAACCAACTTGAATGGGAGACACTGAGGTTTGTCTGAGCAAAGAGCTCCTGCTTAACCTGAAGGGATTGACCTCAATGACCCATCACCTCCTCCCACAGTTTTCAAGCGTGTTTCTACAGCCTAATAAGCCTATTATCTCCTCTGTATTTTTTTGCAAATAATGTTCAAATCTAGCAAATCTAGGCATTAAAAAACGAAAATATTTCCATCTTTGCCATTCTTCAGTTTTTTGACCAGATGAAGTATGGTAAACATGCTCTGAAACTGCTCAGCAGACCAAACCCCTGTCATGTTTCTATTTAGGTTGTATCTCTATTCTGTATCAGGAGATGACATTTTCAGTAAGAACAAAATTTTAGCTTCTGCCTTCTAAGAAAGAACTTTTAAAATAAGTCTTTCTATATTGCATGAGCATGCCACAAAACCTGGCCAGTAGCCCTGGCTCTGGAAACAGGCAGACCTGTTTGTGCTCTCAGCTCTCTTCTCCAGTACCCCACCCCCCTGTGTCTGTGTCACCAGAAAAATCCTTTTTTTCCCCAATTTTTCTCCAGCTCAGATAAGTTTAGACTAGCCAACCTGCTCCTACAAATGAAAATAGAGGTTCAGGAATATTAATGTTCCTTTCCAAACCCTTTTTAAGGTAATTGAAACACTGACTACCCTATTTCCTAGACTATGGTCTTTATTTTATTCTTAAATGGCTCTGCTGTGGCAAGAAAGCTTTTCTTAACACATCCAACTGGCCAAACAGTGAAGTGTTTTACATCTGCCCAGGGATGCACCTAAACAGTATGTCTGTTCTGGGGGCCTGTATTCACGAGAGAAGGTCATAAGTATAGATTTTCTTTGCTTTGGATGCTTTATTTTAATTCCCATGGCTGATCACATTTGTTTATTTTTATTATGCTAAGCTTCCAGTCCCCGAGAATGGGATCTGTGGTGCTAAAGACACTTTTATTATATATGAGACTTCAAGTGATAGTCTTTGCCCTGAGGAGCTCACAATAAAAATAAGCAGGCAGATAGAGAGATAAAAGACATGATTCAGCATCAGATGTAATTTGCTGTATGAAGCTGATCCAATTGTATTTGAAGGATTTATTTTACAGATGAAGAAACTTAGGCACAATGAAATGAAATGACTTGCAGAAAATAGCACGGAAGTCCATGGTAAAGTAAGAACTAAACTCTGATTGCCCCATAGCACCCAGGACAGCCCTTCTCTTTGAAGTAGAGGGAACTATTGAGGCATTACGTGTACACAACCACTCATGCTGTACACCCCAGTTTGTAGAAATTTTAGAGGCCTACACAGTGCTGCCACGCAGCAGGTTTTTTGTGTTTTTTTAAATCCCTCTGCTGTGCATAAGCCTGGCACCATCTCTTCTTTGTGAGTAGTTCTTATTCAGATATACTCTTGACATCTAGCACAAATGGTGCTTCGAAGAGATGTTTGCTGCATAAAGACACAGAAATGCACCTAAATTTCCTATTCTGGTCAGTATATTTATATGAAAAGTATTGTGGTGATAGATCAAAATGCAGTGATTGCTGTTCCCCTTCACATGGTGATTTATAATTGTGGATTTACATCTGACTAAAAGACTGTTCAGACTGTCTGGCTTGCATGGTAATAACAACAGGCTCTCCTCGATATCCTTTTAGTATGGCAAAGCCCCTTCACTTTAAATAATTCCATGAACACAAAAAAATGAGAGTTAAAAACCTCTTGCAAAATATAAAAATAATAAAGCACAATCAGTGAAACCCTAAATCATAATGCCAGCTTTATCCAGTGTCAGCTACAGACACTCACTGACTACAATGGAGTTTTAAGAGAAGCATTTCTATATCTGGTAAGCAAACAAAACAACAATGACAAAGGGAAAAGAGGCAGGGAAAGAATATTTAAGAATCTCTTAATAGAATTGAGGGGCTAACGGCAGAAGAAAACTATTGACCCTGTGATACTATGGAGTTTTATTTCACAGAAAAAAATAGGATGCTGTAGGCTCAAAATATCCTGTTCCTTTTAATAACATTTCTCACTCTGGGAAGTATAAACATCCACGAGTCACCTTCATGTCTATATACTATAAAATAATTATCTTTTTTTCCCCTTTGTTGAACCCAATAAAGGGTTTTTTTCTTCAGTTGGACTGGAAAAACAAATGTGCAAGGATGAGGGCTGGTACCTTGCTGTTGGTATGAGCTGGACTATGGAATTCTCATTTAAAAAGTAAAACAACAGACTGACCTGTGAGACCTTTACTGTATAAGGAATAGGGTCTTAAAAGCAGACTGCTTCATGGAGGACTTTTCTGCTGGAACCAGGACTGCAAATTTCTTCCTGCCCTGATGTTGGTAATGGCCAGGCTATGAATGTGCTCCAGGCTTCCAGGGAAGGAAAATGCTGTAATCCATGCATTTTCCCAGAACTCTCCTCCCTACTTCAGTATTTCTGGAGCTTTCTCAGAACACAAGTCCTAAGAATTCATTCTAAAATGAAATATGTTTCAGAAGGCTGAAAACAAAGAAAGCCAAAACGTTCCTCAAGTTCCTGCTGATATTCAAGACCTGAGCCATCCACACCAAGAACCCCTGCCACCTGTGGCACCCTTTGGGGGGAATATGCTGTGCTCTCCAGGTCATCTCTGCACAGCAGGAAAACGCCCTTTTTTTGCTGGACACATGCTGCCCTTTTGAGGCAGTGAGGAGATGACCTGAGTTGAGCTTTTTTGGAAGTATCCATCTCTACAGTCCAAGCAATAAATCCTTCTCCTCGTCCAGCAGTTTATTCCATGGTAGAAACATAGATAGTGACAGAGAAAATAACTCGGATCATCTAGTTTTTCCCTTCCTGGGAGAAAGATGGTTTCTTGCATTCATTGTCTTTGCAGACAATACCTCACCCAAAATTATCACCTGACCTAAAGTCTGACAGAGAAATGGAATATTACTATGACAATCCCTGCTCATGTGCCTGGTTTATTGTTTGTGTGGCAGCAGAGAATGAGTACATCTTACAAGACAAAAAGGAGGGAAAAACTGTAAACCTTTCTGCTTCCCAAGGATACCAGTATAGAGGAGATGCTGGGGGAAGGAGAAAACAGAGCATTATGTGTCTGTGAGCAGAACTGTCCTGAGGGGGTACTAATCTCTGGGAATTGTTGGAAATCACTAGAAAAGGAATAAATGTAGCAGTGATATCTAGGGGGGTCCTAGAGGACTCTCCTTCCCTAATCCAGGGGATTCTCTAAGAAAGGACTGGGAGGCCTTCCCCATCTCTTTTCCCCATAGCACGCCCTATAAATGGAAGAAGGCACAAAAGTGTTGATGTCTTTTCTTCCTAAAATTATAGAGGATGATGCCTCTCAAGACTCTGTACAACAGCTGGAAGCTGCAGTTTCTCCTTAGGAGCAGACCCACTAAAACATGGTTTTGTGATGTCAGTGGTTTTTTAGGGCTTCATGTGTGCTGTTATACCACAAGTTACAATTTCATTTCCAGAAGGTGTTTGCTTTCATAACATTCAAGGTGACTCTAGGACAAGACCTAGAGCAGTGAGAGGGAAAAGCAAGGCTTTGCCATACTTTGACTGATTCAAGGTCCAGCCTGTGGGAGACTCATCCTGTCTCTGCCACCAGGAATTGCTGTAAACTGTTCCCATCCTCCTTGGTGTCCTTGAAAGGATACTCGAACAGCCAGGCAGCCTTCTGTTCTCCATGAATCCCTTGGGGCATGGATGCCAGCTCCCCTTTCAGCTCATCTGGCTTGTTCTCACACTTATATTTGAGTCTCAGCTCTAGATCTTGAATTTACACCTTCCTCTTGCACCCTTTTACCCCACTGCCTCATGTCTGTTGCCTCACCAGGGCCCCTGGACAGCCCAGACCCCTCTTTTCTTGCCTTAGGCAGGTGCGTGGGTTGCTGTCTTTGCCCGATTTTATTTACTGTATTTTGCAGTCAGCATGGGGGCTGTGGAGGGATATGCTGGGAGCAATGTCAGACAAAAGGTCAGGAGAGGCAAAACCAGTAATGGATTGCTCTTCTACCATGGACGATGTGCTCCTCAGCCTCCCCCTGCCCTCCTTCACCCTGCTTTGCCCTCCTGCTCCATCAGCAAAGAGCACAGCCTGTTCCCTGGGTTTTGGACCAGGGCTCGTGCTGAGGGCCCGGACAGGCTAAGCCATCCCTGTCACCTGCTGAAGGATGGCAAAGACCTCTGTGTTCCTATTGCATGAACAAATGCGTTGGGGTGGCCAGTCTTTTAAACAATCAGCTAAGAAAAAGGTGATATTTTGGCCCAAACAGGGTGGAGATGGAGATGCGAGGCTCTTGTTCTTGGGGACAGACAGGAAATACAGCTTTCCAAATCAGTTTATTTTGCTTATGACTCACCACAGGATTTTACCTTCCCTTTTGGAATGTTATCAGCACACATGGACGAAAGACGTGGTATTTTGGTATATTGTTGTATTTAGACCAGCCACAAAATATTAGAATCCAAATCATATCCAACTATCATGTGATTATATGGTGAACTTACATAGCAGGAAATCCTCTGTGCCACACTCAGCCCTTGACAGAGCTCTCACAAGCAATGTGAGTGATGAGCTCCTATTTAGGAACTGACAAATTTGTGTGGATCAATGCTTATTAAAAAGAAAATGTCATGAAAGAGGACAGCTCGGTGCAGTATCATCCAGGAGCTGTCAATGCCTCTGCTGGGAAAATTAAAATAAAGTCGTCTTACAACACATATTTCAAACATTTTCAATTTAATAATTAACTAAAAGACAGATGCAAACAGTCCATTTTCCAGAGTGCATTTCAGTGTTCATTAAAAACACTGATTGTCCAAAAGGCAATTACTTCATTGTAATACTTGCTGAGGCTTTGCTGGGATCTTTCGTTTATTAAGTGTTGCATGAACTATTTGTTGTTTTTTGGGGTTTTTTAAAAATGAGGGTAGCAACTAATTAAACATGAGAAACATTACTCTGAACTTAAAAAGAAAATCCAAATGTTTTATTTTGGCACTTACAAGAAAAAAATGTAGTTTTTTAATTGGAAATTATTTTTTATTTTGAAGATTCCTGTTTCAGTGATAAAAATGAAAGACTCAAGTTGTCTTTTGGACAACTGAAGCAATTCTTCCCCCTGCTGATTTTGGTTCAACCACTGAAAAGAAAAATTATTCAGAGTCCAATTGTTCTGGCAGGAACAAGCTCTGCAGGTGTTATTTGTTCACCTGGTATTGTCCTATGAAGCTGTCATGGCTCTGCTGACACAGAGCGAGGTGAAGTGCCAGTGAAATCTGCAGTATTGGTACAAATAAATATTTATAGAGTACAAAGATAGGAGATATTTTAGAAAGTTTGTCCTGTCCTTTACGTCAGCAGTCCTCATGTGCATTGCTATTAATAGTTATTGGAGGGGTTTTTTTTCAGTAAGTCAGTGTACAACTAAAAATTAGTTACTTTAAAAACAGTATTATTACAGGTATTCTTTCTCTCATGATTTTTCACAACTGAGACCCTAATTGTAAACCCGCTACAAGCCCAGGACAAGAAGAGCCAGTGGTTTCACAGAATAAAGAAGTAAGCAAAACAAGGGAGTGGCACCGAGTGCTGGGGAGAACAAGGAAGAAGCTGGAGAAGCACTGTTCTCTTGATGGAATGTTGTGTTTTAGGAGGGACACCACCAGAGCCAGGCTGACCGCAGGCAGCACCGGGAGTGGCACACGTGCAGGAATCCAATCCCAAGCACGTCCACAGAGCGCAGTGTGCTACAGTGTAGGAGGCTGTTTCCATCTTTCAGATCTTTGACGTTGTTAGAAATCTTAATATGGCCTCATTTTACAAATTTAGGTTCAAATTTCTCCCTTCTTCTCAACCTCCCTGTTGCTCTGGGGGAGCTGCAATCCTTTCACCATCCAAAGATCTCACTCCCAGGCATGATCTCCTTTTCCATGATGGGATACAGCCTTTTCCTGAGGCTTTTTGCATTTTACACTAGTCAAGTGTAGGTTTTTTATAAACTTTAGGGAAAGCAACAGGGTAAGAAAGGCAGTGCTGTGTGGTGGAGGCTGGTGCTGGCTGAGCCCTGGGGTCTGCTAGGGACAGCTCAGGGCAGGCTGGAGGGGGACTGGCAGCTCCTGTGGGATGCTGAGCTGAGACAAGGGGAGATTCATCAGTACAGCCAAATCATAGTACCCAGGCTGGATAAAAATCATCTAGATAGAGTGTTTCTGCTTTCTCCAAACTGAATTTCCTTCTCAAGAATTTTGTATTTCATGACAAGTTTTAAAACTGAGATTTTTTTAATATTAAAAAACCCCAGACTTGGAACAGAATTCATATTTTGGTGATAAATCAGAAGAAACTATATCAACTGGAGAATGTCTGGGGACAGGTAGCTGATAGTACTTTCCAAAATGACAGAGATCCTTACACACAGCACAGGGATAATCCTGAGGACAGCCCTGCCTCCTGTGTTACCTGTGCAGAAGCTGCACTGAACTCATGCAAAGCTGTAGCAGCAAACAAAAATTGACCTTAGGAGCCTTTACAACCAGTTGCCTTCTCTAGTCTTCCTGCTTTCTGTTGATAGCTTGGCAGCAAAATGGAGAGTTATTTGGTATATTTTCATTTGCAAAATTAAATTTGGAGAGGAGAAAGATAATTACATAAAGTAAACCAATATAAACAAAAATAGCCCTTCCGGGTAAGAAAATACAGCTAACTGTGGGAAGTGCATGTCAGTCAATACAAATAACAGCCATCTAAAACTGTGATGCTGTGTATTTCTAGCAACCAAACTTCAAAAAGAAGATGAAAACTTCAAAAGAAGATGAAAACAAAGGAGGACAGTGACACGTAGATTAGAGAACATAACATGTGGAGAGGCTGAGAAAGCCAAATTCATAGAGTCCAGTGAAAGAGATGGCTCAGGGTGAACATGACCACAGCCTAATATCAAAATAACAGCAGAAATAATGGAAGTTATTCACAGCCTCAGAAAATTGTAGGCCAGGGAGCAATGGCCTGAAGCTAAGAAAGGAAAAGTTTAGGTGAGATATTAGAGGGGAAAAGAAGCCCTGAGAAAAGAAAGTAACAGGGCAGTTGAACAGCCAAACAGGGCAAGTGCCCAGTGTGGCATAACTGCCAGGCTTATGCAGCCAGTGAGATGGTGTGTGGCTGGAAAAAGCAGAGGGGCTTTAATCACACACAGGAGCCAGCTCTGATGAATGAGTACTCCTTGGTCTCACAGGCTCTGCTCCAGGTACTGGCACACAGTGACACACGGAACTACAAGGCAGAGCTGCTTTGAATTAGCCCAGCTCCTTCCTCTGATGCTGTTACGTAACTCCTTTATCCATCATGCACCCTCCCTTCCCAGCCAAATGTGGATGAATTCCACGTAGTCCCCTCTTACTGAGCTCAGCTTTCTGTCCCGCTGACAAGAGGTGTCAAGAGAACTGCTGGAAGAAGAAGCAGTTGTTACTAAGGCAAGGCCAGCCAAGAGGGCTGCTGATAAGATGGATTATAGAAGGAAGTCTCAAAGTCACTTAAGGATGAGGAGCTGGAGGTGTGCATGAGTAATGCCAATGATCGCACAAAAAATTCTGCAACACTGAAAAGCTGGAAGAAACCAGTGCCTCTGCTCAGAGCATTGCAAAAGCCAACACTGACTGGGCTCCACTGAAAGAATGAGGAGATTCCCAGGGCTGAGCAGGACTTTGTGAAGAGAAGACTTTTCCTGGAGGAAATTACGAGCTCTGGTGGCAGGTCCCCTCTGCACAAGTTCTCCCCACTACTTCTTAGCCCTAGAAATGCATGGGAACGGGGTCAGCCAAGTCAGAGACAGGCTGATATTAACTGTCTAACATGTGAGAGAAAGGTATTTCTAACACACACCTCATACTTCGTCAGGTGCACTAATAATAAACAACAGCGAGTTTACAGTCCAGAAGACACCCTGGAGATGGGATTCGGTTGCTCAGAGCAGTGTGGGAGGAAGCAGGAAGAGCTGTTGCTACCCACGGGCATGAGGCTCCTGCGGCGAAATGATGCACCATTATCAGAGAGCTCACTGTTGGCTGGCATCTAGTCAAGCTCCTGGGCACACAGCAACCAGCACCCAGGGTGGTTTACAGCACAATTAGAGCTGCTGCCAGAATAAATACTCAGTGTAGAGCACAAAAACCTTAGCACAGAAACCTGCCATAAGTAGTGCCAGTTGTCCTTTCCCACTGGGGCACCGCCACAAAGGTCTCTGCGCGCACAGCACCGCTGCCTGAGGGCCTTTCCACACTCCTCACCTGGGGGCACTGCCCACCAGTGCATTTCACTGTAGTCGTGTCACAAGTGAAGCCAAAGAGCCAAACAAATCTCTGCTGAAGTTCTCCAGCTGAGGGCCACCATTTTTAGACTGGTCCAGGGAGCTGATGAATGTTTTGCCAGTGGTATCTTGGTGATGAGCATCTAGCAAAGGGAGTTTCTTGGGTTTGCTGGTTTACTGTTTACAAGGAACTACTTAACATAATGATTCTCTGATGTCTTCACAACAGGTAATAGAAGAAGCACTTCAAAAGAGATACTACTGAGATATAACTGGGTTACAGAGAAGGTTCATTTATGGTAAATGCCAATCACTAAAAATGTCAGATGCAATACTTTGAAGACCAAATGAAAAAATGAAGAGTTGTTTTTCTTTGGTTTCAAAGCTAAATCCATATCACTTGTTTTGCAGAAAATCCATGGCAATTACTGGTGAAATAGAAAGTCTAAAAGACTTCTAAAATCATAATTTTAAAATTAAAAAAAGAAAGAAAATCATTATTTTAGAAGTCATCCTTTTAAATTTTAAAATTATTCCCCAGCCTAAGGAATCCAGATAGGTAAGTATAAACAAGTACTTTCAGAAGATATGTCCTTGAAAAATCTGGAAAGAATAAAGAAACAAAAGGGTGCATGGGTCTGCTGTACCTTCCTCTAAATTGCTTTCCTTCACTAACTCTGCTAAAACAATTGCACCTACGTCCATGAGCTCAAACACTGGTATTTCTGAATAGCTCTTTAACTGGAGGGAACTGCAGTCATTCTGAAGACATATCTCTGTTAAAATCTATAATGAATGTAATCTTCAAGGGGCAATAATTTCTCTCAATTACACAATTTTTCTATTAAAAGTGTCATGTGTTACAATCTGTGTTGTCAGCTCCTCTGGCCATGGACACACGCATTTCTCAGTAAAGCATCTTAGGCACCCCCTGTATGCTATCAGTAAGATCAGGAACAATGTTAATTTTTTTTTTTAAATTTAATTGCATGTTAACATAATCTTCCAAGTTATTTTTTCAATATAAATACATAGGGCACAACAGCTGTTTGGAGGTCTCCAATTAGAGCTGTTTTGTGGCTGTCTCTACAGAAAATGCCTTTGGCAAATATAATTTAAATCTCTTCTGCGAATGAATTTCATGCTTTGAAGCTAGTTAATAATTTCTGTCATTTAAGAACAATGTTCCATGATTCGCTCGTAATAGTAAAAAAGAGAAAATGAGCACTTGCCCGCGCTGTTGCTCCCACCTGCCCGTGTGCCAGAGCCCTGCCCCGGATCTCCCAGGAGCTGCCGTGTGCTGCCTGGGAAGGGGCCGAGGGCTCCGGGACGGCGCTTTTGCGAAAAGCAAGAACTGGGAGAACTTCACCACACAGTCCCAAGGTCACTGCCAGAACTGGAAAGGAGAACTATAAATTACAAAGTGCTGGACTGCAGCCAAGCCCATGGGAAGCTGCATTTAGCATATCATTCTCTAAGCAGCAGGATGAAACCTTAAGTCCCTTTCAGACAGAATTTGAATGGAATTTGTTATACGAACACTTGATTGAAATATCACCAACTGACTTTCTGTGACAACTCGGAAATGGGTTGCAATCACGGGGGGATCCTCTTCCAACCAGCCCCAAATGATGATGAGGATGATAGAACCCTATTCAAATATTTATGAAAACCAGATGAATTTCTGTGCTAGCAGCATGCTGCTACTATAACAGAGACCTCAGATAATCTCCTGACATTACCCCGAGCTGAGGTTTCTCTCAGTGTAAACTAAAGGTAGAATAACAAGCTGATTCTAGTATTTTGAAGTAAAAGTGCTGCAACAGGGGTTAATAATAATGTATTAGAAGAACACAGTGCAGGAAAGTGTGATGATTTGTTATTTATAGATAGTATGTACGGGCTGCCATCAGTGCTGTAGCCCTCCTGTGTAAGGTACAGAACAGAAGAGCTTTACATGAGCTTTAGACTCACACGTGTTATGTGCATCTACAACATCTAATGCTGTGGGGAGACACCGAGACCTCCAGAAGTGGCAGCGTACACAAACAATATGGGCAGTGCTATTCCAAAGCATGAAACAATTTCAGCGTTTATGAGAAAAGGATGAATTAATTAATTCAAGGATTCAAAAGTAACTTTAGATTTTAAATGTTGAAAAAAAGAAATTGTTCATGGAAATTCTCTGTATCATAAAGCCTCTGCACTTTGCTGTCACACCAATAACTCCAAGACCGGTATTTAAAGATGTGAGATAATACTACTGCCAGCCTCAGTGGGAAGAGGGGCATCTTGAAAGGAAATCCCCTCCCCCTAGTCTACAAAGAAATACTGGCATTAAGTGCTGAAACAGCTGCCATCCTTCATCTTGGCACTAAGTTAGGTGATGGAAAGCAGTAAAGAGATGCTGGAGAGTTTGGGGAGCACTGTGTGAAGGCAGACGGTTCAGTAATTTATTGGACAGCAGCTTCCTTGGGTGGATCATACAGCCATAATGAACAGGCAGATGTGAACTATTTTGCTAGTAAGTTATAATTGACTCGTTAAAACATTGTCACAGGGCTTCGGTATTATTCGAAGAAACACTAACAATGGGATCTGAATAGCTGTTGAGAAGAAAAGCCAGAAAAGTAATAAATTAGCTTCTGCAGTTGGAGAGGGAAGTTTTTGGATGTGAGTGTGATAAAATATCCTTTCAGGGAAAGATGGAAAAATGCATGTAAGTATTTGTAAAATATCACAGAGATGGCAGGGAAGGAACTTTCCCTAGGAGTGGTGGATGTGGAAATCTGTGTTAGATGGAATAAGTTTTGGACTGGAGGATGGAAGGATGAAATAATAGCTGGTCATGCTCTGCCTTACACCCAGTGCTGTGATAACCCCCAGACAAAGAGGTTTTGATCGCTGCAGATTAGGATGGGATCCTCTCTCCTGTTACTTGAGAAACCAGGCAAATACATTTCTGCTACAAGAAAGGGGCTGCATTCGGTCTGCTCACCCTTCTCTGAGCCTTTGGCATCTGCTCAGATGAAGAAAATAACTCCTCTTCTGAACTGCAGCACAAAGGGGAGATTCATGGCATCGTCCTGTCTATGTGCCTGCAGACTCACATGCTTTACTGACCAGGATGCTACTTGTACAATTTCTTTCTTTATTTCCTAGATCTTTTCACAAATGGATTTTGTGATTCCTGAGAAATGAGAAGTCTGAAGGTTCACAAAACAACGATCTGTCTGCTTTTTGCCAATGAAAGAGCAATGTAGCTTTTACCCCTTCTTATGCACTAGTCTAACTTCTGATGCACTCTTTAGATTTCTGAACTTATTTTACTAATTCAACTCATACTGATTTATAAGCTTTAAGCAGATCAAGCAGCTCATGCAAAAAACCCTGTTAAAGTATA
The DNA here is from genome assembly GCA_013397175.1 of Platysteira castanea. NCBI lineage: Eukaryota > Metazoa > Chordata > Aves > Passeriformes > Platysteira > Platysteira castanea. The sequence continues at coordinate 34,978 of VYXC01008810.1, forward strand.
TTAAATAATTATTTATGTAACATCTTCCATTACAGAACTTAAAAGCAGCACAAAAATTGATTGATCTTCTTTGAGCTAAGTAGTATCCCCATTTCAGGACATAAAAATGAAGGCATATTAAATCACATATTCAAACGTAGGTGCCTGAAGTCAGTGATCTAAATATACATGTCACCAGCTAGCTGCTGCTGTGATTCTCCCAACTCAGAAGGGGATCGGGTCTGTATTTGAGGACCACACTGAACAGAAGGAGAAACCAACCTCTCTCAAACTGTTTCTGTGCAGGCATTAAAGGAACCCAGAATTAAAGACCAGGATCTCTGGCAGCTTTGGCTAAATTAGCAACTGTTAAAAAATAAAGCAACTTTTATTTAGCTCCTAGCTTAAAGTGGATGTCAGATCACAGGCACTCAAGTTCAAAAAGCACTCAGAAGGGTTTATGCAACTGATCCGGCCACCTTTCCCAAGGTGAATAATTACTGCTCTCCCGAGGACTGTCATTTACTTAACATTTCCTGACTCTCACGAGGTTGGTTGCTGTACGAATGGCAGTTGGCAGATCAGACCCTAGCAGGTCTTAGCGTGGCTGTGCTGCTCCTTGGCAGCCCTGCAGGCAGCATCAGACCCCTCCTGCCTCCTGTCTCCATCCCAGGCACAGCCATCAGCCTTCTCTCCCAGGACACTGACTTGCGCTCTCAGGAGAGGGAGGCTTCATTCTGACAAAGACTGAAAGACCCTTTATGGGTGCTCTGATGCACATTTCAAATTAAGTGTTTTAAGGGTGGTGAAATAATTGCCAGGTTTGCATATTTAATGGACCTCGAGCTATAAGCATTCCCCAAAAATGCCTAGTTAATACTGATTTGACAGTGAATTGGCACAGTGCTGAGCTCCGATACATCAAATTAGCATTGATTGGCAAAATGTTACTGAAAGATTTCTTAAAACCTGCCAGATTCCAACATCAGTTTAGGAGAAGAGGGTCTCTCCCCCTGACTGCCTTTTAAAAAGTCTTTTCTAGTTCCTTGCCAGGACTCCAAGGGCATTCCTTTCAAAACGCCTTAGAAATTATAATTTTTCAAACTTTGTATTTGCATCCTCATTCACGAGTGATCGATTCCTCCTGTGGTCTTTCTTCACGGTACAGTTGAAAACCCTCCGGTGCTGGGTCGGGAGTGGAGCAGTGCCCAGTGAGGTGCAGCTGGGCTCTGCACAGGGGATGAGTGTTTGTGAATCTGGGATGCAGGTGCTCCGCTACATCCAGCGGATGGCTAATGAATTCCAGGTGGGATCTGAAGGAACTGGCACTGCCCCAGTACATTCCTCCACGGCTTCAGTCCTGGCAGCTTCAGCAGCTTCCCCTCTCCCTGCACGGCGCTAACACAGCTGCGCTCAGTGGGCCCGACCGTGCTGGAACCCCTCAGCGAACAGAGGAAAGCTGCCAGGCTCTGCCCTCTGAGGGGTGCGCGGCTCCTCCTGCCAGCGCCGGGCCCTGGGAACCTCCCTGGCATGGCCTGCCCACCGCAGGAAGAGTGAATGAGGCTTATGCTGCCAGAGGAATTCACCAGGCCCTGTCCTGGTTGGTATTAGCTCACTTTGCTGCAGTTTTGCTCTGTGGATTTTCAATAGCTGTGACAGAAGAGTGCACATTGAAACAAAAGTATTAAGATATAAGGGTGACATTTTTCTCCAGAATTTTTATCTTCATTTAAGCAGTGGTACAAATGGTAGGGTGATGTTCCAGTATCTGTTAACAGACATCTCCTCAAAAGTGTGCTGTCACAGCTACTGAAATGTTTTACCAGCAAAAGTCATGCAACACCACCTGTGACAGAGGCTTGTGACTGGTTTTGATGCCCTGAACGAACAGTAAACGGGAATAGACTGTTTAATGATTGTTTTCTATTAGGGATGCATGCTGTGGTGTGGGTATGAGGTGGCACATGCCAGCACCTAGTGGCTCTAAAAATGGCACTGCCAGACCTGGAAGGTCGTCCCCAGGCAGGGAGTGTGCTGCAAGAGTGTCCCCCCTTGTTCCAGCTTTTCTCAGCCATCTTCCCTCTCTGCTCTGCAGCAGTGGGGTCATGCTGTGAAGATGAGGTCCTGCTGTCCCTTGACTCTTCTCATGGCCTGTGCTCCCCTGCTGAAGCCACAGCTCCAGGTCTCAGTGGTGGCCCCGGGAGCAGAGCCTGTGCCTGAAGAACATCTCCTCACACAGCGGCTGCTCCAGCTCCTACTGGAGTGCCGTGGTTGTGCCTCACAGAAACAGAAAACTCCAGGAAACATCTGTGGGACCTCGTTTGTTTGTGGTTGTCCTCAGCAGCTCCCACTCAGCATCAAAAACTGGAGGCTGAAGGGCTGCTCCTGTGGCTCAGCCGAAGCCAGAGAGAAATGTCGGCTGCTGTGTGATGACTAAGTCTCACATGCTTATTGCTCCTATCAGTTAGAGCTCTTAATCACTTTGTGCTGTTTCATCCTATAACATGAATTCACTTCAAGCTGTGAAATTCACCAATTTTGCCATGACTAATTTGTGAAATCTGCCACCTTTCTTTGTGGTTCATGTCGTGCCCTAGTTAGGCATCATCTGTCTGATTAGGGAAATCTGTGATTTGTTTCTTGCAGCTGAGCCAATACAATTTCATTCCCCTCCTTTCTTCTCTTTGCAGTCAACTGGGATTTTATTGTCACCCGTGCCCTTGGATGCACCGAGGCTGGGTGGTGTGGAAGCCACCTCTGCTGGGGCTCGCACCCAGCGAGTCCTGCTCTCCTCCCCCAGAACATGTGCCTGGGGCTTTAACCCCGGCTGTGCTTGAAGCTACCTAGGTCTGGTGTGTTTACCATTTTCCTAGGTTTCTCCCAGCCTGGTTGCTGCAATATTTTGGAAATCATTTCCCACCTGCCTTGCCAGTGCCTTGTTTCGCGATACATTCATCTGTTACTCTTTACATTGAATGTTGCTGGCATTACTAAATGCTATAAATATACCCAGTATACCATAAAAATACACAAGCAGATGACTGGTCTTGCCTACAAGAAATACTATGAATTTTTCATTTTTTCACATGCTCTGAGCAAAATCCAGAGGGTGCTTGAGGAACATCTCATAACTGAATTGAGTCCTAAATTCCTATTTTCTCACTGATTAGTTATTTCCTAAAAATATTTTCCTGCACTCTTAATGTCTTAATTGTTCCTTGAAGACGTTGCCAGCTCATCCATCCTTGTTTACACCCTCTCATAAAACCAATGAAACCTTATTTTAGTATTTCTGTCACTGAAATACAGTGATAAATGGTCTTCTTTTAAAATCAGTGGGAACAGAATAATGGATGTGCAGGAGAGCTTATTGACTTGCTCTTGCCAAAATGGAGTCCTGCCATGAAGTTCAGAAGGATCACAAGATGCCCTGGATACTCCTCGTGCTCCTCTTTTCTTGATGGTAAAGCTGATGGGTTTGGGCTACACAGTTTTACAAGATAACGATAGAAAAGCAAAGGAAACCTTCCCTCCTAGCTCTTATTTTTATCATAACTTTCCTTTCCATCTCTCTTGCTGTATTGTTTTTTCACTAGTTTCACTCAAAGTTAATCACCTCCCTGCCTGAAAAATGGTCATGTGAATAAGATCAATAGCATGATTTCTCTTAACAGACAAATAAATGAGCAAATCTCTGAGAATCCCTGGCTGTAATTAACCCTTTATCAAAATCCCAGAGAAGGAGATGAAGGAACATCCCCAGCGCATGTTCATTACTTTGTCCAGCTATCAGAAAACTGAGTGGGCCTGATCCAGCTTCTGCCCACACAGTTGGTACCATTTCTCTGAGTGACCCTGGATTGTGGCTGGTGCTCAGCATCCCACCCCTCCTCTGTGTGCTGCATCCAGCACAGCAATCTCGCAGCCCTGCTGGCCCAAGCCACTCACTTACCCCCAGTGCAGTCTAATCAGACTGCAATAAAAGCTTTTACTGTGCCAGCCTCTTCGTGCTCAGCAGAAACATAAAAAGCATATTAGAAAATTGATTTTTGGCATTAATTGTGAGCAAAGAACATTATACTGAGTAGAGATAGGGTGGTTTTTCTCAGGCAGAAAAATTCTATTTCAGAGTTTTAAAAGTAGCTCTGGAAGATGCTGAGCTAAGCCCCATGGACACACTTTTCAAACACCATGAGGCAAAGAGTAGTTACTGAATCTCCTCAGTCTTATTAACTTACATAAACATAAAAATTTGAATAATGTTTAAAAAGCTAAATTCTCCAGATAATCCATAATCAGTAAATGTTCTGATTACTGAGATGTAGCAAATATGCATGAGATTTCCCTGGTGGCATTTTGGTTGCACGATTTAAAAGGCGGAGAAAAGCCTCCTCCATCTGGGGCTGGGCAAAAACTTCTACAGGCTCCTGAGGTCATTTGGCCACAGCGTGGACCTTCCTGGTCCCTTCAGGAAGGAGCAGGAGGAAATCAGAATTCACTGTCTTGTTTTACAGCTCTGGTGATTTATAAATAAATCATCCCCACAGGATGATTGATGTCTCCATATAAATAATTAAGTCTTGACCTTATGTTATGACACCTGCTAAATTTTTTGGCCCTTGAAACCAGTGCTCAGGAGAGATCCTTGACTCTGGATAAATAAAGGTGGGACTGGACTCAAGGGGGAGGGGAAGACAGGTTTTTGTTTACCCTCATTTTGTTCTGTTTGATTCCATCAGCTAATTGATGATGATTATTAATCTCTGTTGCCATCTACTCTATGGATTTAATTCCTGCCTGTGATTGCTGCTGGAAAGTTTGCTCCATTAGAAGCAGACTTTGATTGGATTTCCAGTAGCCGGAGTTTCCCAGATGTCCCCCAAATCATTGTGTTACCTAGTCCAGGCACCTTACAATTCTTTTTGTTTGCTATTTACTTCATTTGGTGGCAGAGCTCCAGTAGCTTGGGTGACACTGTCATTATGCTCAACCAGGCTAGGTAGCAGGTGTCAGCAAAAGTTTAATTTGGAAGCTCATGAATTCAAAAGAAGAGCTTAACAGTTATCCCCAACACAGAGAGCTGCTGTGGCCTGAGCACGGAAACGAGAAAATCCCAGGGACATGAAAGGAATTGATGAGACACCAGGCATCTGACAAAATGAAATCTTCTCGGGATAAACTGGGAAGAGCTTTCTTGTCAAATGGTGAGCTCATTAATAAACAAAACAGATTTAGCGGTGGCATTTCCGATTTTCATTTCTGAGACCGCTCAGGTTTACTATTCACCCTTGCTCCCTGGTACTGTAGATACTGCCTATTCTCTTAATAGGTCCAACTTTTAAATCTTGCAATAAAATACAAGAATTTCAGGGTAGGTGTCTAACATTAACAAAAGAGCATCTTTGGGTTTTTTAAACATGTTAATCTACATGCAACACAAGTCAGCTACAGATAGAAAGCAATATTATAATACAGTTACAATAAGGGGTTTTCCTAACCCCTGAAAAAGCTTAAAAACCGAATGGCACAGCTACGACCAGGTATCACATCATTCCTGGCTACTTCTGCAGCCGGCACCCGGGAATCCCAGACGTCAGCAGGGTGCTGTCCGGCTCTCATCACTAGCACACTGGGGCTACCATCCTGTACGAATCATTCTTTGCTGTATGTTTGCCGTGGTTTGAACATGCCCGTTCTGGAGGGTTGCATGAGGTGTAAAGGGGCATTGCAAGGTCCGAGCTGCCGGTGTGGCCGAGCAGGGCCGGGGGAATCGGGACGTGCCGAGAAGCACTCCTGCGGGAGAGCAGTGCCCGGAGAAACCCCCTGTTCTCTAAAGACAACTCCAGAAATTAAAAACTGCCTCCGTGTCCCCTCATACCGCTCCTGCTCGCATAGACTGAACTCCGGTAGAACTGGGTTTCCAGTCTAGGGAGACGCCTGCATTTATCAACTAGTTTGCTTTGGAGCCCGTTATTTTCGCTACAGAAACCCATGCCGGACTCGTACCCACGAGCGTTCAGCCGGCCGAGCCGCCGGCTCCATCCTCACCCGGAGGTGGGTCCCGGTGCCGGTGCCCGTGTCCGGGCGCGGCTGGGCCGGCCCCGCCCGGCTGCGAAGGGAACGGAGCGGGCTGGGTCGGGGGGACACGGCCCCGGGGAGACCCGCACCCGCCCGGCCCCGAGCGCGGCCGCTGCCCCTCCGCCCCAGCCACCGGCACCGCTGCTTACGGCGCCGCGAGCCGGGAGAGCGGCCCCGAGGGGAGGGGGTCGCGCCGCCGGGGATCAGGAGGGGACACGGGACGA
>VYXC01008810.1:41391-62001 GCA_013397175.1 Platysteira castanea
GCCGGATCGTGCATTGTCTGCAGGGCAGTTCGGCGCGGAGCGGGGCGCTGCGGGCCCGGCGCGCCTGTGGCCGCCCTGCGCGCTCCCGGCTCCGCATCCCGAGCCTCTGCCCGCGCGGCTCCCGGCGGAATATTGCACCCCCGAGGGCACCTTGCGGGGAGGGAGGAGAGGTCCCGGGCAGGGTGCGGCAGAAGCCTCTGCGCCCCTGCTGCCGGGTGTCGTCTGGGAGGAACGGAGAAGGGAGGCTCCTCCATGTCCTCCGTGTGGATACAAGCATCCTGCCGGGCGTCTCCCCTGGGCTGCAATTTGTAGAATATATATGTATTTTGAGACTAATTGGGAAGATCGGTGGCCCATAGTTGCCCCCGAAAGAAGGTTGTGAGCACACACGCCAAGGGCAGACACAGAAGTAATTGGAAGAGAATTGAAGTGATGGTGTCCTCGAACAACAAATTGGAGCAGACACGCGGTAGCCAGGGCATGGTGGGCACCAAGGTGCCTTGACTCGAGCCCGGATGTGGACGGTGGAGTAACAGCACAGAAGGGGCCTCTTGCACTCTCTGCTGGCTATTTCCCACCCTAAAATACAGAGAGGATTTTCCCGCACAGCTGTGCAGCAGAATAAAGAGTCTCATGAAAGCAAAACCAAGATATGGCTGTAATCCCCAAGAACGGCCTGGGCGGCATGCCTGGCTCTTGCTAGTGTAATGAAGTGGCTGTTTAATTCGATCGAATAGTGCCCCTAGAGCCTGGCACCAAGGGGATACGCTGTGCTCCGCACCCGCTCCTCAACTTCGGGGTGTGGGTCCCAGGAGCCGCCCTTGCTGCCAGGGAGCCACGGAGCTGAGCTCTGGCAGCCCGGAGGCGGCGGGAGCGGGGCTTGCCAGCAAACAAAGCCGGAGATGCTGCGTTGAGTACCCACCACCCACCTCAGCCAGACGCTGTGCACGCACAGCAGTACATGCGTGTCAGGATGAATCCTGTCTACAGCCCTCAGAATAATTTCAGGTGTCTTATAAATAACCTATGACATTTTCCCTGTACCTAGGTTAGCAGAAATACATTATACTTAGTCTGCTTCCCAGCAATCAATTGTTCTAAGTAGGTGTTATTTATTAAAGTATGGATTAGGGACCCAAGTCTGGTCCTTAAGCGAGCCAGCTCATTGCTGACAGGATGGGATATTTGACTGAGAGTTTTGACATCAGACTTTGTGTAATTCTGTTGTCACAGGAAAAGACACGTGACAGCTTTCCAGGGGAAGATGCATTCATGCCACTTGGAGTTCAAAGGAAGAATAACACGTGAAAACTGCAGTTATTGCTTTACCTGAGCACCTTCTGTCCTGCTCTCTGTGGTGCGGGGTGCATAAGCTGTCACAGCAAAAATAATCAGTCTAACTGGGGAAGGCGAGTTGCATACCATAAATGTGAAATGGCTCGGTGTCTGTTGCTATGGCAGGTGACCGGGGGGAGCAGCGTCCTCCCAGGGCCATCTCCTGCTCGCCTGGCGAGGGAACCTTTCCTGCCACAGCCGTGGTGGGCGCCTGTGTGAGCAGGGCGAGCAGGGCGAGCAGAGCGCGGCTCTGTTCTTCATTCAGGTGGTGTCATGAAAAATGCTTTCAATGGATGACCTTGAAAACAAAGCCCAAACAAGAGTCCTGGCACTAGGTCCATTGACAGCGAGTTCTCTGCCCTGCTGCCTGCAGGACTCATAATTATGTTTGTCTTCAATTTTGGCTCCATTACTTACAAAAAAATGCTGTGAATTTGGAAAATAAGGTATCTTAAACCAACGATTTCTGGGGGTTATTTTTGTGTTTGGAGGATTGATTTTTATTTTTTTCCCTCTCTGTCTCCAGTGGAACAGAAGGCAATGTGAATCCCTTTTGTTTACTTCTTTGTTTCTGCTCCTGACTGCTTAATAACATTAGCAGATATGTGTGTGGCTCTGCTGTAGTCTGGGGCTAGTTAGTGGCTGTTACAAAGTTAGGAGGAAGAGGTTCAATCACAAAGGAACAATCACAAAGCCTTGGTTCGAGAGGGCAGAATGGACAAAAAGGACAGAGGAAAAAAAAAGAAAACATTTATGTAGGAAAAGAATATACTTGGTAAATGCGTAGGCTAGAACAATAAAAGATTTTTATTCTATTATTTCTAGGAAATGAGATTTCCAATTATTTTGATATTAAAACATGGTAAAGCAAATGCAATATTTATTGAAGGGAATCTTCTGTTTTATAAGTTGCATGGACTCAGACACTCCGGGTGCAAAGAAACACCCCAGCACCTAATCTAGTATTGTGATCCAGTGATACTGTGCTTATAATCAGGATTTCTGATTATCATGCATTGCACACAGGCACTTAGAGTCCTATATAGAATCGAGTTTCTTTTAAGACAGGAAGGAATTGTTTACCTTTGCTTAGTCATCAGCAAATGCAACTTATATTTTCAAAATGTTTGCTATGGAAAGATGGAGAACATTTAGGGGTGAGTGAAATTAATTATAAAATTGGTTTTGGTGCCTAGATACATGTACAATGTTTCTGGCGGAAAAGACTGGAAATTATTTATCTTGGTGATTTGGAGCCTGATATTTATAGCAATACTGTTTAAATGCTTTAGGAAAAAAAGATTATTTCTCCCATCCTGCCAATTATTTGGGGAAAAAAGGTCAAATTTTTTTAATACTATATATAGGAAAGCTTATCTTATACTGAGTCTTTATTCATCTCTCAGAAAATAGCACAGAGAAAAATGAAGAGAACATATGGTGTCTTCTATCAGTCAGTCATCATTACTGCTTCTTCACACTATGTCATCACCCCACAAATAGCAAATGAGTGTGAATTTCTCCCTGCTGAAAGAGAAAAGAAAAAACTGGTTAGTACAGCCAAGTAAAAAAAAAAATTAATAAATATTACAATAGCATCAACTGGAACATTATATAAAATATTAATGACAATGAGAATGCAGAGGGAAAACCCTCTAAACTGTCAAACAATAGTATCAAACCTGAAAATGTCGAGCTGGAGCAGAACTCATGAATTTCTCTTGATTTGATAACCAAGCTTGAAATATTGATGGACACAGTCTCTCTTGCCCATTCTTTATGAATGATTCTGTGCTATTTGAGGTGCTCAAACAGACAGAACTCAAATAAGACCAGCAAGGAATGTAATGTAATAGTTTGTCTCTGGGGCATCCATAAAATCCTGAATTTCCTTTTTAAGCAGACATCTAGGAAAAATATAATTTTATTTAATTCCCTGATGTTCCTATTACACTTTAGTATAAAGGTTGCAATTGAAATCCGTATCTGCAACGTCCCTGTGCCATTCTTAGTCTCTTGCAAAGAAACGTATGACAAAGCAGCCTTGGATATAACTGCCACAGGAACTTAATAAACCCCAGCACTGGAAAGGTGTGCTTTTTTGAGCATAGGAAACCCTTCCCAGCTTTGGAAGAGGTGTTTCAAAATCAGCCTTCTCTAGAAGCAGCAAAAGCAGTGGAGGTTTATGGAGAACAGGAGTCCATCTATGTGTGTGTGTGTGTGTGGTGCAACAAAGCAGCAAATCAGGAGCCTCGCTGGCACGTCTAAAGCAGCTCTGGGCCATATTGTCTCCCAGATCTCTAATCCTTCATTCCCTTTGGATCCTTCCCTCAAAAAGCAGCTCATGACAGGATGCTGATGCCCCTGGAATTGGGCCCCACGTGTGAACCACACGGGGAGAAAGCTCATCTGCAGGCTCCTCTCATTTTGGCCCCCAGCTGAAATAGGTGTGCCCAGGGCGCTTGGTAAAACCAGGGCTCAAACATCTGCCCATGTGGACACTTGGGCTGGAGTTCAGTCTCTTCTCTGGCCAGTTCCAGGCTCTGGTTATGCTGCTGATGCTGCTTTAGAGTTACCAGACCTGATGGGGGAACTGGGCTTTTCTCTAAAGACCATTCTCTTAAAATTGCTTCCACAAGGAGCCAGTCAGGGTGGGCTGGGCAGGCTGGGGTATGGGACAGTGCCAGCGAGGGTCGAGGAGGAGGGGAAAGCACAGAGTAATGCTAAGGATAGAAGAAAGTGGAATAATGGTGACTTTTCTGGGAGTTAACCAAAATTAAGAAAATATGAAATAATTGCACTCTTCCCCTGGAGTAATGCTCCTGCATAGGTAGTCCCTGGCAAGGTTTCTATGGAGAGGCAGTGTCTTTTTCAGACCAAGAAATATCAATGGGACAAATTACAGGGTACACAAACCATTCTTTGGGAACAAAATAAAAATCTCTGCAAGAATTATAGAAACCTCAAAAGACGGAACTGGAAGAGATGTATTAGATCATATGGTTCATTGTTTGGTAGAAACAGTAATAAATTGCCCCCTGGAGATAGAGAACATCAGTTATTCCATAAAATATAGCCAAAGGGCCCAGAAGGAACAATATGGTTTAGACAGGAAAGCCTGAGAAGCATTTGATTTAGTCTTAAGTGAGAACAGCCAGACCTACCAGACTCAGAATCCAAAAATTGCACTCAAAATGGCTCTCTGGAAACTCCATCAATGCCTCAGAGTAACTGGGAGCTGGAGCTGTTGTGCTCCTTACCCTGGGTAGGTGCTGGGAGGGATTCTTTGTGCAGGACACAGAGAGATGTGTGTTCAAATACTCCCCAGAGCAACACATCAGGGTGCAGGGGGTTGGAGTGTTTTACTGCTCCTGGTTTTTGTCCATCCTTGAAGAATGGTGGTTGAGATGGAGCAGTTGCTGAAGGCTCTGCAAAGGAGCAAACCTGAGGTACTGCTGTTCTCTCAGGACCAGCTTGCTGCAGGTGGCACAATGTGCTGTTCCAAGTTTGGGTCTTCACGGGGTGTATTCAAATCCCCTCAGTGCTGGCATTTGGGGCTCGGGGCTCCTTAGGATTGGGTTCATTGCCCTGGATGGATTTGCTTTGTCATTTCCTGAGCCAACAAAGCTCAGGGACAGAATCTGTGTGCACTTCATATGCAGCTCCTTCTTGTCTGTGTTTGGGCAAGAAATGAAACTGTGATCTATCAGTACAGTGATGGACTTTGCTGTGCAGCTGTTGTGATGGTGCTGAGCATGTTTTTCCAAGTGAATGTGTGGAATAAATCACACTGGAAAGATGAATTGGAGAAAAATATGCTCAATGTTGGCCAGCAAAAGTGATCCTAGTGGGATCGTTCCATCACTGAGGGAATGTGTCACAGCTCTTTCATAGGTGGCATAAACAGGTTCCTTTTTAGGCTGCTGGGAACAGGGGCAGGTCTCCTGACACTTGCATTCATTCTTCTCCATTTTATGTGTTCTGTAGGCTGCTGGTGTGAATCAGCAGAGAGGGAGCACTGCAGGCATGCAGGCTTGCTCCTGAACCTCTGTTCTGAGCACCAACCAAAGCAAAATAGCTACAAAGTGAGGCTCTTGCCAGCCTCAGGTTAGGCCTGGCTCCTGATCCCTTGCCACGGACCTTCTCCCTCTCCAGCATCCCTTGCCTTCTGCCCCTTTATCCGGGGACTGCACCTCTGCATCATCCTCTGCCCACCTGCTGCCAAAACAAACCTGTCTTTGACCTTCCTGCCACCTCTTTTTCTCTTTGCTGCCTCTGTCTTTTCCCTCTCATGTTACTATTACATATATAACTTTTAAAAAAATATATAATGTGAAGAATTGATTTTGTGTGTGGTTTGTGCAGAGGGAGCTGAGCCTGTGAGCGAAGCCAATGTTTCTTTTTCTTCGTTCTCCCTTTGTTTTGCATCTTCATGCTCTTTTCAATAAACAATTAAAATAAGTACAGGTATTGTGGTCACCTGCATTTTCTCTGGTCTGCTTGCCTGAATGCCCCTCCTGTGAAATGGGGATGCCATAATCTGTGAAACGTGGCTTCATTACCTGGTACCACTCCTTGTTTCTCCTGCACTTTCACTGTTTGAAATACTGAGAGGAGCAAAGCCAGGGGCCAAGGGGAAACCACAGATTGAGGCCTGGCTTTGCATGACCTCGTTGGCTGGGTTTTGTTTGCAAACCCAAAGGTGCTTGAGATTCAGGTCATTTCTCTGAATCCCCCTGCAGTGGTAGGCGTGTGTGAGTGCATCAGAGAGGAGAGAAATGACTCACACTGTGATCCATCTTTATCTCAAATAGCCCTGGCAAAAGGGAGAGGATGGCTTTTGTGTTGCAAAACCATGTTGATTTAATTTTTATTTTGCCAAGCCAGGTGTGGTTTGGGAAGAGGTACTTTATGTCTTATCTATCTATCTATCTATCTATCTATCTATCTATCTATCTATCTATCTATCTATCCCAGAGGGTGAGAGCAGCACAGACCTGTAATTTTTGATTTGGCCAGCTTCTCAGAGGAAAGTTAACAAATCAGTTCAGAGGGGAAAAAGTAAACTATCTTTGGCCTGTAGATTTTCCCCTCTTGTTTTCATTTCTGAACAGGCACTGTCATCTTGTCTCGTTAGAGGTAACACAGTCTGAAGGGTAAGAAGGGCAAGATCCCAGCTATTGACATATGTGGTGCAACCCAGCTCCTATTTCCTTTGTAAGTCAGGAGTTGTGGGCAGCTGCAGCAGATGTCTCCTCGCCTGGGGAATCTGCTGCTGGCCTTTGGAAGGCAGCTGCTGCCCAGGTGAGCTGGGGCTCCTCAGAGCTGGAGCTGTGATGCTTTCACTGGAGTCAGGCTCTCAGTCTTCCCTGGATTTTGAACCACTAAAGCACCTCCAAGGTCACTTCCTGGAATACCTTTGTATTTTCATCACTTCGGGCCATCTGGACTCATGAACAAGGTGATGTCAATGAACTCCTTTGTGAACAACTATCCATATGACAAAGGGAAGAATGTTGTGAACAGGGGAGGCTAAATCTCAGGGCAGACTCAGGATTTCAGGTTTATTTTGAACCAAGCAACGTAACCTTTCAAATTCACAAAGCATTGTCAGCTCTCATACTCCTTTATTAGTCTGCTTGGGTTTGATTTCTGTTTGTATTTTTACTATCTAGGGAAAAACAGATTTTGGCATCCTTTAGTCTGAACACCGTCAACTGTCATTGTAGGAATAAGGCAAGTAAGAATTCCTTATGTAAGCAAGATTTAATTGACTGGGCACTTAGGGACAAGAAAAAAGGAGAAAAAAGTAAAAGGATTAGCTGTAGCCTGATTCAGGCACCCTGTCCATTCTGGAAATAAAGGAAAAGAGAACATAAGCTGCCACATTTGTGTGATTGCACTAAAATAGCAGCTTGTGTTTACATTTCAACTCTCCATGACGAGGCTGCTGGCTGTGTAGCTGCAAGCACAGATTTGGGGTGTGGTGAGTACCTGTTTGGTGGGCTCTGTTACAGACCCCCAACAGCCAGCACACAAATATCACCCTGCTGGTATCAGTGCCAGCTTCTGGGGCCAAGACTTGTGGCACTGGGCACTTCATAGTGTCTTTGAAAGTGCTGTAAAATGAGAATATGCAGAAAAAAAGGACACAAATCATGTTTGCTCTGTCTCTCTCAAACTGATCTTCCTTGTACAGTTACAGTGGTCAGTGCCTTTTTGTGCTACTGTTAATTGAACACTACACTGAAATTCTCCCTTCTGTCATCCAGGGCCAGGCTCTGCCCCAGGTCCATTTGGAGTGATTTCTTAGTGTGTCAAGTGTCTCATTAGGCTCCAGGTGTGATATGGTACAACACAAAGAATATTTTGTGGTGTGCCAGCCCTGAAGCAGCAGTGGCAGTGTAAATGCTCTCCCTCTTGTGTCTGATTCACTCACACAGGTCCCGAACGTAGGTGATTCCCTGGGTGGCTTCCCCAAACACTCACAGCAAAACCACAGCCACGTGCTGGAGGAGCCAGTGGCCTTTCCTGTTTAGCAGTTCTTATTCTAGTTACAAAGCTGTTCTCAGGGTTGAAGGAAATCCTCTCCTTCCCCTCCCCTCTCCCTAGGCTTTTGGAGAGATCGATGACTTTTGGCTGTCACTTTGCAAATCAAGCTCTTTTCTAATCTACACTCAGTTATTTATTTGTCCTTCTGTACCTTAAAAAGCAGTGACAGAGATCCCTGACAGGAGCTCAGTGGTGACATGTGACCAGTTTCCCATTAAGCCAGCCAGCTTGCTCGGGAACCTCGCTGCTCCTGCAGCTCTCAGAATACAGGGAACTTTGTTTAATCCCACAGGGCCCTTGAAGTTTATTTCATTACAGAGTATAATATCTCCTAATGGAAACCAGGTAATAGACATACCAAGAACTAGCAAACAGGAGATTTTGTGTCAAAAGAGAATTCAATTTTAATTAATCTTTTCAGAGTAATTCAATTGAGTCTTCAGGAGGAACCTATTTCTGCTTTTCCCTACAGTTCCCTACAGTGATTCTGTGTATTTTGAATCTCTAACTTAGTAGTCCAAGAGTGTGTCTGGGAAGACACAATAAAGACGCTCTCAGACCTGCCAGGTTCAGCAGAAAGGAAGGAATTGACCTTTATTGTTTACATTATTTTATTTTTAGACACGTCCCAACTCCACAAGGGATTGGAGAGCATGTCACTTCCTTCTCTATCCCACTGGAGAAGAAAGGTGCTCATCAGAGTTCTCTTATCACAAAGGGAATGAAAACCAGAAAATACCATTAAGTAAACACTGGCTATTATTTACATGAAACTGTGTGAAAGAATCTGACTCCAAGGTTAAAAAAAGAAGGCTTACAAAAACCAGGGCAACACAAGAGTACAGCTACATAAAAAGCAAAAGATACATATTAGACCACAACTTGGGGAATTTGCTGGTATGCAAGGATTGGCTCTTTTGCTGTTAACAGGACTGGTGTGTTTGGGTGAGAGCAGTGGGATCCTTTGGCTTTCCTGTGTCTCATTCTCCCCCTCGCCCCGACAGTGAGTGCACAGGTGGACACAGATGTATCCATGTGCATCTGGGTACATATTCTGTAGTTTTTCATCAACAAGAAGACTTTCCTTTTCTGAATCTTAATTTAAACACGAACATTTATTTGTTACTTCCTCTGCATCCCCTTTAGCAGTGCAAGAAGGAGCTCTGTGTCAGCAGGACGGGTGCAGTAAATGTGTGTTCAGTCTCTGCCTGTGTCTACAACCTCCAGAGCCTGATGTCGTCATTCACACAGGAGTCTCAACCAGTTTCGAAGTGATTCTCTTTAAAATGGAAAGAAAATACATAGAATGTATAAACATGTAGCATTATCGCCTTCTACCTAGTTCTCTTCTGATCTCTGAACAACTAATTTCTCAGTTTTTATTTTCATTTTGTTTAGAGCTGAAAAAAAGGATTTCTTGGCATAACTCTGATTTTTGATTGCTTTGAATTAAAGCACTTTTATTTCTCAGATGATATTCTATTGGCTATAAAGGGAACACGTGTCACCCAGATGTGCTGTGCCCCCATCCAGCTGGGGAGGGCCTGTCCGGAAAGGATGTGGTCAGAAGGTAGGTTGGGATTCACTTGCCATAAGTGTAAAAAGTACAAAATCCTGTCATCCCAGAGCAGCAGTTATTTCCTGACACCCCTTTTGTGCAGAAGTACCTGAGGGTTTACCACAAAATGTTGGCCAAGCGTGTGCAGGGAGGCCCCAGGTCCATGGGGCGATGCAGCTCCGAGCACAGAGCCAAGTGCAGAACGTGCTCCCTCTGCCTCTCCCTCTCTGACTGGTGTGCAGCCTGTAAGAAAAGATAAATTAATGTATTCATTTTAACCTCAGGCAGGGGAGAGTGGCATCTATTGCAGTGCAGGGTGTCTGTATCATCCTGGCAGAGTGGGGAACACGCGGGCAAACAGAGCCTGCTCTGCAGAGAGGGGCTGATGGAAGGTGTGCAGTGCAGCTGCACTGAGAGCAGCTGGGTGCTGCCGACCTGGCTTTAAATGCCCAATTCATTTTTCATTTAATTCTCCCCTTAGCTTTATTTAAAATTGTTTTGATAATGGGAGGCATTTGGCTTTGGGAATCCAGCACAGGGAGACGAGAACACTGAGGGTTTGATTTGCTGTTTCTGTAAGTATCTATAGCATTGCTCTTGTTGTCCAGTGCAGCTTGAACTCAGATGCACTGCTTCCCCTCAGCACAGTGGGTAACACATCTAGCCAGAACGCGTCACTAGAATGGGGCAGGGAGAAAAAAGAGAAGCAAAGAGTTGAAGGGAAGAGGGTAAAAAGAAAAATGGATCAATAAAAAATGGGTGGAAATAGTGAAGGGGATAAGAGTGGTAAACAAAAGGGAAGGGGTATGGCATATGTTAGAAACAGGACAGGAAAATGTGGCTTGAGGATGCTGGGAAATCTCATCCTTTCAAAAAATGAGACTCTCTGGGAAGCAGAGTAAGGCTCGATGTTAGAGCATTCCCTCACAGGCTGAGCAGTGGCAGGAGTGAGAAGAAAAGCCTAAAAGGGAACTGAGGAGAAAAAGGAGAGAGTGCTTTTGAAAGTGGATGCCGTTGGTAACTAGAGGGAGGTGGTGCTGCCTTCTGCTGGGGTGCAGAGATGCTGATCCTCCCGCCGGGGGCTGTGAGGGGGGCAAATGCTCAGCCGGCCCTACGGTGAGACCTCCCCGCTTCCCGAGAAGTACACTGGAAGAACTTGACTGTGTTGCACCTAAGGGCTGTTTATTTGACACGCTGTAGAAACTGGCTTTTCATTAAGGGAACAGAAGAGGTGAATCTGAGCTAACAGTCTAATTTATAAAAGAAAGCATCTTTTCCTCAGCATTTTTAACAAAGGAGTCAAACTGAGGCAGAGAGTGCTGCAGGAGGAAGCCCCGTGTGTCCACTGAGCCAGCAAATAGTTTGACCCAGCAGCTATTAGTGTTTATTTTGGGGCACTTTGGCAATGTCTGTCTCTTTGCGGAGGCAGGGGCTGCCCAGGCTCCTGGCGGCAGCTGGCACTGAGGCGCGGGATCCCCCCGGGGCTGTGCCGGCAGGGACGGGGACGGGGACGGGGATGGGGATGAGGAGCTCTCCCCGCCGTCCCTGCACGGGCAAGGCAGTGACGCACCGACACCGACACCGAGCACTGCACAGTGCGGCACCAGGGACGGGGATGGGGACGGGGATGGGGATGAGGAGCTCTCCCCGCCGTCCCTGCACGGGCAAGGCAGTGACGCACCGACACCGACACCGAGCACTGCACAGTGCGGCACCAGGGACGGGGATGGGGACGGGGATGGGGATGAGGAGCTCTCCCCGCCGTCCCTGCACGGGCAAGGCAGTGACGCACCGACACCGACACCGAGCACTGCACAGTGCGGCACCAGGGACGGGGATGGGGACGGGGATGGGGATGAGGAGCTCTCCCCGCCGTCCCTGCACGGGCAAGGCAGTGACGCACCGACACCGACACCGAGCACTGCACAGTGCGGCACCAGGGACGGGGATGGGGACAGGGGATGGGGATGGGGACGAGGAGCTCTCCCCGCCGTCCCTGCACGGGCAAGGCAGTGACACAGCGACACCGAGCACCGCACGGTGCGGCAGGGACGGCTCCTGGGAGGGCCTCGGCAGCAGCAGGTGTTGGCAGTGGCTGTAATTGCGTTTATCAAGGCCCGGGGCTGCCCGGGGAACAAGGCTGCGCGGTCCGTGCTGTGCGGTCGCACCGACCCTCGCTGCTCTCCCCGCATCCCCGAACCCACCCGGCCAGCAGAGGACGGGCGGGCAGAGCCCCTGGCTGCACACAGGAGGCAGAAGGACGGGCTGTGGTGAAGAGCAAGTGCCTGCGGGTGTCTTCTTTGACCGCACAAAGAGCCGCATCCCTTGAAAACAAAACAGATCAACAAAGGTTAGGATTCTGTGTTCAGTTGCTTTAATTCCTGTGGGGATACTGGGACTGAGGAAAACTCAGTAAAAATATAAAAACTTGAGCAAATACCTGGGTAATTCTTAAGAAATGTGCTTAGGGAATCAGATAAATAATAGGGAACCCAAAGGAAGACCGCAGCAGTGTTCAGAGCGCTCCATGACAGGCTGCAAATAGGAGCCATCTCTTTCTTAAATCAAAGTGATGGAGAAATATTAGGAAGATCTGTATGTACTTTATGCCATTGTATGGTATGGCTGGCAACTCATCTGCAACCTGTTAAGGAGCAATGTTTAGTTACAGCTTCCTATTTACTGCCATCCTTTTCTATTTGAGCATGTCTAATTTAAAATCATTTGGAAAACCAGCAGAGTGAAACAAACTGTCTGAAGCACACAAGGTTATTTCCTTGGAATTTGGGCTTTAATGACATGCAGAAAGGGGCTTGCTTAATTTCCTTCAGGTAGTCTTTGATTTTGCGTGGTTCCTTTGAGTCCAGCTTCATAGGAAGTTGTCTTGGGAAGGTAAAAGGAATCAGAGTTCCTTGGAGGAGAGGGCAAGTCCTCTTCCGTGTACCACAAGGACAGGGGGCTGGCACCAGCTCTGCATTTGGCCCCGTTTGTGAAGGAACATTTCTGAAGATGCTGTGTGTACTGAGCAGGGAGAAAAGGAAGAACCGTGTCAGGCCTGTAATTTTTGCAGAATAAAGAGGTTTCCCCTGCCCCCCACCCCATCCCACAAACATTTGGCTTAAGAAGTGCTCTGACTCGCCAGCCAGGTGGCTGCTAGGGGGTGCAGAGCTCACGGCTGTGCCAGGGAGGGAGCCTGGCACTGCCCCAAAGCCTTCTCTGAGTGCACAGAGCCTGGGGCAGGGCTGGCATGTCCATGCTCTGGGACCTTCCCTCTCTCTGCCACAGACCTTGCCTGGTGTGCCTTGCCTATTTTAAAAACCTCTGGGTTGTTTTCTTTTGTTTCCTGTTGGGGTGTGAACCACCAGCCTCATGCCTTGGGTTCCTGCTGAAGCTGTGGACTGTGGCAATTAAACCAAATTCCTGGTTTGTGCAAAATACCCTTTTCTCTCCATCTGATGCAGGGCTTAGCAACACACAGCTGTCCCAGGTGACTTTCTGAGAGGATGAGCAATCTCCTGATCCACTTTCCATCAGCATCCTGCTCTGCAGCTGTGTTGGTCACACAGCTGAAAGGCATCTGAATGTCACTGGTAGGGTAATGTGTCAGGTGCAGTCATCTGTACAGCCTTTGGCAAATGCAGTGGTAGGATCAAAGGTCTAAAGCTCTAGTAAACAGAAAAAAGCGACAAATAAACAGTCTTAAATAAAATCTCTAACTCGGAGTTTGTGGATAGGCTCATCCTCATCCTTACTTCAGGATTAGCTTTTCTCTTGCTCCCTTTGCTTCCTTTGTTTTTCAGCTGGCTTTGCTAAGGGTTTTGAGGAAGACAATTTCTGTTTAGGAGGTATGAATTAAATAATTAAAATCCTTGGTTCTGTAATTTGCCTCGTATTGACCAAGGCTGACAGCCTCCCCACTGAAGGCATTGCTGATGCACCTGGCAGAGACAGGGCTCTTGGGCAGGAACAGAAAGCTCCTAATGCGGGTGAACGTAAAACTTCGAATTAACTCTTCTGAAGGTTGGATTCACTCTTCAGACTTCTCCGAGCCTGCCCCTCCCTGGAGGGGTCCCAGCAGCCCAGGGGTGGGATTACCCCGTGGGGCTGTGAGCTCTCCAGGGCATGGATCATTTCATCCCCAGCAGCTCTGACCCCGCACAGCCCCAGGAGCTGCAGCCCAGGCACTGGGTACCTGCAGTGGGGTACATGGCAGTAGGAAATGGGAAGAGGGGTTTTATTTTCATGGGCTTTTACTTTCCATAGCCTTCAGAATAACAGAAGTTATTTTTCTCAAGCTGTCAAGGAAAAAATATTGTGTTGAAGCAGAGACTGAGCTTAAGGCAACTCGGGTGGAGCAGGAGCTTTCAGCAGTTCCTCACATGCAAACACCTGCCGGGGCTCTGGGCTCTGCCTGCCCTCTGTTCCTTTGTCCAGGAGCTGGGTTTCCCCCCCAGCAGAGGGCTGGGACACCGCAGGCACATCGGGAGGTGCCGGGAGGAGGTGAGGGATCCGGACAAAGCACTGCTCCATCACCGGGCACTCCTTGGTACCTGGGAGCTGAACGTGGGCATTTCTCCTTTCGTGCCTCTGCACAAGGAGCAGCAGGGAGGCACCAAAAGCTGCGAGCTCACTACTGAGCAGCACGTTCTGCACTTCTGCAGCTGCCAGCAAATACTAAACAAGGTTCAGCTGAGGCTGGGCCTGCAGGGATCAATTCCACTGGGGGAACAGAGACCCAAAACTTCCGTCATAATCGCCAAAGGAAAGAAAGTGATGTGGGCACAGATACTCGCATGATCTTGTATTTTGGAAGGTGCAAAGGAGCTGTAAACCTGCCAAGGAAAAGGGTTTAGCTCGGTTTTGCATCTTTCTTTTAGTCAGGAAAGCAGCATGCCTGGGAGCCTGCCTGGCAGCACACCTCGGATGGGAACGGCATCAGCTCCCCGGGGCAGTGGTGGCTCCTGTGCCTGTGACCCAGCGCAGTCAGGGCCAGGAGCACTCCCTGGAAGGGTGGCACACACAGCCCCGGCTCCGCGCAGCCCGGGTGAGGTGGGAGGGAGGNCCAGGGCAGCGTCCGGAGCCGGCCGGGGCCAGGGCAGCGTCCGGAGCCGGCCGGGGCCAGGGCAGCGTCCGGAGCCGGCCGGGGCCAGGGCAGCGTCCGGAGCCGGCCGGGGCCAGGGCAGCGTCCGGAGCCGGCCGGGGCCAGGGCAGCGTCCGGAGCCGGCCGGGGCCAGGGCAGCGTCCGGAGCCGGCCGGGGCCAGGGCAGCGTCCGGAGCCGGCCGGGGCCAGGGCAGCGTCCGGAGCCGGCCGGGGCCAGGGCAGTGTCCGGAGCCGACAGGACAGGGCAGTGTCCGGAGCCGACAGGACAGGGCAGTGTCCGGCCCCGGGGCCGCCCGGCAGCCTCGCCCGAGGTCACTCCCGGTTGCAGTCGGGTGTTGGTGCCTGTCTGACGTGGGAAATACCTGAATTAACAACTGCCGCGTTATCAGCCCGTGCTGAATCTCGGCAGAAAATGCCTTCGGAGCCTTTGGAGCTAACCCAGCGTGCAGCGGGGGAGGACAGGGACAGCTGCAGGTGGCTGTGGCTCTTGCTAACAGTGGGGTTTGCTGGAGCCTGAGGGGTTTATTAAAAGATGCTCCGTTTCACATTTTCTCTACCCGTATCTATATTTTGCTAAAAAAGCAACATGTGAAATGTCGATTTGGGTACTTCAAAACTACCTAGTCCCATAAGCATTGACTAAGATGTGAATTCCTGAATTCCATCACTCTTGAGGATACCTTCCTGAACACAGACACTGGAGAAAGTTAAACACAAAGAAGAAATAATTTCTTTCTCCAAATGCTGCCAAATGATGGATACTTAACAATGCATGTGTCTCAACAGACATCAATATTTTTCTAGCCATGTTTTGTAGCTATTATTCTTGAGACTGATCATAGTCTGAGCGCCAGGTATGCCAAACTCCTTGGTGAAAAATGTAAGAAACTGCGGGGTGTGAAATAATTCTGAGTGTCTGCCCATTCCCCTCTCCATCTCCCCCATCCTGCTCCATTTCCCCACCTGTACCCTTGTCCATCCCTGGCCTGGCCAGCCAGAGGGAAGCAGCATCTCGGAGGGCAAAGAAAGAAGCACCTCCCTTGGTGCCAGGACACTGAGCCTTGGTGCTCTGCTCAGCAAGAGGTAAATGAAGGCCGTGATGAGGAGGGGTAAACACCCCAGGACAGTCAGCAGTACCCAGGAATGGCCTGCCCCAGCTGGAAGGAGCTGCAGCACGTCAGCAGACACTCAATGGCAATATCCTGCTCTGAATGGGACCCAGCAAGAAGTTAGCAGATCCTCCAGATCTGCATCAGCAAAATCACAGATGGAATTGTATTTTCTGGAATGTTTGAAGGCTAGTGCAGCTCTGCCAGCAGCGTGAATGCAGTCAGACCCAGCTCAGCAGCAGTGGGGCTGGGACACCATTTTATTCTTTTTCAGTTTTTAATAATTCTGGGCTTTAGCACTCCCACTTATTATTGAAGAGGCTGACAGGGGACCTACAGGAAAATCCAGTTTTATTGAAACTGTAAAGGTCAGTTTCGTTGAGCATTTCCATGGTGAAAATAGTAAGTTAAATGTATTCAGACTTCTCAAGCTCCTCAGTTCCACGGCTGGACTGACCAGCTGGAAGATTTTCCCTGCAAGCTATTGTAATGGCATCTCGTTGCACAGCTATCCTGTGTGGGGTAGGCTTGAGGCTTTTGTCAGAAAAATGAAAATTGCTGGCCAGATTCTGCAGCCTTTGCAGTGCTGTCCATGGCCAGACTGCTGCCAGGAAGTCTTGTGACAGCTCCGAAGGCAACGGGCAGGCAGCTTTTCAACATTGCCATTTCTGTCCCACCTGGGACTGTGCCTCTGAAGGGTTCTGTGCAAACATCCCTGCCTTTGTCTCTGCCAAGGGTCACCTGGGGCTCTGCTGGTTCCCCCTGATGTCAGCGAGGTCTTTGCTCTGTGTGGGTTGGGTTAGTCCATAACAGGATACATTTTATTAGGGCCTAGGCTGATTCTGGTCAATTGTCCAGGTGAGTGTGATCTCTCTGCCATTCCCTGAACTCTGGATGGCATTCACAGCTCCTGCCTCAGGAGATGCAGGCACCTTCTCTGAGGTGCTGCTACACCTTGAAACGTTCCTTCTCCTGTCTGCAAACCTGCAGCAAAGGCACACTGGAGCTGAAGAGGCTCCTCTCTGTGCAGTAACCCCTTGGAGGGAGCAGTAACACATTTCTTGTTCAGTCATTGTAACTAAATGCCCAGTCCTGCTCTATGAATTTTCAAATAATTCCTCATCAGTCTCACATACTTTCTATATTTCTTCTGCTGCTTGTTACTGAGGTGCCATGGGCATAAAATTGAGATCTTCCTTTTCAAAAAGTTCACCTGCTCCAACCACTCTCTGCTAATCAGTTCTTTCTTCCCACAGTTTTCATAAAGCACTCTCAGTGCCAGGTATGGTGGCATCTCCTCCAGGGTTTCTTACCTTTTGTGGTGCAGGCTGCTGTCACTGTAAATCCTTCACATGATCATGGGGTGGGGGTCCTGTCCCCTCCCCGGCTGTTCTGCAGACATCACCAGACGTGTGAATTGTCAGGAAGGTGCAGAGAAGCAACTGCACTGGGCAGGGAGGGAGCGTTCTCCTCCGCAGCCAGGCCGTGACCCTGCCCCGGTGTCTGACACCAGGACTCTGTGCCCTCTGTGCCATTCTGCCAAAGCCCTCGTGCCCTGTGCTGGGCTGCAGCTCAGAGTGGGTCTGAGGGCACAGAGCCCGGGCTGGCAGTGCCTGGCGGGCGGGTGCTGCTGGAGGCTGGTCCCCAGGGCACGGTGGGGCATGGTGGGACAGAGTGGGACATGGTGGGGCACGGTGGCACCGCTGCCCCCAGACCCATGGCCCCACTGCACCGGGTGAGGAATGCAGAGAGGTGGCGAGAGCGTGGCAGTGACAGAGTCCCTGCGGGGACCAGGACTGAAATTATTTTATTTTATAGCTTTTTGCGTGGGTGTGTGCACCTTGAGATAAGCCCTGAGCAGGTGGGGCAGTGCTGGGCTGTGCCTGAGGCCCTGCTCGTGCATTTTGGCTGTGGCTGCACTGGCCCGTGCAGTCTGTAGAGACCCTTGAGAGGCGATTGTCCCCTTAATGGGAGACCTGCCCGGGTGTTATAGCCTTGGACCCGTGCCCTTCACTCCCTCCTACCCCCGGCTCTTTCTCGTGGCTTCTCCTTCTGTGCTGGTTGCTGCTCACCCCGTGCCAACCAAGCAGCTTTTCCCTCGGTACAGGAAGAAGCTGGGAATAGCTGAATCTTGTATTTTGCTTGCAAGACACAACTGTATGCAAATTGAGTGAATTAGCTGTGGTTGGGTTTTTCCTCTCGTTCTTATTTTCTTTCTTTTTGCCCACAGTAGACTGCAATATGTATGACGTGGTACTCCTTGTATAACATCCTCAGGGTTTTTATAGCTCCCATCTCTCCCATGCCCTCACACCTGCCAGTTTCTCAGGGCAGTACCACACACCTCAGAGCAGTCTGTAGCTGCTGGCAGGCTGGGCACTGCCCTGGGCTCACCTGCATCCCCCACTCCACCACAGCTGCTGCTTCAGGCAGACTCCTCTCCCAGTAGGGTTTTCCCACACTGCACATGCTTTTAAAATTCCTGGCCTAATGGTTTTTATCTACTGCAGCTGATTTCAGAGGGGTTCTTCAGCCTACCCATGTAAGAGCTCTTTCCTTTTGCATTCAATGTGACATAAGTTGAAGACTGAAGACCTGGAAAGCCAGTAGACTCCAAACTTTGGTTACTCACTGCCCCTCTGGGTTTGTATTCAAATCATGCTGCACACACGTGCACATACCTGCTTACTCACAAGGGTTTGGCTGTTTATTTCTCAGGCCAGGCAGTTTTGCTACTAAAATCTGCAGAAGTTTTTGTTTTTGAAAACAGTGAGCACCCACAAGTTGGTGTGCATGACTGCTCTCCATTTCCCAGGGGTGGGAGTTCAAACGCAGCCAGCAAACTTGGAAGAGGCCAAGCTTCCTTAGCATCAGTTTCTTAGTGAATATGGTGAACTCTGTAGAGTTATACATTTGCTATAAAAATCAAATAAAATGGGTCATTGCCCCTTTCTCCCACCGCATAAATCCAACCCACTCTGACAGAATATTACTGTGATTGTAGGAAGCAATTACTGAGAGAGAAAGAAAGAAAGAAAGAGAAAGAAGTCTCAAAAATTAGTATTACAAATCATTGTTTACTTTGGGCTGGGCTGGGGGAGCTCCTTTTGCATGGGAACTGTACCTGCTCCCAGAACGATGGCAAAGCCCAGCATGGGCAGGGGAGGAGAGGAAGGATCCCCGTTGTGAGGGTGGAGATGAGAGGAACAGGGATGCTGAGGGAGTCACTGAGGATGAAGCAAGGAACCTGAGGCAGAGCTGAACTCACTGCAGAGTCCCAGCACACCAGTGCCTTATCTAGAAGATCATCTTTCCCCTTGTTAATAGTGAATATGATCTTTCAAAGAAGATTTCATGTATGTTTACATTTAACAGCTCATCCTTCAGGAAGGACTCAGTCCTGCTTGGTTCTACATCAGTTTGGGCTGGTTTAGATCTGTTGGGAGCTGAGGATGCTCCTCTTCTCTAAACCAAGCCCTTCATGAAGCTGATGCTATTGACAGATTACCATTTATAGCTCTTTATTGCTTACTGTAGGTTTATTGCAAACTCCTTTCCTGCTTAGTTTTCCTTCCCTCTCTCAGAGCAAACATAATGTACAGCCCATGTAAATATAAAGCATTAAGCAATTACTGGGTTATTTCGGATGCAGCACCAATAATACATCATTGCTGGGACCCACAGCTTCCCGTGTGGGCTGGCACAGCCCTCCCTGGGCGTGAGCTCAGCCTCTGCTGTGTCCCTGAGTTATTGCTCACTCACCCAGGAAACACAGGGGAGCCCCAGAGGTTAATGTGCTTAGTAAAGCAATCTGAGGAAGATGAGCCTGAATCTGCTTACGCAGTGTGCAGAGGATATTTAAACAGCAGACTTCCCTCTCCCGCTCTGTGGCTCCTGCACCACTGCTGTGCTTCTGCAGCGACTGCCAGGCTGCTGCTGGAGTGAGGAGCAGCACCTTGGAGAATCTGCTGTGTCCGAGAGCCCTCAGGCAAACTGCCTGGCACCAGTTTCAGGAGGCTAGATGTGGGTTCTTGCTGAAAATGAAGAATTCTGAGTTTGCATGGCTTTTGTGTGGTTCTGTCCTGCTCAGCGCTGGGATCCAGCCTGGAGTGGCCTGGTCAGGGCGGTGAGGGCTGAGGGCAGCAGTGCCAGGGCCGGGGGGATGAGGGGCAGCAGTGCCAGGGCCGGGGGGACAAGGGCAGCAGTGCCAGGGCCGGGGGGCAGCAGTGCCAGGGCCGGGGGGACAAGGGCAGCAGTGCCAGGGCTGGGGGGACGAGGGCAGCAGTGCCAGGGCCGAGGGGCAGCAGTGCCAGCTGAGGCACCCAGCCCGCCTCCCTCTGCAGCGCACACCCTCTCCTGCAGGGTGGTGAATTTTTTAAGAGGTGCCAAAGGCACATCGGTCGGGC
Source organism: Platysteira castanea (assembly GCA_013397175.1). Lineage (NCBI taxonomy): Eukaryota > Metazoa > Chordata > Aves > Passeriformes > Platysteira > Platysteira castanea. The sequence continues at coordinate 61,453 of VYXC01008810.1, forward strand.
AGGCTCAGCGAAGTTTGTGCTGCCTGCGTTGTGCCCGTTCAGGGGGCAAACAGCAGAATGAATCTCCAGAGCTGTCAATCCGCGCCTCCACCGGCACTGAGTGCCTAAAAAAGATGTTTTTAGAGAAAGGTACAGATGCTCTGGGTTTCCTTGGAATACAGAGTGGGGGGAAAAAGCTAGGAAGTGCTCAAAAGCCTGTCTGTAGTCTTTTCTCCACCTAAAAAATCCATCTTCTGAACTTCTGCAGTTCATTTGGTGAAATGTTGAAAGGAATGCATTGTGGCTCCTGGCTGGAGGAGGCTCCGAGTGGCTCAGGACACACACTCACCTCTGAGCTGTTATTTTGGCTTTAGCAGGTTTTGTTTGGAAGGGGAGCTTGGCTGTGCCCAGCTCCCTGCCAGGCCCCGCGGGCTGCACAGACCCTGCCCGGGAGCCGGGGCTCGGCGAGAGGGGCCGGCCAGCCCTGCCAGCAGCAGCGCCAGCCCTGCCAGCAGCAGCGCCAGCCCTGCCAGCACCAGCCCTGCCAGCACCAGCGCCAGCCCTGCCAGC
>VYXC01008810.1:62566-72646 GCA_013397175.1 Platysteira castanea
CCCTGCCAGCACCAGCCCTGCCAGAACCAGCCCTGCCAGCACCAGCCCTGCCAGCACCAGCACCAGCCCTGCCAGCACCAGCGCCAGCCCTGCCAGCGCCAGCCTCGTGTGGCCGCGAGGTTGTTCCTTCAGCCGTGATAAATGAGCTTTTCCCGATGGATTTTTGGCTGGCCGTTCCCGGGCATTTGGCTCGCGGCTGAGCTCGCTGTCACAGCAGTAATGGGGCTGCCCGTGATCCCGATAAGGGGCTCGTTTGCTGACGGATTATCTTGCCCTTTCCTTCTGCAGTTGGGACATGAAAAATGTGCTCCTTGTGTTTTCTTAAAAATATCTGATCCGTATTTCCAGTTTGGGACCCATGTTGTATGGGCATGCTTAGATAGGAAGGTTTGGTTGGACAGAAAGAAAGAGGAGTCACATGAGTGGGCTGAGCTTTTTCTCTTTGAATCTTGTGCACTTTGGAGTACTACAGGCACATCTTTGGTGCAGTGTCCAGATTTAATTTGTGTTTCTGTAAGAATAAGCAGCTCACTTATCTCTGCACCATTTACCAATTACATAAACAACATCTATAATTATGATTCATTTATTTAGATTTTCTCTTGTGGGATTTCCACAAGCACAGAGAATTAGAGACAATTAAAATAATGTGGCCAGATTACCAGCACGGCATTATTTCAGGCTTGCTCTGACTGTACATCACTCTGTTGGGTTCAGTGTGTGAGTGCAGTGGCCACAGTGCATTTCTTTATGGACACAATAAAACCTCCCAAGCTGAACATTAACTGACAGCCTGTTTGGATGCCCTGAGGATAACCTGCAACAGGACCACGGCAGGTTTGGTTCTGGGGAAAGTAACTAAGCTTGGGGCACCGTGAGCAACTCCCCACTAGCCATGCTCCTAATGTGCTTGTCTTGGGACATGCAGAAATTTCCAGTGTTGGGCTGGTGCTTTTGTTAAATTCAGAACTTCATTGCATTCAAGCAGCAGTGATCAATAGTTTTACACATCTTTCTCTCTTTTTGATGTGCAGAATATGCTGAGCAGGGCTGAAAGGCGCAGCTGTGAGTAACAGGCTGCTATTCATGCCTTTGGGAAACACTGGCCTGCTTTTGTAAAATGATTATTTTTTGGAAGAAAAATTTTGATATCTTGTAGAAGCCTTAGAAGATACAAAAATTAATATTTTTAGTTCAGAACTGGAGAAAATTAAAATGTTTTCAACATTTCCATAAAAAGCGGACTGCTTCAGGAGGAAAAGCCCCCACAGTTCTGTTCTGTGGTTTGAACATCCTTCACAAAAATCCCCCAACACATTCATAAAAGAAAATTAGAAGGAAAAATTTCAAGCAACCTTGATATTTACAAAGGGAATTTTTATCAGCTCGCAGTTTCCAGAAGAAAATCTCATTCCTGCAGAAGCAGTCACCCAGACATCTCTCTTCTCATGGACTCAGCCACGAGCAGAGGCTGGGATGTGCTGGCCCCAGCCTGTGCAGGGAGCAGGATGCTGATAGCGCTGTGAGCAGGGCAGGTGGGCAGAGAGCCCTTCCCTGTTCTTGCACAGGAGGTGACAAATCCCTGTTATTTACTATCCCCAAAGAACTTCCATAGTCCAAAGCTGCCCTCTGCACCCAGCCAAAGCTCACAGGGAGTTTCAGTAATTTCAGTGGTTAGCTCAGAACGTCAGGACTGAGCCGTGTGCCAGGACAGCAGGGCTGAGCCTCCAGTCCTGCTGGTTTGTAACCAGGGATGGAGAGGAGACATCCTTCTAATTGTCTGCTCCTCCCGGGGTGGCAGAACCCCCGGGCTGCTCCTGTGGGCTCCTGGGGCCACTCAATGGTTAATTATTCCATAAACAGCACACGTGGGGAAATGGGAGGCTGGGAGGGTCCTGGCAAGGAGAGTCCCTGCCACATCTCCTGGTCCAGGTTCTGCTGGGAGTCAGGCAGGAAAGGAGCCTGCCTTGTCCATGCTGGCAGTCAGACACTTTTCAGACAACTTTTAATGAAATAGATGAAAGCCTCCTTTTTGGGGGAAAGTTGATTAATTGGCATTTTCTGACAGAACATGTTTGGTCAGAAAATCCCTACCTACCCCAAATTAGAGGGCTGGATCTGGTCTGTGTTACAGGCTTATGTTTGGATACCAGAGAGTGAATTTTTACCAGTGAGAGCAATTTCCTAAAAATCACTTTAGTATTCTGGCAGTTGGTAAGATGGGGAAAAAAAAAATTAAAAATGCTTAGGGGCAAATTTTCTGTGTGGTGTAGAGGGAGTTTTAACACATAACCACTGCAGCTGGGTGGGTAGCTCGCTATGCTGGAAATTTACTTCTTCATACCTTGAGATTATAAGTCAGGGTGTTCCTTTGTGTCAGCCTTGGGGATTTTGCCTTTTTTAGATCTCAGCTTTGTAACTAAGTGGAAGCAGACGAAGTTTGTAGTGCACAGAGAAGGGGAATTTGCACTGTTCCTTTAGTCAAGCACGGCTGAAACAGCTCAGGAGGCTTCTGTGAGTCAGCAACGCTACCCTTTCCTAAAATCCTGTGGTAATCAAATGCAGTGGTTGTGCTGGGAACTGAATGAACTTCAAATGGGAATTAGGCCTCTGTAATGAAGACAGTGAGGCATAATTAAGGCACTTCATAACTGAGATTGTTAGATTTGCATGATACCCCGATTTCAAGACATCTGCAACATTCCTCCCCAGCTACCTTAAGAAACTTCCCGATGATTTAGGACAGAGGAGTGAGGAAGGTGGGCCTTTGACACAGTTTAAGGCCTTTGGCACAGTGGTTTAGGTAGGGCAGGGACTTGATTTGACGTTGACTGTCTGAGGGTGCCTCGTGTTTAACAGGACACTGGGCTCTGAACTGCACTGTGGACCGGAATATTAGTTTAGAGTGGACTTAATGCTTTTTCTCTTCAAAAAGTTTAGATTCCCTGAGGAAAGATCAAGATCAACCTGATCCAAATTAAACCCATGATCCCCACATGCTGGAGATGTGAAGGGTCTTGGCACCCGCAGGGTGAAAATCAGTATTTCCACCCTGGCATATCTCAAGTAACATACGAGCATCACTCAGAGAGATCTCAACCACAGCATAGCAAAGTGTCACCCCTGGAGTGCAGAAGTGGAAGGTGTTAGGATTGTCTGCTCCTCACGTGTGTGCATTGCCCAGCCTTGGAGGATGAGGGGTTTACAGGCACGATTTCATGTAGTAAAAGTAGATCCTGGTGTGTAGACAACCTGATCATTGCTCCTGCCAAAGCCAAGTCTTCTCATCCTTTTGCTTCTCATCCCCATTGTGGTTTTCCATTTCACGCGCAAAAATGGTGTCAGAATTTGGGGAGAGCCCCCAGTGTAACTCAATGCCATCCAAAGAGTCTGCACTGAAATCGCTTCCTCCCCAGCCCAGCTGAACTCACTGATGGAGCCACTGCTGCCACCATCCACAGGAGTGCCTGGCTGCTGCTCCAGCACTGGGCAGGCTCTCAGGGGAGATAAAAACGTCTGAAGGCTGCTCTGAGTGTCCCTGGTGATGCCAGCTCCTGAGGAGCACCACAAAGCACAGCAGGGCCTGGGGATGGGACCGTGACCTGCAGGGGAAACTGCAAAGGCTGACACATAAAGAAAAGCTGAGAGCAAGTGTAGGTACTATGCTATCAAGATTAGGTGGAATTAAATCCCGTCACCCAAATACTCTTAATTAGAGCTGACTTTAAGATCTGACACATTTTAGAGGTTTTGATAGCAACTCAGACATGGATAACTTCAGGTGAGAGCTTTTGTTGACTTCGACTTCCAGATTGCTCTTGGCAACAGTAGCAAGCATGGGGGATGCCTTATATAGTTCTAAAAGTTTACACAGTTTATATATAGCTTTGAAAATTCTCAGATTTCCACAAATTTTTTTCCACATTTTTAAGTTTCCTCCTCTTCATTCATATTAACTTGAATACAGAAGCTGGAATAATGTAAAAATTTCCTTGGCTCTTACACCACCCTAATCTGACAAAACAAATAGATCCACATTATTACTCTCGAGATGTAAAGTAAACCCAAAAACCCCAATTAGCCTTTTTCAATCACTGCTGTTGACATGGGAGGGATGAAGATAATACAGAAAAAAAAGGAGTTTTACAAACCTTGTGTGAGCTGCAGAAGTTGTTCCTAGCCAGCACTTGCAGAATACAATGCCAATGTCAAAAGTCTCTTTGCACAGAGAATTGTGACAGAACAGAGAAGCAGAACAAAACATTACCAGCAGATCTCTGTAAAATGCATGCTTCACTTCGAAACAGCTGCTGCAATAATTTTCTTCTGATTTTGACCTTTGTGAGTTTAACATTACAGAGCTGTAGCTGTAGCTTTGGATTCAGGTGAAGACAAAAACCTAAAAATAAACCTAATTTGTTCCAAGACAGCAAACTGAGGTCTGTGTAACTTCAATGTGCAATTACAGGTGTGCTCAGGTTCACTTGACTAGTTCCTGTAGACAATCAGTTGAGAGCACTTGCAGTGTTAATTTAAAGCTGGTAGCAGAACTTGCCAAAAGACAAACCAGGCAGGTTTCCTGCAGCTTTATATTGCTGCAGAAATCTTCTTCCAAATGAGTAGTTTCCTGCTCCTGCTAATTCATTAATTTTACAGTGCAGTGGGTGCTGTCAGCCTGCGATGTGGGGTTTGTGGGGATGAGCACTGTCCCTGGGGCTGTGAGCCAGGGGAAGCGGGGTGCTGGTGCAGCAGGCAGGGCTGGGCTGCTGCCATGGGGTGGGGCACGGCTGTGTTCTGCCCCTCTGCAGGCTGGCAGGGCTGTGTTTTCCCCTCTGCAGGCTGGCAGGGCTGTGTTCTGCCCCTCTGCCACAGGCAGGGCTGTGTTTTGCCCCTGGGCAGCCTGGCAGGGCTGTGTTTTGCCCCTCTGCAGGCTGGCAGGGCTGTGTTTTGCCCCTCTGCAGGCTGGCAGGGCTGTGTTTTCCCCTCTGCAGCAGGCAGGGCTGTGTTTTGCCCCTCTGCAGCAGGCAGGGCTGTGTTTTGCCCCTCTGCAGCAGGCAGGGCTGTGTTTTGCCCCTCTGCAGCAGGCAGGGCTGTGTTTTGCCCCTCTGCAGCAGGCAGGGCTGTGTTTTGCCCCTCTGCAGCAGGCAGGGCTGTGTTTTGCCCCTCTGCAGCAGGCAGGGCTGTGTTTTGCCCCTCTGCAGCAGGCAGGGCTGTGTTTTGCCCCTCTGCAGCAGGCAGGGCTGTGTTTTGCCCCTCTGCAGCAGGCAGGGCTGTGTTTTGCCCCTCTGCAGCAGGCAGGGCTGTGTTTTGCCCCTCTGCAGCAGGCAGGGCTGTGTTTTGCCCCTCTGCAGCAGGCAGGGCTGTGTTTTGCCCCTCTGCAGCAGGCAGGGCTGTGTTTTGCCCCTCTGCAGCAGGCAGGGCTGTGTTTTGCCCCTCTGCAGCAGGCAGGGCTGTGTTTTGCCCCTCTGCAGCAGGCAGGGCTGTGTTTTGCCCCTCTGCAGCAGGCAGGGCTGTGTTTTGCCCCTCTGCAGCAGGCAGGGCTGTGTTTTGCCCCTCTGCAGCAGGCAGGGCTGTGTTTTGCCCCTCTGCAGCAGGCAGGGCTGTGTTTTGCCCCTCTGCAGCAGGCAGGGCTGTGTTTTGCCCCTCTGCAGCAGGCAGGGCTGTGTTTTGCCCCTCTGCAGCAGGCAGGGCTGTGTTTTGCCCCTCTGCAGCAGGCAGGGCTGTGTTTTGCCCCTCTGCAGCAGGCAGGGCTGTGTTTTGCCCCTCTGCCACAGGCAGGGCTGTGTTTTGCCCCTCTGCAGGTTGGCAGGGCTGTGTTTTGCCCTCTGCAGCAGGCAGGGCTGTGCTGGTCCAGGCTCGCTGCCTCCTGGCTGCCCCCAGAGCAGGTCCTGGCAGCTGTGGTGCTGTGCTGGGGCGCTTTGGCTGAGCACTCATGGCTCTCAGGGTGGCTTACAGGAGCAGGAGGGTTTAGGACAGCCACGAAGGGCTCCTTGCCACTGCCCGTGCCTTAAGGAGCTCCCTTCTGAAGGTTTTGGAGTAGGCTCTGTGCAGCTGAACACAAAAGCAGTGCCCAAGAAACACAGCCAGACAGTCAGAGGTGAGGTTCAACAGGATAAATGTCCAGGAAGGGAGCATTTTAAGGACAATACACAAGCTTGTTTGATCCTAAATTTCAATTAAGAGCAAATAAAATTTTATTGCTGGGCAGCCAGAGATTTCTCTGATCACTTGAAGGCATTGCCTAAGGCAATCTATGAATATTCAATGTGATGACCTCTCTTATAATATTGCAATCACCTGAACATAGAAATCATGCAAGTTTTTTATCCTTGAAGTAGTATTTGTTTGACATTGGGTTTTTTTCACCTTGATTGACTGGCACACCTTGGATTCAAGTATTCAGTGCTTAACCCTCCTTGATCATTGTATGTTGATCTTGACTATGCCTTTCTCATCACAGGATTGATTATTGAAGTAGCTGTGTGAGCCCATGCTAACCTGGTTGCAGATTCTTCCAGTGGGTTTGAATCTTTTTCCTCTAATAAACCCCCTCATTTGCAGTGTCTGTACAAACTGGCTCTGCTGCCTCTTTTTGTGCAGGCCTGGGGATGCTGGGTTCCACACTGCTTCCCATTCTGTCAGCTGTGGACAAGGAAAGCATTGGATTCCTGGTGTCTTTTCACCAGAGCTAGCTAGCTAGCTTTCATTTAGCATTAGGGCTAAACAAAAATACTCGTTCACAGTTCCATGTAGGCCCGTTTTCTGGGCTTTGACCTTTGCCACTGCTCTCCTTCAGACCCTTACCAGGGTTCAGATCCCTCCTGAAGGACAGTGCCCCACACTGCTAAGCTTCCCCAACAAACTGCACAACTTGCAGACTATCCCTTTATTTATGCATGCCTGTCTCTTTCAAAATTATGGCATTGTTGATTGCCACTCCGTATAATTTACTATAATTCTTAAATCCTTTCCTAAAGAACTTCCAGCCAACCAATTTTCCTCCATCTTGTATTTCTGCAGTGGAGCATTTTTGCAGGCTCTTATTGGAATGCACCCTCTTGTTTGTGCTAGTTCCCCAGCTTGCTGGGACCATTTGCAATTCTGATGCTGTCTTCCCACCCATCTGCAGTCCCTTCTGGCTGGGGGTCATTTGCAGATGCACTGAGAGTACTCTATACCCTGCCTGCCAGGTCACAGGGCTGTGGCATTGAGCAGAGCTGGCTCAGGACACGTCCCCAGGGAACACCTTGGTTTTGTGCATCCTTCCATTTCGAGCAGTAAACAATCAATAACTCCTCCCCGCCTTAAGTCTCCCTGTCTTTCTTGCATCCTCCTACAGAAGTTTAATCTACATTGTGTATCCATGGCTTATATAAAAATATCAGAACCAGTGTCAGAGACTTAGCAGGTTAAGTACGACATTCGGCCTTGTCCCTTCACCACAAGGTCTGCTACCTCGCTGCAAAATGAAATGATACTGTTTTGACATTATTTTTACATGACAGATTCATGCGCAGTGCTGTTCATCTCCTTCATGTCCTCCCTGGCCTTACAAATCACTTGTTTATTTGTTTCAGCATTCTCGACTGCCCTTTCATTCCCCACTGTGCCATCCTCCCCCGTGTTCAGCATGGGCACTGTCACTTTCCAGTTGTTCTGTGCCCCTCCATGACTTCTCCAAGGTGAATTCCTAGTGATGCCCCTGACTAGTTCTGTGTAATGACCTACAGGCTATTTACGTCAGGAAATAGTTGGCTGAAGCAATCACAGAGACCAGACCTACTCAAGTACCCTGGAGACTCAGCTTCTGTGTTTTCTTTCCCTTTATGCAGATGGTGATAGTTACTTTCATCATAGGTCTTAATTGTTGTCCTTTTACTGTGGACGTGTTGATGGAGATGATTGCTCAAAAGAAAGCCTGGAGATCATCAGCATTCACATCTGCCATACAGAGGTATGGCACTCCTGGTTTTCCTCCAGTTTCCTCAGTTATTTGGGTTCTTAGGTAATTTTCTTAGTTGTAGCTGTCGGTGATTGAAACTTGGACTTCATCGGGTGGGAATCTGAATCTGGATCTGGATCTGAATCATTTATTCAAAGGAACGAGCTGGTTTTATACTCTTCTTTAAGACATAGTATTTCCATACATGACAATTCTCACTACACGACCTATCCCATGTTCCCACGTCAGCAAGGCACCTTCTAAATGTCCTTCTGTGGGGTCAGCACACGCTGCCCACCCGCCTGTCAGCTTCCAGGGGCTCCTCTCTGTAGGGGCCTGCCCGTGACACCTCCTCCCCCAGGGTCTGTGCTGCCGTGTGCTCCTCTGTGCTGCCATGGGCTTATCTTTCCCCGTAGTAGCCTGTCCTGTGATGTCACTGACCTTCCCTGGCCTTCCAGCCCACTCTGCAGTGTGGTGATGCCTGCCCTGGCAGGGCTGGGCACGCCAGGTGACACGGGGCAGCTGGGAGTGCAGCACTGGACCCGGGGTGGGCACACCTGGGCTCTGCTGCTGCAGAAAGGCAGAGCTGTGCTGCCCTCCTGCTCGTCCAGGGCTGCTCGGTGATCACACAGAAATAAGCACGTCTTGAGTCACCTCCATCCCTTGTTCTCAGTCTATCCTGAGTTAGTGCAAACTAATTAGATCACAGAATCACAGAGTATTCTGAGTTGGAAGAGACCCACAGGGATCACGGAGTCCAGCTCTGAATGGCCCATATGAGAATCAAACCCACACCTTTGGTGCTATTAGCACCATGCTCTGACCAAATGAGTCAATCTCGGACGATCTGGCATTCCTTTTCCTTTCGGGAGGCAGCTGGTGAGTACCACAGACAGCCCCTGTCCTCCTGCTGAGCCGCTCCACTGCGGTCCTGCCACGCACACCCGGGGCAGCACAGCCAGAGCACCACAGCTGGGAGGCAACTGCACACAGTGAACGTGCTCTGGCCCAGCCAGTCATTGTGATGTATGGAAGAATTGTGTTAATTTATAGAAAGTGGCTTTTGCTAAGGCTGCTTCTACTTGATTTTGAAAAGAAGAAATGATTCTCCCTCCTTACTGCAGACTTTGTAATGCTTATTGTATTCTTCGTTGAGGTCACTCGGTACCTGAAGCATCCCACTGCTTTTCTACTGCAGGTAAAACGGTGCCTTTTGTTTCCCCTTGTTGAGGCTTGACCTCTCCTCTTGCCCTGCCATCCACATCTCTCTGATGTCTCAGCTTTTGTGGGTTTAACTGGTGCATGAGGAAGCTTTTGTGCCGCACTTAAAGGAGACCATCATGTAGGTCCTGACATCCCCCTTCTGGTTTCAGCCCCTGGCCTCTCCCAAGTCCCACAGGATCCTTCCTCCAGTGTCCCAGTTTGGTCTGATTCATCTTCCTTCCAGCAGAATTCCTTCCTTCCTTCCAAATCCTCTGGCTGGGGAACTTGCATTTCCCAGAGGGCACAAGACTAATGCCAGCTTTCCTGGCCAGCTGATGTGCTCTCCTGTCTGCTACTCAATGCCTGAGCTGGAAAAATACAACTTTCACAACTAATAAAGCACTGCTACTCTCACCCACTTTTCTCCCTGTACCTCTTTTGTATCTTCCTTTACTTATAAACCTGATGCCTCATTTTCATTCTCATCATTCCTCTCACACTTGTCATTTGCCCATTTTAAGATCTTTCTGCACCTGGTAGATCTGGTAAATGAGAATTGGGTCGTTAATGATTAGAGAAATTTCTGTGTGAAGACAGGATTATAAGGTCAAGACTAGCTAGTTCTGAAGAAAACTAGTCAGAGTTGATGTATAAATCAGAATTTCTAGTCAAATGTCTTCCTATTTTCTACTTCTACTAAAAAACAAAAGGACATGGAAATACTGAGAAGAGAAAGACAATTCAAAAACTAGTAAGTTTTTTAACGTATGTCATGAGTGCCTGGAACTTGCTAATTTTTGTCTATCAACAAATAGTAATGTTCATGGGAAAATGCATTTATTTATCCGGATAATAAGAACTCATAAACTTGAGACAAGATTTAATTATTAGAAGAAATTTATAAGAAGTATGCTTAAAGTATATTTAGAGATGTG